>JAIGNY010004575.1:2410000-2527500 GCA_020152595.1 Chiridota heheva | reverse complement strand
GTGTAATATGATACCTCTATCTGATGCACGTTGGGCATATTATTAATGCCCCTATGATAGCATACTGAAAGGAAAGGGCTTGCACACTTAACGGATTGTAGAGAATTTGGGGTTGGAACTAGGAAGTGTACATGCTCATAATGAACTTGAGATCAGCTTAGAGGTGCTACAGACACTGAAATCAGTCATTTGTACTTCAAATTTACCACACGAACAACTTATGTTTCAATGATGTGTTTCATGCAGATATATACAGACTTTCCATGGTCATTTACAAAGTAGCGTTATTGTCAAGTGGTCTAAACAGATTCTCAGCGGACTGGACTATCTGCACAAATGTCACCCGCCAATAATACACAGGGACCTGAACTGTAACAACATCTTCATCTCAGGGTCAAGCGGGGAGGTCAAAATTGGTGATTTTGGTCTAGCAACTTGGAAGGAGAGTCAAAGTAGAACAACTGGCACGGCAGGTAATCATTTGGTTTCATTTGGCGGATCATCTTAGCAAATGATTTCTTATGCTGATTTGTATTTGCACCAGTTTTTATAAAGGGACAGGTGAAATTTCATTTCTTGCACTCTGTGTTCTTCATGCAAATTCAAGAACCATTTTGTATAATATTCAGTATGTTTTTAATCAAAGCTAATTTTTAAGAGCCTGCAGTCTTCATTTGGTACAACAATTTTATGACAAGATACCTTGTAATAAATCCTTCCTCCCTCCTCAACAAACACATGGACACACATACATCATTGACAGGTCCATGCTGACATGTAGATTACTGTTGTATGATAAGAATTGTTTCAATCAATATTTGTAGCATATTGAATAGCAAACAGCTCAAAACTTTGTGTGATTTCTACTTTTTGTTCAAAATTTATTCAGGTATTGAAAAAGAGTAAGATTTGTCTTCTGCAGCTTCAATCTTGGACAAAACTCGTTGAAACTTTTCGAAAAAAAAATATGTTGTATTTTTCATGAAGCTACTTTGCTATTGTAAATTATTTCAAATTTAGAAATCAGAAATGCTGGAAATTCTTTTCTGTTGCTTCTTCAATCTCACTTTTTCAGTTGTAATTAAAATTTTAAAATTTTATTGACATTTTTATAATTTGATTGATGCTGCCAATGTATCCTTCCCCTACCTACCTCACTATATCAATTGTCCTCCCCTCCCCCTCTCCATTCAATATTGGCCGTTATTACTGTTTTTCCTAAAACGACGTTAAGAAAGAATTAAATTTAATATTGGAAAGAGGGGAGGGGGTACGGGGGTTACAATTCTCGGAAAAAATATCAAAGAAACATAACACTATAACATATATAGTTCTTAAAAAGCTGAAGTGTTCCAACAGTTTTGTCCAAGATTGTCTGAGAGAAGAATGTCAATTTTATGCTCAGATAGCTTGCAATATTTCAATATGTTTTGAGTGTTTAGAGAAAAATTAGCAATATAAATTTTAAAAATGATAACTTATATGATGATTAAGAATAGACTTGGGGATTGGAATAAATAAATAAATAGGTCAATAGAAACTATTTTATGTGTTTTTGAAGGTTGCAAATACCTGAGAATTTGTTCCCTTTTCGGGGATTGAATGAAGAAAAATAAATGACAATAAAAGACTGATTAATCTAAGCATATGTATAAAAGCTATATATTCAAAAAATAAAAATTGAGGAAATAAAAGGGAATGTCGACCCCCATGTAATCGACAGGATTCAAACCCTTGTCCCAATGATTTGAAATCCATCCTATCATCCGCTACCCCACCAACATGGGATTGAAAAAATGCTATCCATTTTTGAAATAAAATAGGAGGAAGAATGGTAGAGCTGCGAATTAGGTGAAATCTTTATACGAAACAACACAAGTTTAATCAATTTATCTCTTAATTTCTTTCCAACTTCCAATATTATCATACAATTCCTTTTAACCAATTGCGTAATACACCGATAATAGTAAAAAGTTGCGTGCTGAAACGGTCTACCGTTGTTTTTTTAAAGTTTGAATCTTCAATACGATTTTCCCTGACTTTTAGGGTAGACTGTGGAGCTCTTTCATATTAAGATAGTATACAAAAATGATCCCCTCTCCTACTTTAATGTATTTACCAATCCCCCTCCCCTCTTAACACTGTCTGATCAATTTGACATGCAATTGACCAATTTCAAGCAGAAATGAACCTACTTTTCTATTGTACATTATTCTACATAAAATATCTCAAATGCTGGAAATCCCACCACAGGCATTCCCCCTAAACCCTACCAGCCCATGGCCTCCACTGCATGGGCTGCTCTTTTTGTCATCAGGCTAAACGCTCGCTTTGCTCGCTAGGGCCCCCAACCCATTGCAGTGCAGGGCCCCCACCAAACTTATATTAAACATTTAAACTCATCAATACTGTCTTTTTTGTAAGTTGTTTACTAACAACTTTAGTAGCTTGATGTAATTTTGTGGACATTTTTGTATTTTTCAAGACCCTTTCTGTTCCCCTATTCTATTTTAATGTATTTTCCGTTTTTATTTAACCCTGCCTGATGAATTTCACGCGAATTGGACCAATTGACAGATTTTGAGTATAACTTTCCAATTTGTATTTTGCTTTTTACAAAATAAGCGCAAATTTTCTTCAAGAATATTATGTGATTTTCTCAGACAATCTTGGACAAAACTTGTTGAAACACTTAGTGAAAATATGTGATGTTTTTTTATGAAGTTACTTTTCTGTTGTAAATTATTCCACATTTAGAAATCAGAAATTTCTTTCTGTTGCTTCATAAATCTCTACTCTTTCAATTGTAATTAATATTTTAAAATTTTAAGGACATTTGTATAATTTCATTGAAGCTGCCAGTGTCCCCCTCCTCTACCTCACTATATTGTTTGTCCTCACCTCCTCCTCCCCCTCCCCATTCAATATTGGCTGTTACTGTTTTTGCTGAAAATAATGTTAAAAAAATAATTAAATTCAACATTGAAAAGGGGGGATGGGGTAGGTGGTTACAATTCTCGGAAATAAGATATTGAAGAAACATGATACTATAACATATGTAGTTCTCAAAAAGCTAAAGTGTTCCTACAATTTTGTCCAAGATTGTAGATTTCGATTAGAGTTGCAGTAAAGATTCAATTCTTCTTTTCAAGATCAGCTGCTTTGCATCAAAGAATTAAGGCAGAGGATTAAAAACAAATCAAAAGTTACATATTAATTTGGATTTTGATCAGTATTAGATTCACCAGAGTATATGTTCTAATATAAACTGTGACGATAATGACTTAAATTAAAATTATGTTTTTATTTGATTTGTCGGAATACTTTGAAATGATGATGATGTACATAATTTGATTTAAATAACAGATACAAATTTGTCCATTTTGTATGATTATGGTACAAAATGTTGTCTAAATTTTCCGTCATTATTATGAAAAATAATGATTTCATGTATGCCTACCATATATTCCTAATAAATTCCCCCTCTAATAAATTCCCCCTCCCCATGTTTTTTTTTTTTTTTTATGATGACAATAGCATAAAATGCTAATACTAATGGTAATATCATAATATTAAATACACAGTGTAATTTAACACTAGGCTCCAGCCGAAACTTGTTTAAAAATTGTAAAACTGCCAAAATACACAGTCATGCTATGCACACAAAAACTGACTGAAAAATTACTTAATGAGCGAAATGAATCATGCCAAAAAAAGGGAACAAATTAAATAATAAAGTGAATAAAATGTTTCAACAGAGGTGGAGTTTATTCAGCGTAGTTACGAACTGATTGCGGCCATTACAAAGAGGCAGGTGATGACATCCTTTCAAAATTTCTTACAGTCAGAATAAAGCTGAAAGTGTACCATTCCTTTTTTTCTAGACAATTATTCTTTGCATATTTTCATGAAAATAATCAATCATACTGAAGAAATAATTTTACATGGTTTAGAAAACCAAATCCAAGCATTTCAGCCACTTTACACTTCACATACTAGTTCCGCAATTTTGTTTAATTCTACTCGCAGTTCCGTAAGTACATTTGAAATGTAACCTCAAATAAACGCCCCCCTTTTTTTGGTTCCAATGCTAAAAGCTTAAGGAACCTATGCTGGCATGTGTATGTATGCATGTGTATGTATGTATGTATATTAATGTGTCGGCGGGGCTTGATGTTCAAATCTTTAAATACTCTTTTTTGGTTCGCATGTGAAGCATTATGCGAACCTATGTAATGGCGATTACGTCAGTCTGGCCGTCCGTCTGTCCAGACGTCTGGTTGTCCAGCCGTCTACAGATTTGTCCTGAGATTTTCTCAGAAATGTTAAACTTTTTAAAGAATTCCTCAGAAAATGTTAATGTTTCTTTAGAGTTTCTCAGAAAAAGTTAAAGTTTTCTCAAATATCCTTATGGAAGGTTAAAATTTTCTTATAAAGTGTTAAAGTTTTTCAGAGATACTTAAAATAGGATTGAAGACTAGTTTCCTTGAAAAGTCTACAAAACATTTGATATTTTCTTAGAAGATAACTGTAAAATGATATAATTTTCCAATATTCTTCAGAGATTCTCAAGTCTCTCTTGTAGCACTGGGGATTTAAAATCCTTAGAATTCTTTAAAATATTTGGGCACCAACAGTTGTATCAGGCATGATTATTAAACTCCACCTTTATTACTGTGTTCATTTGCATAAAATTTGCATAAAGTTGCTACAGTATATGACCTGACCAGACTTTTTTATTTAATATGCTTAGTCAGGGAGTGTGACAGGATGTGATTGCATATGGACATAGGGAGGGATGCCATGCATGTGGGACATGGATTGGGGCCATGAGAGACATATGATATAATATTTACCATGTTGTATACACCAAGGGCTATATCAGGCAGAATTATTTGACTCCACCTTTTTTTCTTATTCAACAGCTCATTTGCATATAATTTATTATATAAACTGACACTTTCATACATTGTATGCTCAATCAGGGACTGTGATAGTTAGGATGTGACTTCTTATGGAGCGTATGGAACATCATGTGAGACATAGGGTGGGATGCCATGTGGGACATAGGGTGGGATGCCATGTGGGACATGGGGTGAGATGCCAAGTGGGACATGGGGTGGGATGCCATGTGGGACACGGGGTGGGATGCCATGTGGGACATGGGGTGGGATACCATGTGGAACGGTGGAATGCCACGTAGGATATGTGGTGGAATGCCATGCGGGACATAGGGTGGATTGCCATGGTATGGAATGTCATGTAGGACATGGGATGATATGGGATGGGACATGTTAAAACCCCATTTTAACAAGTCATTTGCATATAAGTTATTATATGAACTGACACTTTCATACATAGTATGCTCAATCAGGGACTGTAATAGCTAGGATGAGACTTCTTATGAGCCTATGGGATGATATGTGGGACATGGGGTGGGATGCCATGTGGGACATGGGGTGGGGTGCCATGTGGAACAGGGTAGAATGCCATGTGGGACATGGTGGGATGCCACGAGTATCACAGACTGTGTTATAGGTTGGGATGCCATGTGTGACATAAGGTAGGATGCCATGTGTAACATAAGGTAGGATGCCATGTGTGACATAGGGTAGGAAGCTATGTGGGACATATGGTAGGAGGCCATGGGGACATGGGATGTGATACCATGTAGGACATGGGATGTGATGCCATGTGGGACATAAAGTAGGATATCATTGGGACATTAGGAGGGATACCATGTGGAACATATGGTGGAATGCTATGTGGAACATCGGGTGGGAAGCCACTGATGCGGGACACAGGGAGGGATGCCATGTGGGACATAGGGAGGGATGTCATGTGGTACATATGGTTGGATTAATATGGGACATACATGTAGGATGGGATCCATGTGGGTCATAGCATGGGATGCCATGTGGGACATGGTGGAATGCCATGTGGAACATATGGTGGAATGCCATGTGAGACACTGTATAGTGGAATGCCATGTGGGAGATATGGTGGAATGCCATGTGGGACAAGGCATGGGATGTCATGTGGGACATGAGGTGGGATGTCATTTAGGACATGGGATGTGATCCATGTGGGACATAGGGTGCAATGCCATGTGGGTCATAGGATGGGATTCCCTGTGGGACATATGATGGAATGCCACATGGGACATGGGATGTCATGTGGGACATGGGGTGGGATGCCATGTGGAATGCCATGTGGGACATGGGATGGGATGTTATGTGGGACATGGGGTGGGATGCCACATGGGACATGGGGTGGGATGCCATGTGGGACATGGGGTGGGATGCCATGTGGTACATGGGATGCCATGTGGGACTTAGTGCGAGATGCCATTTTTATGATTGGCCGTGTCATATAATATGGGTGTCAATTTGCATGGGCATGCGGACCATGAAAGTATTTACCGTTCTAGTTAATAATCACAATCCTGTTTTGTTTCATATTGAATATAATTATGATGTTAGCTAGTGTGTGCATGTTCATGTATAAAAACATTGAAATTTATCAATATGCATAGTGGGAGGGGCTTTATAAGATTTTGTTGAAAAGAGTTTGTTAATACGGTATCTTAAGAATGATAAACTGCATTCATGTCATATTTGGTACATTGAAAGCCCTGATCTGTAGATGTTCCCTATTGTAGGCAGGGCTTAATGTAAAAATTTTGAAATGCTTGTATTTTAACAACCACATGTCTGGGTTTTTTTTCATATTTGGTTTACTTACTATATTAGCTGGTGTGTACATACTCGTGGTATAAAACAATGAATTTCATTAACATGCATAATGGGCGGGAGGTTTAATATGATTTTGCTGAAAAGAGCTTGTAAACACGATATCTAATACTGTAAATGATAAATTGAATTAATGTTACATATAGTACACTGATAACCCATGGTTCGTATATTTGCCCTATTTGTTTTGGTGGTGATGTCATGCATATTAATGAGTAGAGGGGCTTAATGAAAACATCCTGAAATGCTCAAATTTTAAGAACTACATGTCTTGATTCAAACTTGATATGTTTATGTTGATAGCTAGTGTATACATATTCATGGTATAAAATTGTTGAATATCATTAATATATGTAGTGGGTGGGACTAAATATGGTTTTGCTGAAAAGAGCTCGAAACACAGTAACTCAAGTATAATACATTGGATACAGGTCATGTGGTACAAAGATAACCCATTGTCTTTTTCTGTGCCCTATTGTTTTTGTGGTGATGTCAAAGGCATATTGCTAATTGATAAAATGTATAGCAACCATGTGTCTGTTTGCATCATACTTGCATGTTATTTGCTGTTATTGTGTACATGCCTATGTTGTCAACAGGTTCTATCTATAATATGCATGCTTCCAAAAAGCTTATAAACACATCACACTTATGTTATATGTGGTGACAAGTTATGGTCCATATTTGTGACCTATTGGTTTGGTAGTTATGTCATGTAGGTGGGGCTTTATGTAAAATTCTTAAAACAGTGATAAATGTGCAACCGTTTATTTGATTTCATTGGTTTGCATCATACAAGTGTTGTCAAGAGGTTCTATTTTATTGATATACATGGTGGGCATGGCTTATGAATATGTTATTTAGCATATTTTATGGTATGCAATACCAGTTAGCATAAAACTTACAAATCGACCAACTGTGAAAGAATACATCAGAACTACTAAACAGTTTGGTTTTCTGGTTGAAAATGTAATGTCCCTGGGGCATTTATCAGGGAATATACGGTATATGTTTGTGTATTGCTGGACACACTTTGGTTAATATAATCATTTCATGTTCTTTCCACAGTTGGTACTTCTGGTTTTATGGCACCTGAGGTTTATGAAGGCCACTACACTGTACAAACTGACATTTTTGCATATGGCATGTGTGTTCTTGAAATGGCTAGCAAAGACGTGCCTTATTGTGAGTGTCGGAAACCCGTTCAAACAATGCGAAATGTATGCAAAGTAAGTAATACCTGAAATTTGCATATTTATGGTGCAGTGTATATGACTCTTTTAAAATGTTATGGTGGTTTGGTTGTAGTCGTATTGTTGAAAGGTTGATGCTAGTGTGTAGATGTGGGTAGTCAGACTTGTGATGTTAATAGATCCTTGGGTGAGAAAGCTAGGCTTTCTGGTCGGGTAGATAGTCTTGGATCAGATTCTGTTGACAGGCCTCATGTAGGATTATCTGTAGTTGATGATTGTACTGGCGATATAGATGTGGGTAGTTAGACATGTGATGTTGATAGATCCTTGGGTGAGAAAGCTAGGGTTTCTGGTTTCGGGTAGATAGTCTTGGATCAGATTCTGTTGACAGGTCTCATGTAGGATTCTCAGTAGTTGATGATGTACAGGTACCATAGGTTGTGAGTTGTCTGGTACATTGTCTGTTGATTCTGTTTGGGATAAGGTGTTGTGGATAGGGTATTCACTTGTTAGGCATGTTGACACAGAGTTTTGTGGAGTAGATTGTAGTAGCAGGATTAGGTTTTGTCTTCCAAGGGCTAGAGTTGATGACGTTAGTTCTTGTGTTGAGACTATGTAAGGGTGAAGATACTGTGGTAGTTTCAATTGGTATGAAGGATATTTCAAGGAGAAATGAAAAGTTCACAAAGGGTTTGATAAGAAACACTAAAGTGCTTTTTGAAAAGAGGTTAAGGTTAATCCTATGTCGATTTATTCTTATGATCACTCAAAGCAAAAAACCAAGGAGGTTGTTGGTTCCCTTCAGGGTAATGATGGTGTTACTACCAATAGTGGTAAGGATATGGTGGAGGTTTTGAATGACTTCTTTGTATCTGTTTTTACTAAGGAGTCCCTTGCTGATGGTATTGCAGATAATCTTAGTGTTTACTCTCTAGTATCCATTAAGGATGTCAATTTTTCAGTTGATGTTGTGTCTAAGAAGTTAAAGGGTTTGAATTCCAATAAAGCACCCAATCCAGATGGTATACATCCTGCTAGCTTACCCGAGTTTTCTGCTGTCCTTTCTGTTTCCCTGAATATTATCTTTTCAAAGTCCTTTGATGTTGGTGTTGTTCCTAGTGATTGGAAAATTGCTAATGTCACTCTTATTTGTAAAAAGGGTGATCACAGTTTGCCCTGTAGCTATAGACTAGTGAGTCTTAAGTAGTGTTGTTTGCAAGGTCATGGAGTCATTCTATGTCCTTTCTGTTCCCCTGAGTATTATCTTTTCAAAGTGCTTTGATGTTGGTGTTGTTCCTAGTGATTACAAAATTGTTAATGTCGCTCCTATTTTTAAAAAGATTGACCACAGTTTGCCCTGTAGCTATAGGCTAGCGAGTCTAACTAGTGTTGTGTGCAAGGTCATGGAGTTCATTGTTACGGATATTGCCTAGATCATTTGCTGGTCAATGGTTTGCTGAATTTGTTCCAGCATGGGTTCTTACCTAAGAGGTCTTGTGTTTCTAATTATTGGAGTTTCTTGATAAAGGTACTATAAATTCCAGTCATAGTGTGGATATCACCTAAATAGATTTCCAAAAAGCATTCGATAAAGTTCTGTTGGGCACACTCATGATGAAAACGTGTACTTAGTGTGGAGAAAAAGTTTGCCAGTTGGATAAATTTTTGGTTAGTTGACAGGTCACAAAGAGTTGATGTTAATGGTGAAGTATCTCCATGGAAGTAGTCTACAAGTGGTGTTCCTCAGGGTTCTGTATTAGGCCCGCTTCTTTTCTTAAACTTCATTAATGATATTGATGTTTCCCTCGACTCCAGGATTTGTAAATTTGCTGATGACACTAAGCTGTACAGGATCGTTGATGATGCTAGGGATTCTTCACTGTTGCAAAGTGATCTGGATAAGTTAGTTTTTTGGTCCCAAACATGGAAGATGTCATTCAATGCAAATTTATTCATTTTGGTCTGAGCAATTTGGGTTTTGATTACTGCATGAATGGTTAAAATCTCTGTTGTGTTGATGAAGAAGGTTTTTGAATTCCTATCTGGTAGTGATGCTTTGACTTCATGTAATTATTTCATGTAATTTCTTGCACGTTTCAACTAAATTCCTCACGTAACACAAGTGAGTTTTAAGTTGACCAAAGAGTTCTCATGGATTGATATTCAGCTTTTTAACTTTTACGCAAAGAGTTGTTAATGAGTGGAATGGTTTGCCTAAGTGGGTGGTCAGCTTTAATTCTGTTTACAATTTCAAAGTCAACATTGATACTTTCTGTGCTAACTCTGGGCATCTTTGATTTTAGGTATTTTTCTTTTGTGGTGGTGGTGGTGTTAGTTTAAGATTTTTATGGGGTGACTAACCCCTCTTAGCCTGTCATCTTGTTATGGTATGTTATGTTATGCAAAGATTTCTTTCAGCAGGAAAAATAATATTTAAGATGATTTTGTAAGACAAACTTAGCTAATGCTACATATAGTTACATATAGCACTCATTGTTTAATCTAATGCCATTCTTGCAGCAATAGACCAATCAATCTACAGTCATGGCCAAATTGTTGGCACAAAACTGTCCAAACATTACATATGACATCCCTCCCTCCCCTCACCCCTCTTCCATTATTTCAAAACATGGGACATATCTATTTCGTTAAACATTGATAGAGAGGAGGGTTTTTTTCCAAGCAGGTATTTGTTATACTTGCAGCCATGATTATAGTACTTTCACTTCTGTTTATTCCTGTATGGATGAGGTTCAACATCATTATGTAACTTTTTTCTTGGCATTTTAAACAGGGTTATCCTCCTAAAAGCTTGAAGAAAGCTCAAGATCCTGCAGTGATGGAAGTTATTTGTATATGCACCAGTTTTTACAAACAAAACAGGTAAAATGTCATTGTTGCACTCTGTGTTCTTTAATTTTGATCGAGGGAGTTTGACAGTTTTTTGGATTTTCATTACCATGAGTGTGGCCAATCACTAGACCAAATAGAAGAAAAGATACTGTTTTATTTTCAAATTTAGCAAAAATTTTGTTTAGCTTATTTTGTTCATTATTTATGTGCTGCACCAAAATCTTTTTTTGAGCAGTATCTATGAAATGTGTTTTCAAATAAAGATATATTATTTTACACTTGCTTTTTGCAAAATGTTCCATGTGAAAATTTATTAAAGAAAAATTGATTCAGAATTTTCCAATTATGATTTTTTTTCTTCTTACATTACATACATGTGATGTTGCTTTCAGACACAGTACCTTTCTTTAACCCTTAAAGACTTAAAGGACATAATATTTGACAACTGGATTTATACTGACCTGGATTTATACTGACCTGGATTTATACTGACCTGGATTTATACTGTCCTGGATTTATAGTGACCAAAATTTATACTGACCAAATAAATTGACCAAAGTTGGTAGGGTTGGTTAGTATATAATTAGGAACGTATAAGATCAGGGTGTTTGTCAGCACAAAACTATGAAAAAAAGCAGGTTGGCTGGACGATGGTAATATGTAAGACAACCTAATCCGCTCATCATTTTGTAATTTGAGGGGGCGTGTCTCTCTTTATTAATTCTTGTAAGTCACAGATATCAAATATTGTGCAATGATTGGAATTATGAAATTAAGAACACCCATTGTGTGTATTATTTGAAAGGTTAGAAAGTCCTGAGTAACATTGTCATTTGACATGTTCTTTGTTTTTAAATTCTGTGTGACCGATATAAACAATACAGTTTGTAAACTGGTACTTGTCAAAAAACTAGTTAATGTTAGTGAAAATAAGATGTTTCATAAGATTTTGTTTTCTGTTGTTCTATATTTTTTGGTGAAGACCAACAATACAAGAACTGCTGCAATGGCCCATGTTCAGTCAAGAAGTTCCATCAAGTCATTTCCAAGTTAGGAGTGTAGGCCCTGCATTACAATTACCTGACACAACTGATGTTGTAAGTTTAAACTATTAGCTCATTTTTAAGCATCAACCATAATGTGATACAGAAAGTTTTTATTCTTTTAATTCAACTCTTTTTGAAAAGGAGCAAAAATGCATTTAAAGTGAAATGTTGAATGTTTTAAGGAGTTGTAAAGTGTCCTCATTTTAGCATTTTCCAAGCAATGATGAATTGCCACAGAACTTTAAAAAGAAGAAACTTCTTTTTTGGTGTTTTGAGAAATTAATGTCTAAAATGTTACAGTTTTTATTTAAATGTTGGTAGGGGGTGGATGGGTGGTGGGATGGGGTTAGGGAGGGTCATTTACCTGTCTTTGTGATTGACTTCAAGAATGTCCATGAGAGTTAGATAATCAAGGGGGAATGAGGGACAACTGCTCCCATGAAAGAGTAGTTTTTTTACAAATTTACCAACGTAAATTGTGAGCATGTGGCAGTTGATAAAAGCCTGTACATTATATTCATTGAATGTGACTCCGTAAAAAGAAATTAAATGCTATTTCATAATATCAGTAATTTTGAAAATTTTGGATTGGGACATTTAAGGAAGGTAATAAGTCTGTAGATTTTGCCAACTTTAAGTAACATTACTGTATGTCCCCAAAACCAGATTTTCTCCAGTGCCCCACAACAGTCAATCTGTGTTTGCAGTCCACCTTGGAACATCCTTATTATTAGCCTGATTGGGCAATATTTCATGTCCAGGACATGTCCAAAAGATTGATATTCAAATAACCAGTTTTTCATGTCAAAGTCAGGAATGTTTCTTTTCTTTCCTGAAATTGAAATTCAGAAGTAAAAGCATGATGCAAAAATTCATTATGTGTTAATGTAGATAAAACATTAAGATTAAATGCACAGAATTTAAATTTCAAAATGGTCAATTTGTATTGTATAAATTATCAATAGTTTAAAGTGTATTACAATGATCACTTCATCAAAACTGAGATGATGTGGTGAAAATGATGGTATGGGGTTCAATATTTAGTTACAACTTGTTTTTTTCTTTTTGCTCTAGGGTCATATGTCAACCCCACTTTACACAGATGTAGAACAACAATCAAATCAGGGTTAGTATTACTACTAATGATGTGATCTAGATACTCCTAATAGACTTACAGTCAAGTTGTCATATGGGGTAATGTTGTTGTGCAGGATAGGCTGTCACACTAGACAGCCTACCATGCTAACAAATCAGCTGTTCAATAAAACAAAGGGAAAGAAACTTATTGACCTGTTGTTTCAGTGGATCAGATATCATTGTCTTGTAGCCTTTCAGATGATAAATGAAAATTGATGAAAGATTTGTTTCTACCCAGTAAAGCAGTATTTGTGCCACAACAGAAAATTGTGCCCCAGTGAAGCAAATTTCTCTACAGAACTAGAAAAATTGCATATCTAGCAAATTTTCCATTTTGTCAGAAAGCCTTGATAGTAAACTTCATTGTGTTTAAGCAAAAGAGGGGAAATATTATCATTTGCCTTATGTCTGATTTAGTAAAGAATCACTTGCCATGTTACACTCCATGTGCATCAGCCTTTAAATTTGATTTAACATTGAAATTTATATATCTGTGAAATTACAATTTTTTTAAATCAATCTTTGATGGTTTCATTGACCTCATGGGTTTGTTGCAGTATACAATAACATTGTTAGTCTGTGGTGCAAGTTTTCTATCAATCCACAGACTTTCAAAGTAGCATTTCTTTCTGGTAGACAATAAGAAGCCATGCTCAGAAATCATTGATATTCCAGTCAAACAACCTATAACACCTGTGTACCATTAATTCTTTGAAAATTTATCTATCTTTCTCATCCTTTTTTTCTCTTAGGACGTTCTTTATTTGACGCTAGGAGCATCTCCAACAAGTTCTTGGAGGAAAAGGATTTAATGGGACTTGCACCATTAATTGGGTCTGAGTGGAAACAACTTGGAATAATTTTACTGGATCTCTCGGAAGCTGATATTGACCACTGTATGGCGGACAATCCGCACACTTTGGTAGATAAAGTATTTGCCATGTTGAACTTGTGGAGAAAAAGAATTAAAAATGGAGCCACTGTTAGAAAGCTCTATGACTTATTTGAAAAATCAACAACAGTCTCCCCTGAGACTTTGAGGTATCTTAGAGACATACCTGATTGATATTGTGAAGTAAAGTACTATATGTGCCAAATATTTGACCTCCGTGGTGTAGTGGTGAGTGCTTTGTTCTCTCACCCGCACGTCCCAGGTTTGTTCCCGGTGGGTCTGCAACCAGTGAGTTCACAACTGATTAATAAAGGACGTGGCTGTCTTGATATGATGTCCAGCACTTGTTGCCTATGCTGTATTTCAGGAAATGTTAGAAAGTTTTAAATGGTTCATAAGTGGGTTTTTATGGGCAGATCTATTTAAGACAGTAATGTGGTCAGCATGTAAAAGTGAGGGGTGTAAATACTTTGACTAGTCACTCAAGTAGGTTTTCAGTCTTCTGGACCAAAATTGTATTTAAAGTATTTTAAAATATTGATTCATAGAAATTGTGATAACTTTTCTACTACCTTTACCCAACCTCAAATAATTACTTGATTTTAACAGAGAATTAAATATGTGTATAAAATTGCAAGGAGTTGGAGTAAGATATTTATTATCAACCATGGTCAATCATGCCTCTCAATTATGATAGGGCCAAAATTAAATATATTTAAGTTTCTGATTGCCAAATGGTAGTAAGGAAAAAATCCCTATCCTTAAAATCGTATTGCTATTTTCACATTTCAGAAAAATTACAATTCTTTGAAAAAGTATCTGAATATGGAATCAATCATGAATTTTTTCACTTTTATCCCAAAAGTAAAAGCCTACCATTAAATGCTGTCTAATTAAAATAAATTGTTTTGTCTTTTGTTCAATTTTCAAGCTGGTAAATTTTCAATAAGAATTGGAAAAATGAAATTTTCTAAAATTTCTTCCTACCTACCTACTACATAGAGATTTCGGGAAAATAAAATTGGAAACAAAAACCAAATATTTTATTTTGGCATACAGAAACAGCTTTGCAAAAGAACTACTTCAAATTGAATGATTAGTTTAGTGGTCAAGCATCTAATCTTGTATTGGTAGAGACTACATATACAATTGTTAAGATGCTAGTTGAATGTCATGTTCTGTTCAGGGAGATTTCAAATGTTAAAGTTAGATATCAGCATGTTTTATTGAATTTGCGGGCTGCAAAAATTTATTTAAGAAATGCTATGTCATGTTCTTAGTGCTACTGTATGTTATGGAGGGATTTCACCACATGACTAATTCAACTGGTAGCCATTTTGCAGGGAAAGTGTTTGCGCGTTGCGCGTCTGATCTTCACACAGCTCAGTTGTATCACATGTAAAAAACAAACAGACTTGATCCTACTAAACACTTAGCATGCGCTGGGGATGAAAACACGCTGGCCATGTAAAACATGTGCTGGGTATATAAAACAGGTGCTGGTTATAATAAACTGGCCAGTTGAATTAATTTTTTGAATATAAAATGTTATTTTTTAGACAAAATTACCCTCCAAGTACTTCAAGTAATCTTAATCAGTGGATTTTAAACACGTCTGGGCATGTAAAACACATGCTGGGTATATAAAACACGTGCTGGTTATAATAAACTGGCCAGATTAAAAAAATTGAATATAAAATGTTATTTTAGAGACAAATTACCCTCCAAGTACTTCAAGTCATCTTAATCAGTGGATTTTAAACATGTCTTTTAGTGCAACCAACAGCACAGCAAGATTCCGGCATAATTATTTTACAAAAATAATCTGATATAACAACATGCAACGTATTTAGGTTAAATTAAGTGTACAGCAGACGACAGTGTTCTTTGTTCTACAAAATGACAATGTAAACAAAGTCATGTGACCTCATGACTTCAGCTGAAACATACTTACAGAGCATGTTTGCATGACATTACACACGCTTGAATTGGGAAGAAGATGGATACAGATGAAAACAGAAGTAGTGTTTACTTCTTGCTCATTGTGAACAAAGTGTGCTTGTTGACATGTCCTTGGCAGCTGTAAGAGATTGTAGTTGAAAGGCCAAAAATGAAGATTGTTTTTTATTTAAGGCTACATATAGTTCAATGCAAGAAACAGTGATAAGCAAATCTTTGGGGAGGGGACAAAAGCAATCCCTTGCCCCTATGGCCATCCATCACTGTACGCTTGACAGTATGGTTGGACAAATAGAGTAATCCAAAATGCAACATCTAAAACTAAAGTAACATTTTTGAAACCAAAACAAACCAGAAATGATTTTTTTTCACAATGTTCATATTTGGAATGAAACATGACAACACATGAAGGCAGACCGAGAGTGTACTTTGTTGTGCACTTTTTGTTTGTCTGCTATTGCTTGACCAATGATTGGACAAATTCATACACTGAAAATTAAGGCATCTCTTTTGCTGCTTCAAAAAATGTTGTCAGGATTCCTGTGATTCATTAGATAGCGAAGAATAATCAAGTCGTAAAACTCTTTATCTTACAATTAAAAAATATATCTTTACAAAATACCTAAGCAAGTATCGGTTGAAAGTTTACCATTTCAAAGCTTTTTGAGTTTTCAGGCATAAATGGGCAAATTTTTAGGCTAATTTGTTTCATAACTGGGTCACATTGATATTTTCTTATGAAAACCCTTTTTAGTTTTAATTTAGTATCATATTGTTTTTTTGAAGGGGTGCAGAAAATTCTTTCATATATTTTGATGTATGATTTTTGTATTTTCATTTATATAAGGATGTTATTTTTTGTTCTATTCCTTTGTTATAGTACTCTGCCCTTAGAACCATTTGGAATTCCATAGCATATTATTTGTTTATATGATCCTCCATTACGGAACTCAGCATGACTCCTTTCTAGAATAATGACGCCAAGCAATAGCAGATACTGATTACAGCAAGTCCAATCTTGTGTGCATACACAATGCATAGGTCTATGTGAACATCTGGGATTGCAGATGGGAAACCACAACCCAGAAAACTAGACCACAGTTTTGATGTTGGAACTGGCCTCGAACCTACAACCTCATGGTTGGGAAGACACAGATTATGCCACATTGTGCCACGATTTCAAGACAAAATAATCTGTAGAGGGATTCATGGAATATCTAAAAATCTATTGCATTAGCACACACTGATCCACCTTTCTACTCTTTACACTAAGCTTATGTGTGACTTGACTTAATGAGGGTGGGAGGAGGGAGGTATGGTGGTGAGGGCAGGGAGGGACATAGGAAGTGGAAATGTAGAAGGGAAGAGGATGTAAGGGTGGGGAAAAAGGGGGAATGTAACAAAGACTACAACTATTGTAAATTAGTGTTTGGTATTTTGTGGTTTATTTTGAAGTCTGTTTAAATACTATGGAGTATTTTGCCCTGTTATTCCATCAGAGTATTTTTACTTAACAACTCTATTTGTAAAATTGTCATTATTTATATTTTACTGTTACCATATGGAATTATTTTCATGACTTTCTTTATAAATATGTTGTAAATATCATGAAAGATGTGAAGAAACAGAAATAAATTGACAGAAAACAGAAAAAATTGTTATTTTTCTGGGAGGGGGTGTTATCTATACTGGGAAGTTTTAAGGTACATATAACTCAAAAATTCCAGATCTGCCTATTCTCCACGATTATTTATTGGTTCTGATGTAACAGCATATGGAACCTATGCAGTTAAGTTGTAGTGGGTGTGTGTGTTTCTGTCTGTGATGGCAACATGTACACCCAAAAATCTGGAGTTAAATTAACACCCACCCGGAACGATATAGGGAGACTATATCTTTGTGGATGGGGTGTTAATTTAACAATTTGACACCACAGATTTTAAGTTTAGCAAGATATTAAGAATTTTGGGCCCTTACACCCCTCCAACCTGACATCCCCGATTTTCTCAAAATCAGGGGTAATCCACACTATTCAACCTGAGAGACTCTTCACAATTCGTTGACTAGCATCCAGCTTATTGTTAAACCATACACAACACAGGGGTAATCTATACCTTCTTAATCTATAACTTCTTAAAAGTCCTCTTGAAGGATTTTTGCCGACTAAACGATTCAGATTCAGAACTGACATCTTCATAGTCTATTCACAGTTCACTTGTTAGCAACCAGCTACTGTTACACTACACAGTAGGTCATTCATCTTGGGCTCAAGCCACATAACTGCTGTTCAATGATGCAAATAAGATTAGTCCTTAGCTGAAGCTAAATAAAAAAATATACATAAGCTTGAAGGACTTTGTGCAAAACCCATGAATGATTGATGGACCATTCCTCGTAAGGACGATTATTTCATCATGAAGTTCACGAAACATACAGTGCAATAATGCATATGTGATACACGGATAGCCTATGGTCTGAAGATGTGCCCTATGGTTTTGGTGATGATATTATGAATATCAATGAGTAGGCATGGCTGAAAATACATTTCTTTAAATATTAATATATTCATCATTACCGTGAATTCATCTTAGTCAGACTTGGTGTGGTGGTGATGGCATTAAGTAGGAAAGGTTTGGTTCATGTGAAGTTTATTTCTTTACGGCCTATTAAGGTTTTTAGTTCTGATGCGATAGCATCAGGAGCCTATGTGGTCAATGGCGTGTGTGTGTAAGTGTGTGCGTTTGTGACGGCCAGATTGTAAACGATATATCTCAAAATGATAATCTGGATTCATGTCATATGTGATACACAGATAATCCATAAATGTGCCCTATTGTTTTTGATGGTGATATCATGCATGTTAATGAGTAGGTGGGGCTAAATGTAAAAATCTTGAAATGTTCATATTTAAACAGCCACATGTCTGTTTTGTTTCATAAATGGTATAATTATGATGTTAGCTGGTTTGATATTCATGATGTTAAAACATTGAATTTTAATAATATGCCAAGTGGGCGGGGCTTAATATAATTTTTTAAACAAAAATCTTCTTAACGCGCACAAGATCTCAAAACTATGAAATGGATTCATGTCATATGTGGTACACAGCTCATGGTCTGTATATGTGCCCTATTGTTTTTTGGTGGTAATATTATATGCATATTTATGACTAAGCGGGGTTTAATAAAAAAAATCTTAAAATGCTCTTATTTTGGGAATTACATGTCTAGCTTTATGTCATATTTGTTATAATAATGATGTTATAGCTAGTGTGTATGTGTTGTATAAAATTGTTTACTTTTAATTAATATGCGTAGTGGGTAGGGTTAGTAGTATAGTAAGTTAATTGTGTACTGACTCCTGATTAATGTAATTAAAATGTACTGTTAAAATTTAAGAGACATTTAAACAGAAGATTAGCGCTTATTGGCATTAGTGCATGATCTTCTGTTAATACATCTTCCATAAATTTTAACAGTAAATTTTAATTACAATAAACAGGAGATTGGCACAATTAACTTACTATAATACTCTGGCTGGAAAAGCAGAGAGAAGCTTCTTTTTTTTACTAAACATTGTTTTAAGCCAAATTTTCCTGGCAAGTGTAAATAGTATAATAATCAGTTGGTTGATCTGTTTTTAAAATCAATTTTGAATGTTTTGTTTTTCTCAGTACACGACAACTTTATCTCAAGCGTCTGCATCAGGAATCATTTTCTCGCAAGCTGCCGTTTTGAAATGAATCTCTGTCTTTACAATAGAATAGAAAAAGCCCGTTTTATTTGCTTTCTGGAATCTTTCAGAAGTGAATTGTAATTTTTTGAAAGATTCCAAACACTGGCTTGTATGCCGACCACTAAAAGCCAATTCACTAATCCTGCATTTTTCAAGACCCCCTTGCTGCCTTGAGTCAGAGCCGACAGGCGACTCAATGCACTCTTGGTATGTGATCAAAATTTCAACTCTTTTGTTGCGGAACTATTATTAATGATACACAAAGTTTTATCTCCCATAAAACGTTTATAAAAAGCTTCGATTGTTTCATGAAAAGAAACATGTTACAAAGGTCCACTTCATCATCCCACCAAATCTATTTTCTGTTTTGATATGCTCGATTCCATTTAATTGTCGGGCAAATTATAACAATATGTTGAAACAATTGTAAATATCCTCCTCCTCCCGAAAAGTTACTAATAAATCTAAAATACATTATGTTTTATCACAACCTGTTTGCCTGCATATTAAGGCGGAATGTGGAAACATTGCAAACAAGTCACGAGAAGAATCCATATTTATTTTAGTAAACAGAACCTGAAAATCTTCCATTTTCTTTACTCAGTTGCGCATCCATAATAACATACTAACATAGATGTTACATATTAATTCTCCTGATGAGCCGTTTTCAACTCGCCGCCCACTTCCAAGCAAACTATTGTTGTCTGTGCTTCTCATATCTAACCAAAAGGCATATTTTGTCAGTAAAAATTTTTTTTAACATTTGATATATTCAGAGCTTTTGCCACATGAAGTCCATGTTCGATGTTCGATAGCCGAATCACCAAAATATTACTTTATTTCAACACATGTTGGTATCTGAAAGCCCATGGGCGTAAAGTTGATTTGGTTTACCTTCTATACTAATTGTTGTTTCGCAAAATTGTGCAGGCGTTCAAGCGTGAAGCCTTGCTCTGAATATTTCTTGGCTTTTTTTGCTCCAAAATGATTTAAAATCAAGACAAAAATCCAAAATGTAATTGATTAAAAGAAAACAATTTTAAATTCTAACGTTAATGAAATCTACTTAGATAAGAATTTGGGTTACCATTTCTAAACAGGCAGAAGAAAAATTTTGTTTTTCGCTTTTTCCTTTTTTTGCTCCGAAATGACTTAAAATCAACACAAAAATCCAAAATGTCATTGATTAAAAGAAGACAATTTTAAATTCTAACGTTAATGAAATCAACTCAGATAAGAATTTGGGTTACCATTTCTAAACAGGCAGAGAGAAATTACCCTTGAAATTGAGAAAATTCGACCAACATTGTTTGATCCTTGGACGAGCTCTGGTAGGGTCCAGGGGCTTCGCCTCTGGAACATTTCTAGCTTTCGATGCTGGATTTTTAAACGTATACGTGGGCGGGAATCTTTCATGCGTCCCAGTTGACCAACCCGAGCCCAATCAGCATCATGCTGAGTCGAGTGGAGATGGTTCTGATATCTAGAAAATTTGGGAATGATTGAAATGTATCTCTGATTTAAACAGTATATCCAACGTTTTACATTTCAAGTATGATGTTGTCAGCATCATGATGCTGAGGCGGGAGGACATGATTCTAATATCTAGCTGAGTTGGGCATGACTGAGATATACTCTGATACATACGGTACATCTGACATTCTAAAAATCTGCCTGACTAAGATTGGCCGCAGGGGCAGAAAGGGGGGGGGGGCTCGGACGGCCATGAAGATAACAAAACAATTATGATATCATCCAGAACATTTCAAAAAGTATTTTGTCATAACTATATTAATTTATACAATTTCCAGCCTCATTACTGGGCTAATTTTTGGCCCGACGAAATAGTTCATTTTTTCTACGGGATGTTACACTTCCTTACTGTATGCCCAGTCATTAATCAGAATGATACTCTTGTGATATAGCCACATGCTGCAAAATTTGTATAAAATAAAGTCGTATCGCTTATAGACCCATTTCATTTAAATACGTTTAATCTGTTCAAACATTTTGCTTCAAACTTTCCTTTTGGTACTACATTAGATCCTTTTATGATCTGTTATTTCTAAACAGCATCTAAGACATAAAACGTTATAAACATGGAAACAAATATTAAAGACAAAAACAAGTATTCACCAAGATGAACGATTCACAATACCATAGTGGGGAACAAATATGTTGCAGAGTCTGACAGTGGCTATTTGGCAAAATCAGGGCGTTTAATAATTCTGTCATTTTCATTAATCGACATGTTATAGAAGGCAAAATGGTAATCGGCACAACTAATAAACAAATGTGGTGCTTTTAAAATATTTCTATCACTTCGCCTGAAAATAGCCTCTTTTATCTGTTTATGCTCTATTTATTCCAAAAGCGAAATGGGAGCCATGCAGTGATTGGTTAATCAGTTAATGTATTAGGGAAATTGTGGAAATTTTTTCCCATTTCTCTCGGGCCCTCTTTCGTGTCGCCACCGATTATTAAGACATTAATCTAGAACTTTTGGAAGGACAGTATGCTCGACTTTTTAAAGCTAGTATAGAGAATGGGTTAATAGAGGAAAGTATATACAGAAATAGGGTAGCAGGGGCAGATGATTTCAAATTACTTGAGCTTTGAAAGATGCATTTACATTTTCATTTGCAATACAAGCTCAAAATATCTTTTAGTTTTCCTAGATATTTTAAGACAAAAAAAAGCTCAAGTGATTTAGAAAACATGTAAAACATAGCAGTCTTTATAACTACAACACCTCTTTTAGTTCTATCAATTGAATAACAAAGAAAGGAGAGGCCCTGAATTGCCAATGTCAATGAAAGAATGCCATTTAAACCCCTTTCCAACCTGTACCATCCCTAAGCCCCTACACATTCCCAGGACTACACTCCTGGATTGTAATACAACTTCCAATTTAAGAAAATATGTGTGTCAAGCAAAGTCAGGCAGCATGCAAAATGTACAATAACATTAAAGCAAAATTGTGCGAAACAATATTGCTTAACGTATGACAAACTAGACATTGGAAATGATACAAATCCCCTCACCGCTAATAATGCATATTCCAGACTGTCCCACATTCCATCCCAATCTGTCCCAAATAACATCCCACGTCTATACTCCATGCAATCACACCTGGAAACCAGATACTGTTTGTCTTTCCACCACTTGCATGACCCACATGCCATCACAACTGAAATCAAGATGACATCCCACAACATGCCATTCCGCCCTGTCCCATGTCGACCCACCCTGTTCCACATGCCAACCCACCCTGTTCCACATGCCAACCCACCCTGTTCCACATGCCAATCCACCCTGTCCCACATGCCAACCTATCCTGTTCAACATGCCAACCCACCCTGTTTCACATGCCAACCCATCCTGTTCAACATGCCAATCCACCCTGTTCCACATGCCAACCCATCCTGTTCCACATGCCAACCCATCCTGTTCTACATGCCAATCCACCGTCCCACATAACCTCATCCTAATTCCTTCAGCTACTATATCATCATGTCATCTTCTACCCCACATTCTGGTTATTGTTTATATTTACCAAACCCCTATTTTAACATTCTTTAGAAGCGAGAACACTTTTATTTGTTTCTTTATTCATGGTAAGACAAACAGTTTAATTGCTATTCATGTCAGCAATGCCAATATCTTGAAAAAAAAAAAGAGTAGAAATGTGAAATTAGTAAGTCGTAGACCATATATTTTTTTATCTCAGGTCAAACATATTGCAGCAAATGCACACTATACCTCACCATTAAGTGTGAACAATGCTCTTCACATATACCGTATGATCATTTGTTTTAGCAAAATTATCATACCCACTTTAATTTAAAAGGTACCATATATACAAATATTTTCATTGCTAATAGGCTAATTATTATGTACACACAGTCCCCCAGTCATGCTCAACTGAACAGAACCAATGCCCTCTACCACTGAACCAAATAGCAAGTTATTATCTCAGGTTAAATATTTTGTATGCAAGTCTTTTGTGATGCAAATAACCTACTTACTATGCACACTATGCCTCACCATTAAGTGTAGACAATGGTCTTCACATATATGATCATTTGTGTAAAACAAAATCCCCACTCCCACTTTAATTTAAGAGATATCTTAGATACAAATATTTTCATTGTTATGCAAAGAAGCTAATTAGTATGCACACACAACCCCAAATCATGCTCATTTGAACAGTACCCATGTCCTCTATCCCTATAACAAGTACCAAGTTATTATCTAAGGTTAAATATTTTATGCAAAATTATATTGTTAAGCAAATAACCTAATTTATATGCACACTACACCTCACCATTAAGTGTAGACAATGGTCTTCACATATATGATCAATTGTGCAAACAAAATCCCCACTCCTACCTTAATTTAAGAGATATCATAGATACAAATATTGTCATTGTTATGCAAAAAGCTAACTGGTATGCAAACACAACCCTCCAATCATGTAAACTTGGACAGTACCCATGTCCTCTACCCCTGTGCCAAGTTACATGCATGTACATCATTCAAAACTTAAGGTATGCGCTCATGAATGTTAAACATTTTGTACGAAAGTATGTTATGCAAATAACCTAATTAATATGCACTTCACCTCAACATTAAGTGTAGACAATGCTCTTTACATATATGATCATTTGTGCAAACAAATATCCACTTTAATTTAAGAGATATCATAGATACAAATATTTTAACAAATATTTAACGTGCTATAACAAATATTTTCATTGTTATGCAAATAAATTAATTAGTATGCACACACAAACCCTAATCATGCTCACTTGAACAGTACCCCTATGCCAAGTTACATGTATGTACACCATTCACAACTGAAGTTACAAAACCTTAACCAAAAACTTTAACCAAAACTTTACCCTGACAAATATTTTCATTTTTATGCAAATAAGCTCATTAGTATGCACACACAACCCCCAATCATGCTCATTTGAGTCCCATGTCCTCTACCCCTATGCAAGTTACATGAATGTACACCATTCATACGTTATGGAAACTTTAACCAAAGACTTTAACCAGACAAATATTTTCAATGTTATGCAAATAAGCTAATTAGTATGCACACACAATCCCCAAATCATGCTCAATTGATCAGTACCCATGTCCTCTACCCCTATGCCAAGTCACATGAAAGTACACTATTCATAACTAAAGTTATGAAAACTTTAACCAAAACTTTACCGGACGCCGACACCGGCTAAGCTCTACTATTCTTCGAATAGTCAAGCTAAAAATATAAGTTTGTCAGCATCTTGTCGTGACGGATGAAGATTCATAGGTTAAAACACAAATGCCTCGAACATCGGAAAGGAGGTGGGGTGAGAAGTTCAAAATGAAGGAAATAATAAAGAGATTACATGACACTAATGATATCTCTTATAACAAAACTATTCACACAGATTTGTCAAATATTGTAGTTATATAGAGTGTGCACACTCACAAAAGTATCGATTCTCTAATCTTTCATCCAGTCGTATCATTCATTAATTAAGCCCTCTTTCTGTCTTTGTATCTTTTGATACCTTGAAATACAGATAGCCTATGTGCGTTTTGTATACTACTTAATTGTATCGCATAAAGAATCTTATAATGAAAGGTATACGGGTCCAGTTTCTACTTATCATGTTTCGATTAGATATCAAATAAAAGGTCTACAACTTCATTAATTTCTTGAAAGCTTTTTTTGTTGTTGTGAAAATGGTTAATGTCGACAAGTCAGATTTCTTCAAGTCAAGTTAAGTCACTTGGCTTGTTCGTAAATCAAGTCAAGTCGTAAGTCACTTGTTTGCAAGCATGGACGGGATTTGCCTACTGAAAGTAAGGGGGAGGGGGAGCAAAGTCAAAAGTGTGTAGGAGGTAAGACACACGTACAACATTACTGACTTACGCTTCTGCACTTTTAGCAGGTGGTTTTAGTCTGATAAAGACAGAAAAACCGCTGAACTCATGTACATCTTCAAATATCAAACCATAACAAAAGGCCCAAACAGCCTAAACAAAGATCTAGCATCTTAAAGTCGATTTAGTTACTTAAAAGATACGTAAAAGTTTCTCTCCTCTGTGCGCATTGTGTATAGCGTGTAAAAAGGTATGGGTGTAATTTTTACGCAGTTGTAATTTTATTCTAGACGCGCAAGCCTGTTCTTGTTACGTTACCAATAAGAGCGTACCTTGATGTAGCTGTTTCTTCTCTGCTAATACGTTTCATTTGCTTTATTTAGGTTTTAACTTAACAGTTTCGTGTTGAATGTCTACACTGATGAAAGGCTTAGAAAGCCCGAAAATTGTGTATTTTAATCAATCTTTGTTGACGGAATTCGAGATACCTTGTCTTCTATTTTCTTCTGCATATATCTATTTATCTAAGCTATCTATCTATCTATCTATCTATCTATCTATCTATCTATCTATCTATATATCTATATATCTATATATCTATATATCTATATATATATATATATATATATATATATATATATATATATATATATATATATATATATATTATATATATATATATATATATATATATATATATATATATATGTATATATATATATATATATATATATATATATATATATATATATATATATATATATATATATATATATATATATATATATATATATATATATATATATATATATATATATATATATATATATATATATATATATATATATATATATATATATATATATATATATATATATATATATATATATATATATATATATATATATATATATATATATATATACACACATAAAAATATATAGTATGTGAAGGGAGGGGGTCTGGCACACTTTTTATGTCGTTTTTATTTTTGTTTTCACTAAGTGGACTGGGGTTCTGACACACTTATAATAACGCTTTTATTACTTTTTTACCTTAAAACGAGTTGGGGCTGATTACCGTTTTTTCACCCTTATGTAAACTGAACGCTTGGTATCGGGAGTGATGGCGAAATTGTATTCATTCGCATGCTATATATAATGTGGTGTTAACTGGCGAAATGTCTTGCTTTCGTATAGTGCTTCTTTGTTACTGCTGATGTGGTATATTTTTTTCACAACATACTATTTAACGCCTTTTGCTTTTCGGATTTCGCCTGCATCTTCCTTCAGGATAGAATACATTTTGGGTCGAAATCTAATATACTCCCTAATGGGTACTCCAGCACATTCGTCTTTCAATTTGCCAACTTATTGCCAAGCACCTTTTTGTTTGTGGTGCTGTGGAGCGAGTGATCTGTCGGATAGTCACTCGTGTCATAGAGGTGTGACTCTGAACTTATATCAGAATACACATCCTCTGTTTGGATTTCAAGCAGTAGACTATCCGTATCTGTATAGAGAAGATTGCACTGCTCCCCATACTGCTCGTGCAGGTTATCATAATAAAAGTCGTACATAAGATGTTTGCTAAGGTTTAGGACATTCATCGCATTGTAGACTGATCGCTTAAGCATCAGCCGACGCTTATGTATGTGTATGGCAACTAGATCGTTATCAAATATTTCATGCCAATGCAGGGCTGGTTATCTTCTTCAGAGCTTGTCTTCTTCAGAGGCCCGCACGAGTTTGATGTCTACACGCTTGTGCAGATTTTCCATAGTCTTACCAAAGACATTATTATTCTTCAGCTTGTAGAGGTCCTTCTCAAAGCTGGTCGTGGCCTTCTTATTATCATTATTATTATTGAAGTTATTTATATAGCGCCTCTCCCGTGGATCGAAGCGCTTTAAAATAAAATTGATAATACATAGACAAACTCTTAATATACGATATCAAAAAAACAAAAAGAATTAAAAAATTTGCAGGACAATATAAAAGCATAAAAGAATTGACGAAAAATATAAAAAAATATTAAAATAACTAGATAAATAAAACAAGAAATTAAATATTATAGACAGCATAAAACTTAATCAGTAGGAAAAAGATGAGTCTTAAGGGCCTTCTTAAAAGTATAAACAGTTTGAGCCTGACGGATTGCAATGGGTAGATCATTCCACAAACGTGGTCCCAGGACAGAAAGGGCGCAGTCCCCACTGACACGATTAGTTCTTGGCACCACAAGGCGAGTGACATCCTTGTTGGCGGATCTTAGACCAACGCGTCCAGGCTTATAAATATGCAGCAATTCTTGAAGGTATGAAGGCGCATTTTTTTTAATGCACTTGTACACATGCAGTACGATCTTGAAATCGATTCTCTGCTGGATGGGCAACCAATGAAGAACACGCAAGAGGGGGAAAGCGCTTGTACGTCTATCAACACAAAAAATTAGGCGCGCTGCACGATTTTGAAGTCTTTGCAAGCGTTGAAGGTTTTCACGTGATATTCCACCAAGCAGGGAGTTGCCATAATCCAGCCGAGAAAGGACGAGAGATCGCACTGCATGAGCACAAGTATTTTGATCAATGTACCGTCTGATTCTAGAAATATTACGCAAATGAAAATTAATAGTACGACATATTAAAGAGATCTGGGAATTCATATTCATACAAGGCTCAAACATGGTACCTAAATTTTTAACGGATGATGAAGGAACAATCACAGACCCACTGATCCTCAAAACAATGGACTTGATGGAATGTATTTTTTTTTTTAAGATGAAATGATCAAAAATTCAGTTTTGGTGTCATTAAGTCTAGGTTTGTTATGAAGCATCCAGTCTTTCACCGCCGCAATGCAATTTGACAAGCGAGCTTGGGCAGCTTCCCTATCACCTGGCTTTTTAGGATCGAAGCTAACATAGCTGAGTGTCATCAGCATATATATGGTAAGCAACATTGAAGAGTTTGATAATGCGGGTAACAGGCTGCGAATAGGCATTGAAGATCGGAGGACCAGCAGCAGATTCTTGGGGAACATCATATTTCAGAGGATGGGCAGTAGAATAACTACAGAGATACAAACTGAACTCTTGCGATCACTAAGATAAGATCTAAACCAGTTTAAAACACAACCTCCGATACCATACTCACACTGAAGCCTATTTATAAGAATAGTGTGGTCAATGGTATCAAAGGCTGCAGACATATCTAGAAGTACAAGTAAAACAACTCTACCCGAATCTAACTCATTTAATATATCGTTCTTAACACGCAATAACGCAGTTTCAGTACTATGTGCCGGTTTGTAGGCAGATTGAAAAACTTCAGTAAGATGTTTTGACTAAAAATGTTCATTAAACCTAGAGACTGCTGGATATTCAAGGATCTTGCAAAGGGTCGGAAGATTGGAGACGGGTCGATAATTTTTCAAAACGTTTGGATTGAGGGTGGACTTCTTAATAAGAGGAGAAATACTTGCATTCCTAAGAATGGATGGAAAACAACCAGAACTAAATGAATTATTTGCAAGAGACATAATTATAGGAGCTACTATGTCAACACATTCCTTCAAGAGCCAAGTGGGCAGTGGGTCAAGAGAACTTGTCTTGTTTGGGATCTTGGAAATTATATGTCGAATCTCAGCTTCATCTACAGGATGAAAATTTGCAAAGATATCGGTACTGTGCTTATACTGTAAATCATCAATCATCAAATCATCGTCAGAATCAAGCAAAAATACATCATCATTACATTGTTTACCGGTATCAAGAGAAGATATATTTACATTAACACATTCAACGTCAAGGTCAGACCTTATTTTTGCCACTTTCTCAGTAAAAAAAATGGCAAAATTATTACTGAGAGTTTCATTTGAGCGGCAGATTGATAAAGCCTTGGTCTGTTGGTGGAACTATTGAGAAGTGAGTTAACTGTACGGTACATTGTCTTTGCATCAGCATTTGCCAAAACACCTTTGAAATGCTCTGTTTTGGATTTAACAATAAGTTCATTTACAACTACATTTTGCTCAAGATATTTCAAGCAATCAGTATCACTAAGGGTTTTTCTCCACTTACGCTCATATTTGCGGCGTTCTGTTCAAGCCGACCGGACATCATCGTTGAACCATTTAGGACATTTAATCGTTCGTTGAAATCGTGTCTGCTCCGGACAATGTTTGTCAAGAACTCTGCGCACCCTTGTGTTATACTCGGTAGCTTGAACATTCAGATCTTTCAACATATTGAGACCGCTAAGCTCTTGAATAAGGTCAGTCTTGGAAAAACCTAGATCGGGATCATTAAAATTTCTTATTGTGACAGCCTTCCTTTCTGGTGCAGGTGTCAGCTTATTTATTGAGCATTCAATCATGTGATGATCGGAACCATATAAGTTGGGAGATACATTGCATTCTACCAACAAGTCATCATCAACTCGACAGATCACATGATCAAGAATATGACCGGACCTCTGAGTAGGCCTGTCAACAAACTGGTGGAGATTATGTTCAGAAAGCAGATCTAAATATCGCGAAACTTCAGGTTTACTTGGATCATCAACGTGAATGTTTAAATCACCCATAATCAAATGCTTTCCAGGCATATTTTTTAAATCACACAAAAAATGTTCAAATTCTTCTTGGAATTTGGCTACAGTAAAACCATTCCTATGAGAAGGTGGGGGGCGATATATAGCGACAAGATGAAAAGTCTTGTCAATGTCAGCCACACATGCATCTTCAAAAGTGTGTACTTATCAGCATTAACTGCAAAAGGTAAAATGCTCACAGTTTCAAATGAGATTTGTAAATCATAGCAATGCCACCGTGTTTATCCCCGACTCTGGGGAAGTTTAAAAGGGAATATCCAGATGGTGTGCACTCTCCAATCACCACATAATTTTCTTCACCAAGCCAAGATTCACAAATAATTAAGATGTCCACATCAGAATCGAGGATATAGTCATAGATTGTCACAGTTTTATTGCACAATGATTAAGCATTCCAGACGTTTATATCTAGTTGCTTCTTACATCCAGGCGGAATTTTGATAATATTGTTCACATTTGCACAATTACCGTAAGTATGAGCGGGCTGATGAGATGAAATAATAGTACGAATTTTACGTTTTTGTCCCCCGCGATTCCCTCTTTTGCGCCACCTAAGGCGCTTACGGTCGGTCTTGTTTAAATAACAAATTGAGGAATGTGAGTGAATTTCGTGTCCAAGACATGATTCTGACAGTATATTTAATGTTTTTAATCTACTTAATAGCTCAGGTGAAATATTGCAATTTGAAAACGGCACACATACAGTTCTATGTAATAAAATCGAGTCTGACAGCGACATATTTACCATTGAAACGGGTTGCTCAAAACAGCTTTCGAATTCCCAGGTACTTGTTACGCAACAGTAGCCAATTGTTGATGTTGTCCACAGTGTATGCGTACATAGGCCTACATACGGTAAAATAAGGCTGACTATTAAATACGATAAATTTACAAAAAATCGTAGATTACACAATAAAAACAGTTTAAAAGCAGTTCTAATCCTCTCCAGGCATGATCTAAAGAACTTCTTGCGGAGTTCTGTTCTCATGCTGATGTAGGGCTCCATCCATTTGCTTTGATTGATACGAGTTGCACGATGCATTTTTGTCAACTTCATACCTAGAATGAAGTAGAGTTGTCAACTTCATACTATAGAGACAGGTAGAGTTGTACTTGTAAATTACGGTAGTGCACAACATAGCGGGGTTTTTTCACCGAGATTGGACACCAACTTTTCAACCTCAGTTGACGAGTTTAGAAGCTCTTGCTGGTAAACTAACAACCAGTCCTTCTGCACCTTTATGCGTTCCGGCGCAAGTGGATATGCATTGTGAACATCGTGTAGCTCTTAAGGATACTTAAGGTCCACCTCTAGTATGTAACCCTTTTCTGCATCGGGTGAAAGCGTATCCAGCGGGGGCACCTCATCCACCCATTCAAATCCACCCGTGGTAGCGCTTGACCCATCGCCCAACCATACAGGTTATTTGCGTATAGGTCAGGGAGAATATGATTGTTAGGCTTGGAAGGGTCATAACATAAGACGTAAGGGTTGTTGGCTTTAGCATAGCGCCTGGATACCATGGAGATACCACCTCGCATGCCGTTCTCGAAAAACAGATTCATGTCATAGTCTGTTAACAGTTCCAATTCTACACCTGTATATTTCATGAGTGTATCCCAAGACAATTCAAGGCTTGTATAATAATGTGCTGGATCTAAACCATACTGCTGCAAGCACGTCTTCCGATATAACTCGAATACATCAGCTAGTAAGAGCACATCAATCCGCAGGTATAGATCGTGATAATCCCCCATGTTATCACATTTGAATGCTTCCCCAACTTTTTATGCGTGTTGGTAATCCTCATTAGAAATATGTTCAGCCGTGAGCTTGCTATAGAAGGTGTCGTGCGGTGGTAGCCACTCCCCATACCGCTGCCAGGATTCCATATACTCATAGGGGTAAACACCCTTGCGCAATAACAATTGTCTCTTTTTCTCATCCGGTTCATGTTCAGTTGTGATACGGAAGTTATCAGAGTCGTCAGCCGCAACCAGCTTACCCAATGACGTTAGCAGGAGTTGTGCGCTATCGATGAACCTCAGCTGACCTAGGGTAAAGGATATATACTTCTCCATGTTGTTGGGGATGCAGGTTATCTTTCCTTTCACTTTGCAGATGGCTTGCATGATCAAATGAGAGTCATAGCCCGCAGGTTATGGAACACAACTAGGAGGGGCTGTTTTGGAGCTTGGGCGCAGCTTCAGGTTGCAGGCATTGTGCGTAACACATCTGTACTTTGTTTTAAACATATGACAGTCCTGTGCTGTCCGGTGTATGCGCCAATCCTCTCTGGTGATTACCATAGGTCGAAGATTTGCCAGAACTGCTTTGATCTTAGTTTCTTCCTGCACTAAAGCCTCAAGGAACTTCTCAGCTGCATTTGGTCCTGCATACGGGAGGCTCTGTATGACCATCACACCTTACCACTATATACCCATAGCCACACGCTTTATGCTGCTAAGTCTTTTGGGTATTGGATTGCAAGGGATTGAATTCTCGGCCATCTATCTTGCAGGTGGGCGCCTCGAAATCTGCGTAGATTTTGTAGGGCGCTGGCAGCTGCTTGTGGTAGTTATGGAAGGACAGCTTGTTTTCGCCTTCTTTTGGCATCTAAATGCGTACAGCTGTTTGACAAATTCCCATGCAATCAGATCTGTGGGCCTTGAGCAGGTCTTCCCTGGAATAGCCATGCAAACACCTCTCACAGAACTGCATACGCTCTCGATGGGTGCTTTGATCATAGAGCAGACGATTTGGGTTTTTGATCCTGGAACTTACATGCCTTCTCATTCAATAGAAGGTTGATTCTGGGGATGTTCTTGCCTTGTTTGCTGAGTCTGTGAATGATTATTCCTTTAACCCAACCAAAGATTGTTTTGTTTTTCAACCTTCTCGACCTTCTCGTCTTTTGAGGAAAACTTGCTGCATCTTTGTTGATTTTTCTCGGCTGGAAACAGAGCAGCTCAGAGAGCCCAACGAAGGCAGTTATCATTACGGTTTTTTACATTAATGATAGTCTTTTAGGCTTTGAGTTCTTTCGGTAAACCGCATAGTGGTTGGTAGCGAGCAATATTCAACCATAGATCCCCCACTTTATCCACCATCCATCCTGACCCTCTCTGAGTCCATTTCTCAAGGGATTCTATCACGTGTGGGAGAGCGTTGTTGAGCGCTTCATCGATCTCGTTCACTGCAGAGCATCCATGTAATGGCTGCGAAATACTGGATGTGTGAATTCTGTTTCTCCATTGGCATTATCCTTCTTCAACCCAACTCTTGAGTGCTAATTGTAATTATAAATCGCGAAGGTCTCCAATCTCTTCTGATACCTTCCGGTGATTCGCGGGGTGAACATTGTTTAATAAAGCTAGTGGGTCAGCGGTCGATCGGTGTCTATCTGCGATGTTCATCTGCCAACTGCAAAGGTAATTGCCAATCGTCCCAGGTGTCCGTCTGAATCTTGGTGCAGGAACAGGTCTAGAAGCAGGCTCAGGAGCAGGTCTTTGCACTCTAGGAGCAGAAAAAGGCCTTCGCGCTCTCGGAGCAGGAACTGAACTCCATTCCGGTCTGCTGCCTGGCATATACTTTAAACGATGATGGCATTTATGTAGTCGTTTTTAATATGATTTTCTCTCTTTTGTCTGACGGATCATGAAGGAGGATATTATTTCGAGCCACATGGTTTCTCAACGCCTCGACTCTCTCTCTCTCTCTCATCTCAGTGCAGTTCTATTTAAGTTATCCATTATACGCTGCTATTCTATAGTATTTTATGTCTCTAATAGGTTGTCGTATCAGAGCAGTGTGCTATAGTCACAACAGGCTTGTAATCTATGGTATGTTGTGTCTCTAATAGGTTGTCGTATCAGAGCAGTGTACTATGGTCGCACTGGATTTGTATACTATGGAATGGTATGTCTCTAATAGTACGTCACACTAGATTTGTATATACCTTTTCAAACCGAGTAGAGACGAATGTGAAACGTAAGGGTACTTTAACCAATCAAATGCTGAAGGAATTTTCCTTTTACTAACCAACCAATTGGCTGCAGTGAAAATTGTAAACACCAACAATATGCACGCGTATAACCTTCATAAGTTTGTGCGCACGTACGTACGTACGTACATACATAATATACAATAAGTCAGTACATTACACGTACGTACAGAAATGTTATGTAAAATGTATACGCTTTGTGTTGTATATTCCAACTGCTCTGCCTGGATAATGTTTAAGTGATGGGAAAGTTTTTAATATTCCAACAATCCAAGAGGATCGAAGGATCTTCATTTCAGACTGTCGCAATTAATGGATATACTAGGTAAGACTTGAAGTTAAATTTTGGCCTCACGTACGTTTATGACACAGTGGGACCTACATTCAATGCATTGAGTTGCTCACTTGTTTAGTCAGATAACATCTTACTGTAGTATATGCTATAGCCACTACATGGCTGCTATGCACAGTCAGAAAACGTTACACCTTATAACGTTGAAACTGCTGCATTGGCTTATCATAGAAGTGTAGATGAATTTCGACTACACGCTAGAAAAATTAGGCGACGATCGCAGGTATACTTTTGACAATGCCTTATCGTCATGGATCACTTTTTCGTAATACAAAGTAAATAGATATATGCAATGATACTATATTGAGACGTCCACTTACGTTTTGTGCGTGCGTTTAATAAGAAAAACTGTGAAAAGTTGCGTTTTGTATAAGAGCCTTCGCTACTGACTTAGTTACCAACAGCGCCTGGGATGGGTGAAAAGAATTGAAAAGTTGTCGAACCTCTTAAAACCAAGTTTAGCCGAACGTAAAACGTCAGGGTACTTTAACCAATACAATTCCGGGGAATTTTCGTTTTTACCAACAAACCAATCAGCTGCAGGGAAAATTGTAAACACCAACAATACGCGCGCGTATTACCTTCATAAGCTTGTAAGCACGTACATAATAGTACAACATTACATGTACGACGTACGTACGTAAACGTTATGTGAAATGTATAAGCTTTGTGTTGTATGCACACGTAAAGTATCTAAATTTGTGTCAGTTTCAACTGCTCTGCCTGGATAATTCGTTTCTTATGGGGATGTTTTTTTGTGTCATATTTCAAGAGGATCCGTACTGTCTTCCATTCAGACTGTCTCAATTAAGGAATACGCGATAACCAGGTAAGATTTCAAGTTAAAACTTGGCCTCAGGTGCGTTTATGACACTAACGTTACGTTCAATGCATGTAGTGTAGGCCCTAGGCCTAGTGTGCACGTTAACATGTTGTTTTTGTGAACGGAACATTATATGTTTGTTGGGGTTCACATTCCCTCAACATTTACGAAACATTAACACTATTTGTGCACATTTGAAACACAAAAATATGACGGAAATTGGCATAAATCGTTCAAATTTGAAAACATTGATGTTCAGTGCGGAGAGCCTAATGGTATGAAATTGTGCCGTTGACCTCACTGCACAAAATGTGAAAATAGTGCCGAGAACTTTTGGCAGCAAATCCCTTGTTATCTGTGAATGAGAAGACTAGTTTTGCATATCGGAAAAATTGTGTGAATGTTGAGGATACAGTTTATAGAAAGTTTTCTGTTTGGTATAGAATTTCCCAACCAAATTACGCGACAATTGTTCTCTGAATAGTTCAGTGAAGTGCCTATTTCTGTATGCATATACTGTTAATTATTGTGTGAAACGGTATTTTTATCAGGCTTGACCCCATACGCTACTAAATTGGGCAGACGATCAGGATTCATCCAGCATACCATTGGTCCATTATGGACGTCCATTATGGACACGTGAATTTTGGCCATGTGACATCATTTAAATTAGATTTCTGGAAATTACCGATTCTGATATGATAAGGTCTATATTATGACATATTTTACCTCTGACAGGGTGTCGCAACAGAATAAAAATACATAATTTTTTATATTCGGCAAGCACTTTTTAAAAGTTTATACGAGCTTGTTTTTCAATGCGCATAAGTTTTCAACGATCCTTTTACCACCGCAGTCACATCAAGCAAAGTTGTGTCTGAGAATAAACACCAACCCCACACTACTGGGTGTTTACCATTTCTAATCACTACTCGATGCTGCCAGCATTTATCATACATAGCAGGTCTTCCACATGTTTCTTTCTTAGCTAGCGGTAGCCAATTACACTTGTTGTGTGCACGTACTGACACGAACAAATACACGGCCCGGACCATATTGTAGATAGTATAGGACAGGCTCTCCACGCTTTGTAACAGACCGTCCTATCCGCCATCGACAAACCACACAGGATCTGTAGCACGACGTCGACCTCCTTCCAGCTCACCCGGTTGGTATAGATAACGCATTACAGCATCGGCAGGTACTGTTTGCTCCTCCGAGCCAACAGGGCGATCAGCTGGAGATGCTGGTTTCTGTTTCACTGCTTCAGCTTTTATAGCATTGACATGCTTCTTTCCAAACAGTCGTGTGACTTCCTTGTTCAAAACTGAAACAACTGCAGGTAGTCCTCTACCCATTCTGTCGATCTCTCTCCCTTAGGCAATTTCATTTCCTGAGCGTACTGATGCCCGAACAAGCGTTCTGCTAGTGTACGATTAAACCGCTCTTCAAAAGCTTGATCACGATGAACGTCTGGGATTCCACGTCTCACCTCAACACCATGCTTCTCCAATAAATCAGTTACATAACCCATGAACTCACGCCCTGGGTCGACCTGAAGTAGTTTCGGCCAATCGAGTGGACTACGATTATAGATGCGGGTAAATGCAGAAGCAACCTCTGTTGACTTCGAGCTTAAAGGCTCAGTCTCTTTATACTGACTGGCAACATCGACCACAACTAACGCATATTTATAGGTCTTGCATGCACCTTGTCATGCGGTAGAAACAAGAGATCGGCTTGATGGACTTGATTTGGCGTAGAAATGTCAAACCCAGTTCGTGGTATAGAGCGGGGAGGTGGCAGGTAGATGTCCCACATAGCCTGCTTCTTTAGCCAAGTCCAGGCTTCATCTTCAGACATCTTTACAGCTTTTGAAAGTTTCTTTATAGCTGGAGTTCCTCTCCAATACCACAGAGGGCTATAATAAATCTCTGCTAGTTTAATCTCATATTAGACATATGACATATGTATTCAATATGGCGATGAATTACGGAAAAAAGCTTGCACCAACACGAAGGACCCGCACAGGTGTGGGTGTAAAAAGTGTACGCACAATTCATCAAGTTACTCTTGATACCCCAACGGCCACAGCAGGTAATCACGTGATTGTCAAATTCCTGAAGCTGCAGTAGCATGAGGTTATTGTCCCAGGCACGGTCAGGCTGGCCTTCAACATCACTTCGTATAGCACAGATGCAAATGGCACTATTTTTAACAACATAGGCTGCAACATTGTGGGAAAATTAGAACTGTAGGTGAGATTGTCATGAGTTTTGGAGGCGCAGATGTGTTCTACAACTACGTAGACCTATGGTTCTCCTCTAGCACGAGACTTAACTGCAGCAAGTACTAGGGCATAAGCAGAGAAAATTGTCTGAAATTCGTGCAGGTGCTGGTGATAAATCTGATAATAATAATAGGGGTGACAACGCCGTTGCTAAAGCTTTAGGCAATATAATTGCTAAACCATTAGATTTTGGTCTCTTGAGTGGCCACGCCCCATTTGACCCATCAGCTCTGCACGATTGGTTTAAATACATTTTATACTTTGCACGTAACGAGGAGGTTATCATTGCAAGCGATGACACCAACGCTTCCTACTCTCTGAAGAACTTGATTCTGGAATTTGTTGTTGTGAATCAAGCGAGCCTTGCATCAGAGATCCAAAATAAAATGTTGAGTTTACCTTATTTACAGTACCAGCGGCGTTGTTCTGTTCCTCGTCAAACCAGCTGATGATGGTTGATTTGCACAAAAATCTCAGACTTTATTAAACCCCAACATCACTAAGGTCAGTGTAACCAATGAAGGTGTTCCTAACCCCCTATATGCCGAATGCGCTCTCCCATACCAACACTGGGACGAGGCTAAGAAGGTATTTGGCTCAGGTAGGCAGTCCATATATATATATATATATATATATATATATATATATATATATATATATATATATATATATATATATATATATATATATATATATATATATATATATATATATATATACATATACATATACATATACATATACATATATATATATATATATATATATATATATATATATATATATATATATATATATATATATATATATATATATATATATATATATATATATATATATATATATATATATATATATATCAGACTTATAAGAGTTCCCCACACTGCGATTCTATGCGGTAAAACAAGCTCTGGAAAGACACCTTTCAGAAACCAACTATTCAGGTGTATATGCAAGAATGTAGAATGTTCATATTATGCCTTACCTGGTCATACAATCAAACATACTTATAATGTGAGTCCCTTTCTGAGGACTGCAATGTCTTCTTTGTAGATCCCTCTGGTGATAAATTGCATAAATATCTTGAAATCCTAAGCAAGCTCTACCAAGGTATACCTACTCTCTGCATAATCGATAATTGTTCAGCAGAAAATGACCTTGTGAAAAAGAGAAGAGCATTATACAATTTAGCCTTTTCAGGTAGACATCATCAGCACTCGCTTTGGGTGTTAGCTCAAAAATGGAACTCGATTGTTACTGATGTCCGTGAACAGACCAAGTGGGTTGCTTTATTCCACTGCAAGTCAGCTCATTGCTTTAATCTAGTTATGAAATAAAACAGCTACATTTCACAAAAAAGTCGCAAGAAATCCGTGATAAGCTATTTAGTACAAAGTATGCTAGACTTGTTTTAAAAAGTGGACCACCTTTTGAATACACAATTGAGTCAAACTTAAGTAATTTCCAGCGACAGCTAGGTAATAGTTAAGTAATGCTTAGTAATAGTTAAGTAATGCTTAGTAACAGTTAAGTAATGCTTAACAATAGTTAAAGAATGCCTAGCAATAGTAAAATAATGCCCAGCGGCAATTAAGCAATAGTGAAGTGATGCTTAGCAATAGTGAAGTAATTCTTAGTAATAGGTAAATAATGATTAGTAATAGTTAATCAATGCTTAGCAATACTTAAGTAATGCTTGGCAATAATTTAGTTATGCTTAGCAATAGTTAGATAATGCTTAGCAATAGTTAAGTAAGCTTAGCAATACTTTAGTAATGCTTAGTAACAGCTAAGTAATGCTTAATAATAGTAAAGTAATGCTTGGCAATAGCTAAGTAATGTCTATCGATAGTTAAGTAAGCTTAGCAATAGTTAAGTAATGCTTAGTAATAGCGAAGTAATGCTTAGTAACAGTTAAATAATGTTTGGCAATAGTTAAGTAATGTTTAGCGATAGTTAAATAAGTTTAGCCATTGTGAAGTAATGCTTAGTAATAGTTAAGTAATGCTTAGCAATAGTTAAGTAATGCTTAGTAATAAGTAAGTAATGCTTATGGCAATAGTTAAGCAATACTTAAGTAATGCTTAGCAATAGGTAAATAATGCTTAGTAATAGTTAGATAATGCTAGGTAATAGTTAAGTTGTGCTTAGCAATAATTAAATAATGCTAAGCAATAGTTAAGTGATGCTTAGTGATAGGTAGGTAATAGTTCAGTATTAATTGCTAAGTTATACCTAATAAGTGCTTAGTAATAGTTCAGTATCATTCCTGATAAAATCATTACTACACCACCTAATTAAATATATGTGTCTGATAGATATCAGTTATGGCTACGATTGTCATGCTTGTTGATGGGGCTGTAGTAAACGCTCTAGAATTGTCAGGATCAAACTTTGTGTTTAGCTCGCCAAGGACCCTGCTGCGCAGGAAGAACGTACGCGTCATGATAAAGCCGTGGAAAAACTGCGGGCAACTCAAACTGAATGGGCTCATGAGAGGCAGGAGAAGCTGGACAGGATGAAAAAGACTTATGGCAGAAAGACATGCTGCACAGATCTTCAAAAATGTAGATGACGCAATGAGATTTTACAACCAGGTTTATGGTGCAACTCTATTCGACTAGACTCCAAACCTTGTCTAGAAGAATTGTATTCACCATCCCCTCAACAACACAACCGAGAGTTGGCTTTTATTGCAATTGCTACGATTGGAATGGGCTCTACTTATTTCTTGTTAAAAATCCATGATATAATAAAATTGGAGGATATACCAATATATGATTTTGGTCCAGGAAATGACCTGACTGATGACTCAGTTGATGACCCGTCCTTGAATAATTATGACGTAATCAATGATTTCCTTCCCAATGTACTTACTGCGGCTGAAACTAGCGTTAATCTGTATATAACAGAACAAAAACGTGAACTTGACAAGATTCAGCTCGTAGACGAATTTTACGATTATATGAAAATTGATGGTACTCCAAAATATGATGTATTTAAGTTGGATTCAGAGCATAATTTATATCTTACGAACAAAGGTAGTGAGATCCGTCTCAACAACGCTCGGCTGGTAGATTGATTTCTTTATTATCATTCAAGAAACAAAGAGGAGGGTTGGTGGCAATCAGGAAAGTATTTGATGATAGTGCTACACGAAATGCTACTACCAAAATAGAGAATACGGCGTCTAACATCTTTGATACGAATTTAAGCACAGATCCAGATATTTGTTTGCTGTTGGATGACATTGAAGGATTATTAGGGGGAAAAGATGTTGCTGTTCAGACCGATACTTCCCCGTTATCCCTACGGGAGCTCATGGGGCTCGACAAGCAGTTTAGAACTATACGAGGTACATTATCAGCTCAAGAAAGCAAGCTTGGGGAAACCAACAACTCGAAGAGGCTAGAGACCGCCTCGAAGCGGCTAGAGACCGCCTCAAAGCAACCAGCGATGAAGAGGAAAAGACAAGTATACGCAGAGAGTTTGAAGAACTGGGAGGTCTGCAAGATGCTCTACAAACCAGCATAGACATACTTCGTGGTGATCTGAAGTCTTAGGTACGGCAGATACATGATCTTGCGCGTGAACTTGTTTATAACGACCTTCCTCTGCGAGAAAAATAGGTTAAGTTGTTTCGGAAGCAGGGTGTGATGATCGCTTCCGTTCTGACCGCATTAGGGCCTATGATATCCACTATCATACTGGCTCTTGGGCTGGGAGGATCAGCGGTTCCCGTTCCAACATCACAGCCGACGCCGCCAATGTAGGATAATGTTGTAAAAGCACTGGATCGGGTGACGAAACGTTTTGGCAAATGGCTCGGTGTAACTCTACCAGGCGTCATTGGCGGTGCCCTTTCTTTGCTTTTTAATCTAATTGGCGAGATACTCACAAAGGCAGGGCGTCACTTGTAGGCACTTGCAGTGGGCGGTGCACTTATCACATGGGTATCAGACAATCAAATTGAAAATATCATATGATCTTTAATATTACGATATATTACAGCACGCATATCGTCACAGGAGAACCCACCAATCTCCAATTCCCGCTCCAGGTAAGCGAAGTAGGAATCAGTGATGTGTGCTTTACCAGCGGCTGGTATAACCTTGATAAGGATGGGGGAGATGAGTGTTTTGGTTTTTGAAAGTAGAAAGACCAGGACAGCAAAGATTGAGGCAGGCCTGTATATTATCAATAGGATTAAAAGACGATTAGATAAAGGGGATAATCCAAAATGATATGGGAGGTATTGATTTCGAGCCGGCCACCTGACTGATCCGTATAACTGTGCCAGATGGGGCTGGGATTGTTTTAAGTGAAAATCTCTTAGAGCTACTGGGATTCGAACGTACTGATGAAAATAGGGCAATGGATCTAGGTGTGTATAGGAGCGATCGTGTACCTCCTCTTATGATAGATCTCTCCTTAAGCATTCACCTTCGTGTGTTAGATGTTACGCATAACCTTGTTGATGGGCAACCCACAGATAGACTTAATAACTTTCTTGTGAATAGGACTGATATGGGTCGAATGACTCATATAGGATGCGCTGAATACCATCACCTTAGAGGTACTAGTACGAAACGATGGTAAGCCTTTCAATAACCACAATCTTTCCATTGAAGTTACATTGCTATTAAAACAATCATCATACGGTGTATTACAGCACATATATAGTCACCGGAAAACAAAAAAAACCTAGAACACCCTCTTCAAGTCAAAGAGGTAGGTATCACAGATGTGTCCTTTACCAATAGTTAGTACAACCTGTAGGAGCGTGGATTTTTATATATTAGATGTGCTTCACAGCAGGATGTTCAGTTTGTAGATGAACTAAGTAAAAAAGTAACCATTGAACCAGCCTTCTATACTTTCAGTACACCCAAGAAAAGAGTTAATAGGGAGATAAAAAGAGGTGGTATCTTTTTAGAACAAAGCACTTTTCAAATCAAATTAGTCATACCTTCTACTTGCGAAATCAAATTCAGCAGTACCTTTCTATATCTGTTGGGCATATATCTCACTGATGAATGGTTGGGTGCTGGTGTATATGTGATTGCGTGCCTCCCCTTTTAAGGGATCTTTCCACTGTTCAATATGTATTCACCTTTTGGAATTAGATATCAATCGAAATTTTGTTGAGAGGGCGTCCTAGTAATAGACTGGAAAAAATGACTGTTAATGAAGAAGTAGGGGAAACTACTCACGTAAGATATTCACACCCCATGATGCATCCTCTTGTAAGAGATGTGTTGAACACTATCACCTTAGAGGTGCGTGATAGATATAGTCAACTCTTGCATAATAATAATTTATCAATTGAAGTGACGTAAGTATTAAAATAAAATAGTCATGAAGGTTGTTGACAGCATTTATCCAATTTTATCCTCAGCTCTTCCTGAGGAAGGGGATGAGGGAGCCAGCAATTTCCGTCTACAACATATTACACAGCGAAAAAGTTACCTTGAAACTGAGATTTCTATTCGAGAAGGTCTAATCCGCAAATACACACGGGTCTCCCTGGGATTGAAGCTGTAGATACAATACGTCTTATACTAACAACCATGGGACTTGGTGCAGCTGGAATAGGTGTTTTGGCTACGATTGTTGCTACACCAGTAGCGATTGCTATGGAAGGTGCTGCTGCTGTATGCGGTGTTGGTAGTGTATTCTGTAATTATTTAAGGCCACGGATGGATAAGAAAGTTGCGAAGCATCGTCAGATAGCAACAAAGCTTCCTTTAAGCTTATCAGCATAGCAGACCTTGTCACTAAAGCCGTCGAAGATGGGAGCGTTTCTGCTTCGGAATTCCAGACGGTCCTTGCATAATTTGAGCGTTATAAAGTCTTAAAAGAGAAGTTCCGAACTGCTAAAAAGAGTAATTTGGGTGGGGATAAAAAACTAAAAAAAACTTCTGGAAGGCGGGAAACAAATTGGGCGGTAGGTGGCGCAGCAGGCTATTGCCAAAGCACTGGGTGGAGCCTCAAGTTAAGCTTTCAGCGAGATTCACCTCCATATTGAAGGCGTCATGATATGTATATATGGTAGCATTTAAACACATCCCCGGACATATGCCAGAGGCTCCTGTTTGGCAAGATGCTAAGACTGTGGGTGTGAGTAATCTAACAGAACGGCGGATATACCCAGGCGGATCAGATCAGTACTTCTTGGCAAAGTTTAAAAACATCTTTAAAAAGTACCGAATACACAACGTACATGATGATGCCACTGTGAAAAGGTAGTATGCCGACCCTATGTTTTGGCAAACGCAGTTAAACTTTGCCTTGTGGATTGCCACGGATGGATGTGGTGTTTCTCCCGAGCAGATGACTAACTACGGACACTGGACGGTTCGCATGGTTTGTCGCTTTCACGTGTACTACACTATACGGAGAATATTGAATAGACTTGAATTTCGTCTACCAGATAAGGATAACTTTGACCCTTACAATAACCCGTACAGTGACGGGGTGTAAAACAGCTCTGTGAAGAGTTTGGGATTTCGCCGAATTTACCCAATGGATCCCACCAGGGGTTCCAAACCAGGGAATAGTTACACCCTGGAAGTGGTACTCAACCACTCATCACCCTATTCAGTATGTGGCCAACGAAATGGCAAAAAGGGTATCATCCGCTCAAACTTCCACCTCAGCAGCAATTACTATGATAAGAAAACCATGTTATTTGGTGACCGAGCAGTGATGCTGACCATTGACTACATCAGTCAACCATCGAACATGGAAACTAGTCACTTAAAAACAATCAAGCCAACTAGTGATGGCTTCACAGACCTTGGTATCTACTACAGTATATCAACGACAGCATTCGTGTTCTTGTGTGGGGTGTTTTAGGCGCTTAAGCACAAACTCGCAGTTAAATTCTTTGTGGTGGTAATAGTCTGGAAGCTCAGCAACAATTTATTCGTAATATTGAGAATGCGGTAGCTGCTCCTATAGATCTCCTATCTTCGATTCAACGCTATTAAGATGCCCTGACCTATGCCAATTCTTTTAGACTTCAGTCTGGGTCAAGATTTTTACATGATTCCAAGTAATATGTTTTTGCGTATAGATACCCAAATTGGCTACAATTGTCTCGTGATTAAAACACACACAAAAAAGGAAATTATCAATTTCAACAAAAAAGGAAATTATCAGTTTTAACTCAAACTTTGAAATAAATGGCAATACCAGAAAGAAAAAAACAACAATGAGAATATAAAAAAATTATGGCTGATATTATTGACAATTTTGTACTTGTTCCCTTTAGAATAAAAATATTCGTGATTATGACCAAAAAGAAGAAATTTTGGCACTTAATTGCGATATTCCGCAAATTTGTTCTGTTCTAAATAAGTAGGAAAAAAATTAAAATAACATGGAGAAAAGAATTATTTACAAGCTGCTTTTGGTAGAATAAATTAAACTCAAATATAATGAATGTATCCTTCTCAATGACAAGCGAACGAGTTGTACCATTATTTCATATGTAATATTCGTTTTCGGAACTTTTCCCCACCAACAAAGCCTACACCTATTAATAGTGTTTACTCAATTAAATGGCTAGGCGATATTTCACCATCGTAGGCCCAAGTCAATGCACGGCCAACGTTAAAACTAACATATCTCCAGGTCAAATAGCGGATATATTTTTCTCTTTTAAAGAAAGGGTTTATTGTTTTCCTTTTATATGCAGCTAAATATCGGATGATTCAATCTTTCCCATTTGTGATGGCCAATGATTCCGAATATAATTGCCTAACGAGTAACGTTACTCGTTAGCGATTGCCCAAAGTTAGTGATGTAACTTAACGTTAGGCCTACTTACTGCAGTGTAACGTCGTTTAATGCAGCGACGCCTTGTGTTGTGTAGTCGCAGGCCTAGTTCTACCAGAGAGCGTGACGTCATTCGCCCTATACTACGCAGAGGCCGAAGGCCAAAAATGAAACTTTCTATACATAGTGTGGGGAAAACGTGATGCGTTCATGTAGCCATTTTTATTCCAGCGTGCTTTTTTCGTACAAGCTTTGAAAAGCAAGGTATACATTTAAGTGAATGATTGATTTCGTAAAAATTGATATACGAATCTAAAATTGTATACTTACGAATCTAAAATTGTATACTTACTGATTTTATTTTAGATTATTTTTCTGGATAAACATTTTCATTTAATGTCCTTTATGTCTTAACTCATTTTAAGGTGTATTTGTTCAAGACTAGTACGCGCAATGCGGGAAGATACAATGTGTATGTAACAAGTTCTACTCAAAAATTACATGGATTGATCACGAAATACACGTAAAATGTTTTATTTTGGCTTATTTAATGAATAAATTCCAACAAAACACTTTAATGTGATCAGAAATTAGTGCGCAAAATAATACTGACCAATAATTTGTACACTTTGGTGATTGTGGAAATTTTGTTGTTTTTTCGCACGGACGTTAGTTTTACGGCTCTGACATAAATCAGTCATCAGTCGCAGTGAAACCTCATTCACGTCCGTTATTTTACTATAATTGTTGATTAAATGAAGGTTGGTAACCTTAGCTCTTTAATTAGCTGTAGGCCGTATCTGGATACGTCTGTCCAGAAAATTAACTTATGCAACAAGGCATAGGCATATGCCTAACGCTACTAACGTTAGTACTACTTAGGCCTACGACTGTATGAGTAGCATAGTCTGATCGTGGGCCCTCGAAGTTAATTCAGCTAAGGCATTTTCTTTAAGAATTCTATTTTGCTTTATGATTTTTTTTTCTTCCTCGTATCCTACAACTGTTTGCTCAATCTTAAAACAATTAAAGCCGTTCACATTCCAATCAGAGCAGGGAGTAAATACATTTGACCTCATTTATCCCATTTTCTTTCACCAAAAAAATAGCTTCACCTTTTGATAATCACTGCCCTGCATGTCCTAAATTATTACACTTAGTTCTTAGCACTAAAATTTTATACTCAAATTTTCAAGAGGTTAAAATTTGAAAAACCACTTCAATGAATTATGCAAGACATTTAGGTAACAAAGGATTTACTAAAAAAAAACGTCAAGGTCGTCCAACAATTTACTTATTTGAGCCTATACACAAATATATACCTTTAAGCTGCTAATGAGATAAAGAGATACAAATGAATTATGCCAAGTATATTCATTTTCACATTATAAAATATGGTGGTCAAACCTGACAACTATTTGTCACTATTATATATACACATCTACTTTAGATGACTTCCTGACATTTTGTTGTTGAACCTGACAACTATTTGCCATTCTTACACATGTACATCTACTTTAGATGTAAACCTGACATTATATTGTTAAACCTGACAACTATTTGCCACTCTTACACATGCAATCGACTTTAGATGTATACCTGACATTATTTTGTTAAACCTGACAAATATTTGCTACTCTTATGTGCATCTACCTCAAATGTCTACCTGATACCTTTGTAAACTTAAAAAATTGTCACTCTTATCTACTTCAGATGTTTACTGAATGTTTTCTTTAGATGTGTAATTCACATCTTTAGCTGTCTAAAAGATATCCATCACAGTTAATCACATAGTATAAGGTACTGGTTTAGTTACCTGTTAGGCTGTTATACAACTGTAATATAGAAAATAGTATAGGCTAGTAATATGTAAAGTGTAAATGTAAAGCTCCATATCAAAAGCCTATGTTTGTTTGTGTTGATTAATAGCTGTTAGAAATGTATAATCATCCTTTCTTTTTTTTTTTTAGGTTTGTTGTAATTCTCAATGCAGGCAATAACTGAAAACTTCTTATTATTGTACAGTACATAGTTAATGAAACTTACTTCATTCCAAATCAAAACACCTATTGGCAGTCTCTAAATCACATATTGTATGCCTATGTATGACCCATTGGATTGAGTTTGAAATACTGTAGACAACATTACATTTTATCATTCAATATAGAACAATGTGAAGATAAACTTTTCTAAACTTTACAGGTCGTTTTACAAATAATGCAAAAATTAAGAAAAATAATGAGCTAAAATAATCAAAGTGTAAAAATATTTGTACCATTGTAAATGAAATAAAAAATTAAATATGAATAGCATTATGTTTAGGCTAAGCATAACAGCTGATTTGCATTGAGGTTGTTTTATTAAATCAATTCTTTTAAAGTTGAACTAAAATATCAAGCAGATTTGATAGGCCTACCATTAAAAGAAAAATAATTTAAAAACATCTAGGCCGAGGTTGATGTCATAATAATAAAGAAAATGAGTATCAGTGTCAAAGCCTATATCAGCTTGTTATCAAAAATCGTTCTGTCACCATTGACACTCATTTGGCATCTTGACCGGTAAAGTTTTGAGCCATATGGAAACAAAGTTACACTTATTTCTTCATAATCTTGAATATATTATAACTATCTAACTCCCTGTATGAATTAAGTATTGTTTTACATGAAGTGTAAATTATTCACTTACAACATATTTGTTTCAATAGCTGTAGGCCTACCTCAGTTTTCTATTAGCAACTTAAACTTAAATCACTGAAATGATTGTATTCACTATTGTCAGCCTGATGAAATATGCAATATTAATTTAAGGTTCTCTGATTTAAGTGCTGTTTATCTTTCAATGTGTCAAATACTTTTTATATTTGTTCTTGAACATCTTTTTGAAAAGAACTATAAAATAGCTGTTAATGTTTAATGTTAAACACTGAAAAACATTTTGATTTTATGAGTTGGCTTAATGGCAACCCATGAACGGGTTTAGCTTTAAAGCAATGTATTTATATTTTGCTAAGACAGCTAGGCTTAGTAAAAGTCATTGGATATATCATATTAATAGTTTAACACAAATTTAAACAAGTAACTTACGTATTAATAATATCTTTATACAATGAAAAAGAAAACATTGCTATGAGTTGTATTTACATGGTGCCTGACAGTAACTTGCATATAACCATGACATTAAAACTTAAATTGTAATAACTTGTCATTGCATTCTGAGGTGATTATTTCCTAAGAGCAAATTTATTAAGAACTATGCACTCTCTTTCAGTAATTGTAAGGTAAAATACTTTGCAAATGATTTATGAAGTGAACTAAATTGTGGTGTTTCTTATACCTAAAATCAGCAAACTATGTGAAGTGAAGCTGATGAAAGTATAGTCAATGCTCATGTTTCTTTTTCTTAATATTATTTCATTTTTTTCAAGTTACTTTTAAATTCCTAGTTAAAACCTAGACACAATGTAAGTTTTACACAGGGACAGGGTGGCACTAGGCCAGTGCCCGGGAAACTTTTCATTCGGCGGGCCAAAATGTAGATTTTTTGAACGCTCGGGGCCAGAAATGCGAGAAAAAAAAAACCACAATTTATTGAAAATCCCTAAAACAACCACATGGCAGGGCTAAAAAGACTGTATTTCACGTATAACTGTACAATTCATGTCAATGGGAAGGATGGAACTGCTTCTTCTGATTCATAATAGCACATATGTCTGGTTTCATCCATGAGGAAGCGATTCTCAGAGTGTTTTCCAAATGTTCATCTGAAATAGAGTTTCTGTTCTTCGATTTTGAATACTTCAACTTGGAAAAGAATTGCTCACAGAGATAAGTGCTGCCGAACAGCGTCACTGTTTTCATTGCATGATGAAGAAGGTTCGGAGAAGATTCATTAGAGACACAGTCTTTGTAGAACTCGACTAGTGGTTTTGACAAGAATTGTGCCTTCAAATCCATATTGTTCTGCAGATCAATCAATTCTAACTGCAGATTCGTGGGAGCTGTCACTGGATCAACAGAAAAAGGCATTGAGAAGATTTTGAAGTCATTTTCGTTTGCCCGAAACTCTTGAAAACGCCGAGAAAACTCTGCTGTGAGTTTTTCGATTTCAGTGGAGTATCTTCCTCCTTCTGGCTTCAATTCTTTCTGACTTTTCAGACAAGGGAAATGATCGAAAACATTGTTCTCCAATTGACTTTTCCAAAGAAGCAGCTTGGCTTCAAACGACTTGATATCACCAAAGAGATTGTGAACGAGTTTGTCCTTTCCTGCATAGACACATTCAACTGATTCAACTTTTCAGTAATGTCGACCAAGAAGGCAAAGTCGCAGAGCCACTGTTCGTCGGAGAATTCCAGTAGAGGCCTTCCTTTCGACTCCATGAACTGTGCAATTTCTTCTCTCAGCTCCCACACCCGTTTCAGAGTGCGCCCTCTACTCAGCCATCTCACTTGAGAAAAGTACAGAACGTCTTTGTAATTCGCAGCCAATTCCTCCAGAAGTTCTTTGAATTGGCGATGATTCAGTGCCCGAGCACGGATGAAATTCACAGTGGATATTATTTTAGCCATGATTTCCTGGAAACCAATGACCTTCGTGCACAAAGATTCTTGGTGTATGATACAGTGGCACCATATCAACGTTTGGGGAATGTTTCTGGTTTGGAGCTCTTTCTTTAACATGCCTTGAAATCCTTTCTGCTCCCCGACCATTGCAGGTGCACCATCTGTGGCAATTCCAACGAGTTTTTCATAATTCAGATTCGCTTTCTTCATTGCTGAATCACACTCCTGAAAAACGTCCTTTCCAGTACAAGTGTCTTTCATGGGGCACAGAGCAAGAAGTTCCTCAGTTATATTGAACTCATCATCAACACCTCGCACAAAAATGGCCAACTGAGCAGTATCTGAAATGTCCGTGCTCTCGTCAAGTGCCAAGGAAAACACTTTGAACTGAGAGGCTGCTGAGTGCAACTGGTCAGAGAGATTTTTTGACAATTCCTCGATCCTCGTACCGACTGTCCTAGCACTCAGACTGAGACTGTTTAGAATCGGAGCTTTCTCTGGGCACATTGAGTCAAAACTGCATTCACACACTCTTTCACAAATTCGCCGTCACTGAATGGTTTCATCCTCTTTGCAATTATCTCTGAAACTAAGTAGCTCGCCTTTGTGGATTTTTTGAATTCTCCTTCTGATTTGGTAAACACATTTTGTTGAGATGACAGCTTTCCCTTCAGTCCTTTGACTTTCACAGCTCTTTGTTCTCCTTGCAACTCATCAAACTTGGAAGAGTGTTTTGACATGTAATGACGTTTGACATTGCTTACTTTGGCAACAGCGATCGTTTCTGTGCATATAAGGCAGACAATGTTTCCTCTGTTCTCCACAAAAAAAATAGTCTCTTGTCCAGTCCTCATTAAACGCACGATTTTCGGAGTCAACTTTACGTTTCTTGTATGCCATTTTTACATTGGTAAAAAGTATTTGAAAATAATGGAAAATGATGTATTTTAATTCTTCACTTCGTACAATTTTTTGAGAACCTGTTTACTTCCGAATTTAAGTCACTGCTGCTAACTGACTGACGCAGTCAACAGTACAGGATTGAAACTTACTTCATAACAAATTACAATTAACTGGCTGTTAAGTAACTCCGTACTGCTTTACAGGTTGTACAGTACTGTTATTTTTTTTCCGGTAAATTTGAAAAAATTAACGAAAGTCGTGGTTTCATCACATTCTCCAAAACCTTTCGCGGGCCGGATTGGACCACTCCTCGGGCCGGACCCGGCCCCCGGGCCGGACTTTCCCGGGCGCAGCACTAGGCAGTTAAAGTTGTAGGGTAAATGTAGCTAGCTCTAGGTAACTTCAGGAGAAAATCTATAGTCGGTGTAGGCCAAAGCTAAGATGAACAAGTTTGTGACAGCTCAGTCTCCCTTTATAATTCAAATAAGATTCCTTTCTAGAATTTTCTTTAGGGATTTTGTAATAACCCTAATAGTAACAATTTATTTTCTTAATTGAATTTTGCATTTAGACCAAAAAGTTGTCATTTTTGTCTTAATTGACACTTAACCTAAGCCTAGTAGGCCTACGCCCACTACCCTTGCATGGTGGAAATATCCTCAGAGAACGTCTAACGTTAACGTTAGCCTTGGCACACCTCGATGCGGCATGTTCGAGATTTGGCCAAAGATCGATTTAAATTCTTCACACGTACGTCAGAACCCATGTATACTTAGTATAAACAGATCTATTATATGGTGAAATCATGCCAACGTCTGAGACAGTTATGCCAATCTAATTTTAAATTATCTCGCAGAACTGGAACAATGCAAGTGGTAGGCCTAACGTTAAAGCTAGTGACAAAATGATTCAATAATGATAATGGTTCCCATCCTCCAAAGAAATAATAATTCTTAAAATGAAACTTGGCTAGTTTTCATGTCTGCAACGCCATTTAATCTAAATGGAAATGTTAAAACAGCAATTTCAGTGGAATTAAGAATATTTTAAAAACTCGCTCTCTATCGTATCTTGTCGTTTTTTCCGCCCGGCCCAACCGGTACGCTATCACTCAGTCACTCGGCCCGTTACGCATGCAATGTCCACTGGCCTCGCATAATTGACCATGTTGACCATAATTGACCATGTATGGGGTCCATAAATGCATCACTATTTTTTGCACAGAAGTTTCGGCTTTCAGCCTATACGTATGCCGAATGACGTTACGTCTCTGGTTCTACTCACAATTGGAGAATTATATACCTTGCAATTCTTTTGTATCGTATCGTTGGAAGCTTATAAGAACAAAATCCTCACAAAAGAGGAATTCTGTAGACTTTTACCAGAAAGCGTGACGTCATTCGCCCTATACTACGTATAAGCCGAAGGCCGAGAGTCGCAACTCTTATACCTACAGTGTTACAAAATCGTGATACTTTTTTAAGTCACCCACCCATGTTGGTTCCAAGTGTGGGCACTAGAGAGTCAAGCATTTCAAAAATAGAACTTACCAAAGAAATGTGTAAATTAAATATTCTACGGAAATTGTTGATTTAAAAATTTTTACCAACAATTTCATTTTATCGTTACTTTTTGTGCACTTTTAGTTCAATAAATCAATAATTTTGTAAGTCATTTTTATAACAACTTTGATTTTGACGTCATCCATGGATCAAGTGCGAATTTTGTTTGACAAACCATGCACACAGTGCAGGTACTTTTTGCGATACCGGTACGATGCCGATGCGTTTATTACTCATTGTTTTACGTCTGAACATGACAGATTAAAAGGTTAAAGCATTTTAAAGGAATTAATGCCTAAGCTTATCAAAGCCGTTATGTATTACGCCTAGGCCCTAGCCTAATTGGTGAAGGTCGGCCAACACCGTAGGCCTATTTAACGAATAACGTTAGCGATGGGCCGGCCCTAGCCAACTGTGCGCCCCCGGTTCTGTGGTAATTGCGCTCTGCCTGTTTTTATCTTATAAAAGCTAGGCGTACGCAGTCTGACATCTGTGATCCTAGAGATTTACAATGTAATATTAACTAAGGTGGATCTAGGACTAGTTATTGAAGCCTAGTTTAGGCTCGGGATTATGGGGTAGTATGAAAAAGGTTGAAGAATTCAAGTTGCCAACTTAACCTATTCAAATTCAGACCTAGCCGTTAGGCCTACAAAAAAAGCTACATTCTTGTTAGTAATTTCTTTCACTTTAACCCGTTTCTGTATGCTGACATTGTAGGATTGCTGCTGTTTACTGGTCTGCGGCCTCACAAACGCCACCAGTAATGCTAAAAAGTGTATTGTGGGATATGACTGACAGCTACATTCTTTCAAGACTACATGCAAGTTAGAACTTGACTAACATTAACAAGAATTTAGGCTATGATTTGCTTCAAATTAGCGGCCCAACTTTACCTAATTCGCCTGGTGATTTGTTGTGTATACTGCTTGAATTTAAATAAAAATTGGCAAAGAATTCATGGATACTGAAAATGAAATAACCCATATTTGGATATTTGTAAAGGGAACATTATTTATGCTAAACATAAGGTGAAGGCAAATAACTCACACACTAGCTCTATGACACATGCAATCATTGTTACAGTTGGGCTCATTTTGTCAGGAAAAACTATTAAGTCTTATTATCAGTTTATGTGATTCAACCCAATGAATTGGTAGTTTGCCATGCCCATCTCAAACCTATTACTTCCTGGTGTTGAAGGGAACACATTAAACAGTTAAATAATTCAATTGTGTGTGTAGGGTAAAGAAAGAATAATTTGTAAAGGGATATTTGGATATTTGTAAAGGGAACATTATTTATGCTAAACATAAGGTGAAGGCAAATAACTCACACACTAGCTCTATGACACATGCAATCATTGTTACAGTTGGGCTCATTTTGTCAGGAAAAACTATTAAGTCTCATTATCAGTTTATGTGATTCAACCCAATGAATTGGTAGTTTGCCATGCCCATCTCAAACCTATTACTTCCTGGTGTTGAAGGGAACACATTAAACAGTTAAATAATTCAATTGTGTGTGTAGGGTAAAGAAAGAATAATTTGTAAATAGTACAGGAAATGTACATCAATTGACTTAAATAACTGGTACAGGTTACATAAAATGGCGTGCAAAGTCAGGTTTTTAAAAACAGATCAACACATATTATTCTGCCATTCACTTCTAAAGATCATTCCTATAAATGTTAATGTCCATTTATGATAGAAGAATTAGGACTTCATTGTGGAGGTAACAAATTTAGAAGCTTTGACATCACAATTTTGATTTTCTGCAATGATCACCCGTATAAATTTAACTTTAACAACTGGTAATCAACTTTACAAACATTCCTGACAGTTTCCTTATGAGACACCTTCTGTGGATGAACGTACTGCCATAAGTCCTCCACTTATCACTACAGCTTTAGCTGAAATCAGCAAATTTTGTGAAGCGATGTTGATGTAGGCCTAGGTATAGATATACCACAGTATGTTATTACTTCGCTTATGAGGTTTTAAGAAAGAAACAGAAATCAACAAAATCTGAGGTTCTTCATATGCAGTCTAACAAGTATAGATTCCCATGGTTGTAAAGTGTGGCCTATAGTCAACTGAGCTAAGCTTATTAAAATACATGTTGAAGTGTGTTTTTCATATCTGTTTACTGCAAATAAAAGCCTGGTCTGCTGGTTTTGATGTTGAATTTTCACTTGGGGCTTGTGTCTTTTTTTGGTTAGGCAGACACAATTGTATGTATGAAAAGGGTACACTAAAATGTCCATGTCATATCCTCATAACCTGATAATAGTACATTCCACTAGCAAGGAAAATCATTACACATGTGCCTGAAGTCAGAAAACATTTAGGCAGGGTATTGTGTACTACAAAATGATACACAGGTATTCAGCTCACTAATATCTGGTACAAAATTAATTTACATTGCAAAAAAATATTCTTACTCTGTTAGTACAGTCACTGATTTTTAACAATCTTACAACATAAAAGTTGGAATACTATTGCACTGTAACTATTTGTTCATTGGATACCAAAGCAAAAACAAATGAGAGCAGAACTAAAGATTGCCTATTAATGAGAAGAGAAATTGCATGAAGCAAAATTTTCAAGTGGAGCTTTTTTATTTTCCCAACTTGAGAGCTTGAGAAACGTTTGCAAACAAATTAAAAGCAACTTTGATAAGTAAAACACAGAATAAAAAATGCAGGCTGCAATACAACATATAGGCCTATTCCAAAGAGTTGTATGATTATTTTTGAAGTTAAACTTTATGAATTTAGGGCTTGCAATTGTTGGTAAATGATGTTGAACAGAAAAGTGTGAATGAAAGTGAAAACTTATTAGTTTATTAAAATAGAAATAAAAGTAATAAGTGAGCAAGTTGATCTACTGTATCTCTACCTATCTGAACAAGTTGTCACTTGACTTACTTTTACTTTGTTTTATACACACCTACCTGCCAGTTGGTCAGTCTGTTTAGACTTTGTTTGATGGGTGTTTTGTTGATATCCAACTATAAAACTCATTAGACCTAAGTGTATATTGGTCTTATGCCCACCCCACCGTAGCTAACAGTTGTAATGCTGCGTCTCAAGCATGTCCTTTTATTTTTATCATGATAGACATTTACAAGTCAATGTCATGGTAATGTACATAGTCCTAACGTTATGCTACCAAATTGCAAGTGGTTTCACATAATGTAGGCCTAAGTTACACAAACGTTACTGTAGCCTGGCTAGGCAACACAATGACCCATGATTACCCCGGCGACGCTTTTTGAAAGCAATCTATGGCTACATACATGTCTGAATAAAATAAGATCTTTTAAGCAACTTATTCTTGTTCCTAAATAAAACTAGAATTATTGCCCATAGTTGTCTGCGTTTACATCCGTCAGTTAAGGTTAAACTAACGGTGTACATACGGCATTAGCTAGCTTCAGACTCTTCAACAACAACTGGCACAATTAAGATAGCACATTATTTTAGGTTTACCGAAATTGTTCAAGACATCTACTAGTCTTGATCGTTTATCCCTTATCAGAAAAGTTGTTTGCGTAGTATTTTTCTTAAATTATACTTATCAGTTAGGTCTAAGTTAGTAGGTGCGATACATGCCTATCTACAAGTACAAGTACAATCTAAAGCGGCGCTAAAGTATTGCCGCACGCGTCCTGCATGTACTGTAAAAAAGAATCGTTGGTTTTATGTTCTTGTTAGAAATAAAATGAACGTTAATCTTGCTTAGAAAGACAACTTATGATTAAAACTAATATCAATATAATTAATTTTTGAAAGTAAAGAATTTCAATTTTTATATTTTAGATTAAATTTGCAGTTTGTCTTTTTTTTTTATTGATTCCAATGTGTAATGAACCAACATATCTATTGCCCTCACTTGGAACCAATATTGGTGGAGGACGAACCAAAAAGTATCACGCACTAAAGTATAGGAGTTTCGACTCTGCCTTCGGCCTATACGTAGTATGGGGCAAATGACGTCACGCTCTCTGCCTTTACTGTGTACATCATCAGTGCAGCAGACATGTCCGTAGCAACCATTGACTCTAGCCCTCCGGCCGAATCCAAAGCAAGGTCAAAAGAAACCACAGAGAATTCAATCAGACTATAGATACTGACTGACCGAAAATGGAAGCGCAGCGCAATATGATAAAACGAACCCACTTTGGAAAAATACTTCATATAAGTAAGGTTTGCATGTCGTGACAGATAATTATTGTTTTCAGACATATAAATAAGGTTTCAGTTGTTTCCTCATGGTATTTCGAAACTTCGTTTACATGATTTATACATAAAAATACCATTCAAGTTTACAGATTGGTATTGCGCAATCGAGCGCATGATTACCAGACTCCTTCCATCTGTGTCAATTATCTGATACCGGAACGTATTAATATATACGAAGGATGCTAATTCTAAACCATATAAAAATAAAAAAATGATTATAAATCAACCTAATTTTTATAAATCGTTGCAAATTATTCAATTATCTTCGACCCTTTTTCTTTCCATCGATTTAGATTGTTTATCTAGGTTTTTCTTTTTTTAAATTGAGCAAATAAAATATCCCTTCAGAGTACATACAAATTATATGACCCATTCAAGAATTAATTAACCTTAAGTGTGCCAGCGCAGCAGACAATAATACATAATGACGCCATACGGGAGGCGGTGCTTTGAAAAAAAAATCATTCGGTGTTTTAAAAAAATCATTTTTAAGAAGATATCATCTAGAATGGAACAATTTTAAACAGATTATTAATAAAAGTAGCACGATTGTCACAGTCAATGAAGATTAAAGGTAGCGCACGAAGTGTAAAGGGCCCACAGAATTTATGTAAAAGAATGGGGGGGGGGTATCTGCAGAAAGTGGGTGAAGTCCAATTTCTTTGCTAATTACTATAAAGAAAATCAAACACCTCTTGTTGAAGAGAAAAGATGAATTCGAGGTAAGGTAATTGCTACATTTGTAGATATTGTCTGGGACACATTAGGCCTACAGGTTAGTATTTCAATTGTTTGATTACTTTGCTTAAAACGTTTGCAGAATAATAAAAACAGTAAGAATTTTACAATATTAAAGATCGGCAGCCACACCAGTGGGCCCACTCAGAGAGTGTGACGTCATTCGGCCTATATTACGTGTAGGCCGAAGGCCGAGAGTCGAAACTCCTATACCTCAGGGCGTGATACTTTTTGGTTAGTCCACTCATGTTGGTTCCAAGAGATGGCAGCAGATATGTCAGTACATTGAAAAGTGGAGTCAATAAGAAATAGACAAACTGCAAATTTAAGCTAAAAAATGAAAATTGAAATTCTTTACTCCGAAAAATTAATTATATTTATATTAGTTTAAATCATAACTTGTCTTTCTAAGCAAGATTAACGTTCATTTGATTTCAAAAAGAACACAAAAACAACGTTTTCTTTTAAGAGTACATGCAGGGCGACAACAATTTAGCGCAGCGTTAGATTGTAGACAGACAGGCATGTATCGCACTTACCAAGGCCTAACTGATAAGTATAATTTAAAAAAATACTACGCGAACAACTTTTCTGATAAGGAATAAATGATCAAAACTAGTAGATGTCTTGAACAATTTCAGTAAACCTGAAATAATGTGCTTTCTTAAATGTGCCAGTTGTTGTTGAATAGTCTGAAGCTAGCTAACGCCGTATGTACGCCCTTAGTTTCACAGGTGTTCCGAGCGTTTTGGCAACCTATATACTTATAAGTATATAGGTTGCGATAACGCTAGGAACACCTGTGTTTAGTTTGACCTTAACTGACCGACGTAAACGCTGACAAATATGGTAAAAATTTCAGTTTTATTAAGGAACAAGAATAAGTTGCTTAACAAATCTTATTTTATTTAGACATGTATGTAGCGATTGATTGTTTTCAAAAAGTGCGCCGGGGTATAGGTCATTGTGTTGCCTAGCCAGGCTACAGTAATGTTAGTGTAATTTAGGCCTACATTGTGTGGAACCATTTACAATTTGGTAGCATAACGTTAGGGACTATATATGTACATTACCATGGTAATGACTTGAGAACGCTTCAAGCCTTCAAGTTCCTCATCAATTTGGTAATTATAATTTATAACAACATACTCATTTCGAGCTTATAATATTACTTTTTATTTCTTTGCAATTTGTTGTTTACTTATACTGTTTTGTTAATGAGGGATCATATGTAGTAGATTGGGTCGCTTGGGATTAATTATTAGTCACATACTCACTGTACACGCGCATTTATTATGAGACATTTGCTATCTGTGTTCACTAACAACATTTACTGGATTATAATACATTATACAGTAGGGCCTATATGTACCAATAAACGTCAGCAGTCATTAAATAAGGAAGAAAACATCTGCTAATTAAAGACAAAAGAAAATATCAGTAAATGTCTGTCATGATAAAAGGTCATGCTTGAAACGCAGCATTACAATTGTTAGCTAGGGTGGGGTGGGCATGAGATAAATATAGGCCTTTGTTTAATTAGTTTCATAGTAGGCATGTGTCTTTCAACAAAACACCCATCAAACAAAGTCTTAACAGGCTGACCAACTGGCAGCTAGGTGTGTATAAAATAAAGTACAAGTAAGTTAAACTTCCAACTCTGTTAGATAGGTAGAGATACAGTGGATCAAATTGCTTACTTATTAGTTTTATTTCTATTTTAAGAAACTAAGTTTCATTCACATTTTTCTGTTCAAACATCATTTACCAACAATTGCAGGCCCTAAATCAATGACGTTTAACTTCAAAAATAATCATACAACTCTTTGGAATAGGCCTATATGTTGTATTGCAGCCTAAATAGCTCCAATCCATCGGTGCATTTTTTTTATTCTATGTGTATTACTTATTAAAGTTGCTTTCAATTTGTTTGCAACAGTTTCTCAAGCTTTCAAGTTGGGAAGATAAAATAAAAAGCTCCACATGAAAATGTTGCTGTATGCAATTTCTCTTCTCTTTGATAGGTAATCTTTAGTTTTTCTCTCATTTGTTTTTGCTTTGGTATCCAATGAACAAATTATTACAGTAAAATAGTATTCCAACTTTTATGTTGTATCATTGTTAAAAAGCATTTACTGTACTACAGAGTAAGAATATTTTTTGCAATGTAAATTAATTTTGTACCAGATATTAGTGAGCTGAATACCTGTGTATCATTTTGTAGTACACAATACCCTGCCCAAATGTTTTCTGACTCCAGTCACATGTATAATGATTTTTCTGGGTAGTGGAATGTATTGTTATCAGGTTATGAGGAAATGAAATGGTAATTTTAGTGTACCTTTTTTATACATACAAGTTTGTCTACCTAACCAAAAAAAAAAAAACAATACTGAAAATTCAACATCAAAACTAGCAGACCAGGCTTTTATTTGCAGTAAACAAATATGAAAAACACACTTCAACATGTATTTTAATAAGCTTAGCTCAGTTGACTATAGGCCACACTTTACAACCATGGGGATCTATAGTTGTTAGGCTGCAAAGGAAGAACCTCACATTTTGTTAATTTCTGTTTCTTTATTGAAAACTCATATTGTAAAATAATAACATACTGTGGTATATCTATACATACATCAACATCACTTCACAAAATTTGCTGATTTCAGCTAAAGCTGATTAATGATTTTATAAAGTTGATTTCCAGTTGTTAAAATTAAATCTATACAGGTGATCTTTGCAGAAAATCAACATTGTGGTGTCAAAGCTCGTAAATTTGTTACCTCCACAATAAAGTTCCAATTCCTCTATCATAAATGTACATGAAAAATTTATAGGAATGATTTTTAGAAGTGAATGGCAGAATAATATGTGTTGATATGTTTTAAACACCTGAAATTATACACCATTTCATGTAACCTGTACCAGTTGTTTAAGTCAATTGATGTATATTTCCTGAATTTATTTACAAAATATACTTTCTTTACCTTACACACAATTGAATTATTAAACTGTTTAATGTGTTCCCTTCAACACCAGGAAGTTAATAGGTTTGAGATGGGCATGGCAAACTACCAATTCATTGAGTTGAATCACATAAACTGATAATAAGACTTAATAGTTTTTCCTGACAAAATGAGCCTAACTGTAACAATGATTGCATGTGCCATAGAGCTAGTGTGTGAGTTATTTGCCTTCACCTTATGTTTGGCATAAATAATGTTCCCTTTACAAATATCCAAATATGGGTTATTTCATTTCCAGTATCCATGAATTCTTTGCCAATTTTTATTTAAATTCAAGCAGTATACACAATAAATCACCAGGCGAATTAAGTTAGCTTTGGGCAGCTAATTTGAAGCAATTCATAGCCTAAATTTTTGTTAATTTTAGTCAAGTTCTGATTTGCATGTAGTCTTGCAAGAATGTAGCTGCTAGTCATATCCCACAATACATTTTTGACAAAACTGGTGGCGTTCGTGAGGCCGCAGACCAGTAAACAACAGCAATCCTACAATGTCAGCATACAGAAACGGGTTAAAGTGAAAGAAATTACTGTCGAACTATGGTAAATGATTGCATAACTAGCGAGAATGCAGCCTTTTTGTAGGCCTAACGGCTAGGTCTGAATTTGAATAGGTTAAGTTGGTACTTGAATTTTTCAGCCTTTTTCATACTATCCGATAATCCCGAGCCTAAACTAGGCTTCAATAACTAGGCCTAGATCCACCTTAGTTAATATTACATTGTACATGTCTAGGACCGTATATGTCTGACTGCGTACGCATTTGGCTAGCCTTTATACAATCTAAAAAAAGGCCGACAGCAATTACCACGGATCGGGGGTGTACAAGTGGCTAGGGCCGGCCCATCGCTAATCTTAAATAGGCCTACGGTGTTGGCCGACCTTCACCAACTAGGCTAGAGCTAGGCGTAATGCATAACGGATTCGATAAGGTTAAGCAGTAGTTCCTTTAAAGTGCTCTAACCTTTCAATCAAGTGCACAAAAAGTAACGATAACATTTAATCGGGTAATAAAAGAATCAACAATTTGCGAAGAATACTTAATTTACACATTTCTTTGGTATGTTCTATTTTTGAATGCTTGACTCTCTACTGCCCTCACTTCGAACCAACTTGGGTGGGTGATTTAAAAAAGTATTACGATTCGTAACAAAATCAAAGTTTGAAATCATTTGTTCATAACTAAAAGTGCACAAAAAGTAATGATAAAATTTAATCGGGTAATATTTTTTTTTTAATAATTTGCGAAGAATGATTAATTTATACATTTCTTTAATATGTTCTATTTTTGAAATGCTTGACTCTCTACTGCCCTCACTTGGAACCAACTTGGGTGGGTGACCTACAAAAGTATCACGATTTCGTAACACTGTATGTATAGGAGTTTCGGCCTATACGTAGTATAGGGCGAATGTCGTCACGCTCTCTGGCCCAATCATTAATGGGCGTAACGTAGGCCTAACCTTAACAGTAACAGAAGTTATAACGTTAATGATCATGGATGGATGGAGTATGCTTTTAGTTATAGATTGGTGGAGCCTACGTTAATTTTTGTAAAAATTAAAATTTAGACTTAAGGTTAGTCCTGTGCAGTACGATTTGGAAACAAGTATAATTGCACATACGCCTTAGGCGTTAGTTTTTCAGAGGTTTTACGTCTGATATAGTGGGTGGAGCACGATTTTTTAAAATTTAATTTCCATAGACGTTACAGAGGTTCTGACGTTACAGAGGTTCTAAAGTACGTTACAGAGGCTCTCACGTTACAGAGGTTCTCACGTTACAGAGGTTTTCACGTTACAGAGGTTCTCACGTTACAGAGGTTCTCACGTTACAGAGGTTCTCACGTTACAGAGGTTCTCACGTTACAGAGGTTCTCACGTCACAGAGGTTCTCACGTTACAGAGGTTCTCACGTTACAGAGGTTCTCACGTTACAGAGGTTCTCACCTTACAGAGGCTCTCACCTTACAGAGGCTCTCACGTTACAGAGGCTCTCACGTTACAGAGGCTCTCACGTTACAGAGGCTCTCACGTTTCAGAGGCTCTCACGTTACAGAGGTTCTCATGTTACAGAGGCTTTCACGTTACAGAGGCTCTCACGTTACAGAGGCTCTCACGTTACAGAGGCTCTCACGTTACAGAGGATCTCACGTTACAGAGGCTCTCACGTTACAGAGGCTCTCACGTTACAGAGGTTCTCACGTTACAGAGGTTCTCTCGTTACAACTTTTAATATTCATACATTTAAGTGGGTGGAGCATGATTTTTGCACAATTCAGTTGTTCATAGGCATTAGTCCTAGATGGGTGGAGTGTAATTTTTGTAAAAATGTCATCCCTTTTGTAGATATTACAGCAGTTCTATAACCAGGAGTGTTGGAAAGGATGGACTTGGGGCAAGGGGGCATAGTAATTGAGGGGCACTCTTGGTTTTTAAAAAGGGAGTCCTTTTGTCAGTCTTTGGAAAAGTGGGGAATGCTGCCCGCCCGCACTTTTTTTTTTTTAACAAATGTATATTTTTGCTAGGTGATTTTTTTTTTATCTTAGCATGATTTCACCCCCACCCCGGTACACTTTTTTCCCAACTTTCGGTAGGTAAAATACCTGGCTACGGGCCTGTACTCTGTAAATTTGTGAGTGAATGGACTTCTATTTGTAGTCAAGCTTTGAGAATGAATGATTTCATATAGCAACTCCTGCCCGGTCCACCATTGACTTTCAAAATGGTAGCCCTTTCTCTGTCTGCCCCCAACTTTGAACACTCCTTGCCCCTGTGGTTCTGACATCGTTGTATAAAACTTCTGATTATCATTCATCAATGTGCAGAGCATAGTTTTGTTAATAATTACAGGTGGCCTAGAATGTCCCAGCACTTTGTCATAAGGCTTAAAAGCTTTAAAAATAACTGTTCTGTTAAAAACAATTTGTAATAATTACTCGAAGCTTCCACATATATTCCATGGGAAAAACAGTTCTCTGCTAATTGCTACAGGTAATTTGACAATTTACTGTTATAAACTTGGTCTAACCACCCGAACTCCCATTAGGTTATTCATCTAATCCATGGGACATACATAAACAGAAATCTCTAAGGGCAAATGGGTGCTTATAAGAAAACAAAAGAACTAAAGAAAGAAGAAAATTATATTATAGGATTGTATGAAAGTAAGTATTAGGCCTATGTTTCATTTCTTCATTCTATCAAAAATGAGGATGACCCAAAATTCAGACAAAGTATTCAAATTTTACATAGGTTGATTATGTAAGCAGGGGAGTGTCTAGCTTTTCATTTTTGAGGGGCTTAAGCCCCATAAAAGCACATATCCAGGACCCTGACACAGGTTTGAGATTAGGGGGCAAGGCAGAGGTTTAGGGAGTTGGGGCGCTCTGACCCTTCTTTTCGGCTGCATGCTTTCTTCCTGGTTGGGAGGATGAATTATTATTATCAACATAAACTTGAAAATAGTTCGATTATGTGAACATTTCCTTAAAATTTTCCGAAACTGACAGCGCTTTTCCAAAATTGACAATAATTTCTCAGATTTTGACAATGATTTTTCGGAAATATGAAGTAAATTTTAGGAATAGTGAAGATGTCAAGAAAATTGACAAAATTTCTGATAATTGAAGAACAATTTATGGAAATGGAAGAAAAATACCTGAAAATTGTTCGAAAAGTCAAGGGGATTTCCGAAAATTCAAGGAGAATTGCTCAAAATTCAGGATATTTCACAATTAATGTACAATGCAACATTTGTAACTTATCCCTTTAATAACTAAAACCAAAAAGGTTTTGTGGTTCTTATGCTTTTTTTTCTTCTTCATATTTGCAAAATTTGTATTAACGCCATGTTATTGCATATCATGAAATTTATGCAGATCAATAAAAGTGTTAACATTAGCATTTGCACAATAATTAAAAACATTATCAAAGCAAGTATGATGTAAAAACGCTTGCTCATTTATTCTATTTCAAGAATGTCAGTAATCCCCGCCTCAATAATATTCATGACATCACTACCACAACATAAGAACACATATACAAACAATGACCTATCGGTGTCTGATATAGTATCAATCTGATATATTGTTCATGAGATACAGTATGGTGTTTACATTATTTAGCTTAGCACTTTCACATTAAGTCATGCACACTATGCATATTAATGACATCTGCTGATAACATACACATATATAAAATAGCCAATGAAAATATATATATATATATATATATATATATATATATATATATGCCCATATATATATGATATATATATATGTATATATATATATATATATATATATGTATGTATATATATATATATATATATATATATATATATATATACATATATATATATATATATATGTATATATGTATATATATATATATATATATATATATATATATATATATATATATATATATATATATATATATATATATATATATATAAATATATATGTATGTATGTATATATGTATATATATATGTATGTATATATATGTATGTATATATATATATATATATATATATATATATATATATATATATATATATATATATATATATATGTATGTATATATGTATATATATATATATATATATATATATATATATGTATGTATATATGTATATATATATATATATATATATATATATATATATATATACAAATATATATATATATGTATATATATATATATATATATATATATGTATATATATATATATATAATATATGTATATATAAAGCCCTGATATTAACGTCTACGAAAAGAGACTTAAAAGAGAATGGCTGAATTGATGATTTTATAATTGGTAAGAAAAGGAGACAAGTCCACAACGATCCCTGTCTTTGAGGGGAGAAGGCCTATCGTGTTTTCGTTGGGGAAGAGAATTGTGCACAGATAACATTACTTAGGAAGCACGAAGCAGCAAATAGTGAGTCGCGTAACGGAATGTCCATATGCCTGATATATATTTATAGATACCAGACACTGCCCTATCACCCCCCTCCCTCCACCTCCCCCCCCCTTCTTCCCCACACCAATGTAACCAATTACAATTTTTTTAAACAAAATTATCAAAAACTGGGCCCTAGGCAAATTAGCACTGAGAACTTGAGGTATAGTTATCGGTATACGGCCTTCATAATGTAAGTGAGGTTATGTATGTCATTGCCCCGTTTATGCCCTTTGATTTACCTGATATTGCCGAAAAATATTTCAGCATAACAAGAGACTCGGTGAACTGAACTCTCAGCATAGCTGTAAGGCCTTACATGAACATCGTTTTCAATGTCGCTTGGGTATTTGCCATTGGTTCATTGCATTGACAATTATATACTTTTATTTTGTCTATAAAACTTGTTACGAAGGTTGGTTTAGTATTACGCATGAGTATTGGATTAAGGTGACAACCACCTGATTGGAGCAATGAGAAATTCTTTAATACAATATAACCTTTACCTGTCATTGAAATATTCCCGGTAAATTGCCATGTATGTCTTCGATTACTTCGAACCCCGTGTAGTTTCTATGGATCTTGGCGGGAACTTCCACTAATTATTCACCGACATAATTAAAATGATTATCATTAGTGACATGCAATGCAAAGGAACAATCTCGAACAGTCGAAGGGAAAATTGCGGGACTTGTCAGCTTGGCGGGTATTTGTATAGCTTATCAATCTCTCTAAATATCACGACAAAGCCATAGGGTCAATTAAAGTTTAATGTTCTGGCATCGTGTTGATATTCTCCTATAAATCCCTGGTCAAAGGACTTTTTAAGTCCATTTTAAATTATAAAAACTTTTTTTTTTTTTTAATTGCTTATAATTATATAAGCATTCATTGAATATTGTAATTTGTTGGTACGCAATATAACAATTTTAGCGTTGGTGATTAAATAACCAATCACAAGGAAACAATTTCTAGTTATGTGCGTACGCGCTGCTGTTGTGTACCCAAACAACAACGCTTTGTCAAAGTAAAAAACTCACCGTACAAGTGCATGCTATACACAGTACAAATACGTTGAATGCACAGCTCAGAATCTAGATATACTTGGCCTATATAGTAACAACTAACATACAGACTGACAGATATATACCATTTGAAGGGATATAAAAAGGAATATATTTAAAATGTTCAAAAATGCAACAATAATTACATTTCATTTTGTTTATCTGACTCATTAGCTCAGGCTTGTAGTGTTTTATATTCATGTACATGTTGATATTTCCACGGAACTTGCATACACATCTTTTGTAAGCAATTTTAAGCTTAGGCCTTTGTCGTCCGCTGGAGTTTTTTCTTCATGAGTATTTTATGCTCAGTTTTACTTGCTTTCATGAACTATCAACTGTCTTGTTCTCTTGATTCCTTTAAAAAACTGTCTATGTCAAATTTCAAATCAAAATTAAGTTCTAACCCTATAGCCTTGACATTTTCGACGATTTCCGTGCATTCGTATTAGAACGGACAAGCAATCGAACGTACGCTTGATATGGTTGTGACGTAATATTTATTACGTAATGTACTTTAAAACGCCGCTCCTAGAATAAAGTGAATCAGTCCGTCAGTGCACCACAACTGGTTATCAAAGGCCGTGGACATTGACTTGGTTGTCGATGTTGTGTCTGTCCGTACGTCGTACCTGTGTTCTCGTCCGGGTCGTATTAAGCGTTTCGTGATAGCATGTGTACTATCATAACCGAATACGCAGGCGACGACCCCGTCATTGTAATTGTGTGTTCAACTCTCTCTCTCTCTCTCTCTCTCGTGCGGAATACATTATCACCTTAGCACTGTCGCAGAGCATACACGTTTATAATGCCCCCGTTGCCATGGACGAAACAAGGCAGATTTCTATTCACTTGGTTGGGCACGTCACATCCGGGAGATGACGTCATTTCTTGAGTGTAAACAAACCTTTGCGCGATATACGTGAACAAGTTCGTATGCGTTTACTGTGTGCGGTACGTATAATATGTAAACAAACAGCTGATCGCTTGTTTTCACTCCAATGCGCGCGGTTGCTATGCGGTCTGATGAACTTAGGTCACATTTCAACCAAGTGAATAACAACCTACCTAGTGATTTTATAATCAAGGATAATATGTCTAATTTCAAAGGTTGAACTTAAATGAACCAAAATAATTTTGCTTTATTTGATAATGAATGACTCATTGGTGCGTTGAGAATAGTGCCGACGAGATTTGCAAATCGGCCTTTTCTCGAAATTTAGTTTTATTTTCTACAAATCAACAGTCTGACAGTTGCATTGAAAACAAAATGTTCTATACCAAACAAAGAGAATGGTTGAACTGAGCAAGGCAAGGGCGTAGGAAGCTGAGGAAGAAGGAAGGAGGGGGATTTATTTGTACCCTCTGTGAAATATATAAAGCTTATCGGCGCTTTTTCTTCTGATTTATTCGGTTATTACTTATAATACCTCGGTTCGATCCCGGGTCCGATTTTAGTGTCCCCAATTGTAATCATTTGAATTGACCTCACTTCGCCGTAAAATGTAGCATTACATCGTATACACCGACGTAGCGCCTGCGTATGTGTAACATACATCATGCAGTTAGCACGTGCACATATAGGTAACAGGTCACTGCACTGCGAGCGTATATGTACTGCCACGTACGTCGTGTCTTATACTGACTTAATTGTCTATGCTTCTTCGTTAAAAAAATAAATAATAATAATTACACAAAAAAATAAACAAAACTTCCCACAATCGTGTAAATAAATGGCATACAAATCAGATTTTTGAATACCCCCCCCCCCCCCTAAAAAAAGATGTTCCCACGCCGTTGAAGCACGGTGTGGCACATATATATCTCTCGTCTTTAAAAATACAGAGATTTCATTCTTTCTTGGTAATTATAAGAATAGGTCCAACAATCTTTATTCCGAAAGAGAGTATTATGAACTTGTGCATGCACGTTTGTTATATCAATGATCCGGTCAGACTGAAGTCATTATAATGGACTTGAACGCCTTGGGCGCCTTTTGATGTTGTCCCCACAAACCCATTATGCTTAACTTGACTTCTGTGCGATACGTGGACTTTTCTGACACTACTTACACTACGTATTGTTATAGGGGTAGGGGTGGGGATTCCCGTAAAAATCGAGCGTACCTTGAGCGGGACCCCGAGGAACTGTTCTAGGACTCTTACTCTTCTTGACTCTATACAAATGACCACTAGAAAACCAGGCTCACTTCCACTGCACGACTTTTCGCCGCCGACCGACTCACCAAGTGAGAACACACATGGCAGCATGGCAGATCAAATTTAATACGGAACTGTTTTGTTTTGAAAATTACACATTATCGCACTACTATAACACATACCTACTTACTTAATAAGAATCTCCTCCAAGAGTACTCGCATGCATATCGGTGTATAACTTTCTCACAATCTTAAATATTATAAATACATTGACCAAGTGACTGCCAAGTAGAAAAATCGTTTACTGTGATTTAAAAAAAAAGAGTTTGAACAGTTGTACACAGCGGTGTCGGAACCACAGGGCAACTTCCCCCTTGCTTTTGAGTAAGGGGCGAAGGAGGCAGGAGGTGCCCTTTTGAAAGCTGGGGGAGGGCGGGGACAGTAGGTGCCCTTTTAAATGTTAAAAGAAGGTGCCTTTTGAGGGTTATGTGAAATTATTCTAGGTCATTCTTCTGTTCTGGAAGCTTGAAAACAAATAGAAATCCACTCGCTCACCAATTCTACATATGCATAGACCAGGGGCTCGACACCGAGGGCCGTGGTGGGTGGGAGGGGGACATGGTCCCAATAATTTTCTAAGCAGCAATTTTTAAAAGTAGGAATTTTACCTATTTGCCCAATGGGCAATTGCCAACATTGGTCCTGGCACCCCCAATCTCAAACCCATAGTTAGGATTTGCCTATTGAAAGTTTAGGAAAAGTCAAAAGTGGGTTGAAAACTCTAAAGTGTGTTTTTGTGTGGAAGGGGAGGGTGGGGGGGAGGGGTGCCACAAAATAACGCTTATGATACAAAACATCTCCATACAAAAGTCTACCTTTGAAAGAAAGTGGAGGGGGCAAGCAACCCTTGCTCCTCAAAATCCCGCCTATACCAGTATGCTCAAACCATATGTGTAGGAACTGGGGGCTAGAGAGCACGTGCCCCACTTCAAAATGTCCCTTTTTGAAAATGAGAAGCGCCCCTCAATTATTGTTTAAAAACGTGCCTTCACTTGATTTTCTGCCCCTTGCCCGGAGTTCCTTCTGACACCCCTGGTTGTACAGCTGGAATCAATATGCAGGGTTTTTTACAGGTACAGCAGTGTTTCCACTATGATAAATTGTGGGGACACTATAGTAGATAGAAGAAAAGTAAAACGTCTATTAACTTTTCAGAAAGCCTATAGGGTTCCCATTTAACACTCCACCAGGATATCCATGCCAAAGCTCTCATCGAAATATAGGCTTCTAAAGACTGCTTCAAGCAATCATTCTTACCCAGAACATTGATTGAATGGAAAAATCTACCATAATGATTAATCAACATAAGTGATCCAAAAGCTTTAAAAACTAAACTGCAAGCACACCTTCAATAAGTCAACACACATGTATTGCACACACACGCACACACACACACACACACACACATATACAAACACACACCCCGACCCAATTTGACCCAACCTGAAGTGTTGAGCCGTATACTCTCAAGATTAAGACTCGCGCGGGAACACAGAAGCAATTCACAAATTACAAAATGCACTTAAGTTGAAGTATGGAGAAATACATATAAATCTAATGTTACTCCATTATTCTTCAAACAAAAGACGGTTATTCGTATTGTACCTAATGCAAATTATATAGACCATGCTAACAAACTTTTCTACAAATTAAAATCTTTAAGATTATCACAAATTATAAATTTCAGTACAGGAGTATTTGTTTAAGGCTTATCAGATGTCATTACAAGGGAACCTACAAAACTTTTTTCTCTTTGGCATCCAATGACAGATATAATACAAGACAAAAATAATAGTTTCAAACACAAAAGTAAATAAAAACAAGAACAAAATAATTGTGCATCTCCATCTGCCATCTCAGGGGTTAAACTCTTGATGATAGTATGAAAAATTGTAAAACCTTAACTCAGTCATTAAGTTGTGCAAGTGTGTAATTGTCTAATCCTATCACTTCTTCTTTCTTTTCTTTTCTTTTTACTTCATCATTTTTTCTTGATCTCTTACTGGTCTTTTTGTACACATTTATGTTTGTTTTGTCACAATTTTTTCCCATTCATGTTGAAAATATTATATGGTAAAACATTTTATAAGTATTACACTTCATTTTTTTTCCTTTTATGCAATAATTTACAAATTAGACACAAGATAAAGATTTTAAAAATGTATTTTGTTAATTTGAAAATGTATATAATTTGTATGTTACACATATGTATTATTATTTGTTAGAAATACATTTTGTGTCATTGCCATTGTCAAAATAAGGCACGCACTTTAAATCCGTGTTTCAAACAAAGTAACTTGTTAAAGCGACGGGTAAAATATTGCACAATAGTCAGATAGTAGGTAGCTGATAAAACTATGAGCAAATGTTCAAGCTTTACTCAATACTATATAGACCTCTTCATATCAGAATCAGCAATTTTTGGAAAACTTATTTAAATAAAGTCACATAGCTGCATAGCCGAAAATCACGTGTCATCAAGTTTATGGACCAATGGTATACTGGCTGACTGGGGAAATCTTTTCTTCCAATCAAATACTGGGGGAATATTGGCCGTCTGCACAATTCACGCACGGTATGGGACCAAGCGTATCAAAAAATTATTTCAAACGCACTTATCATACGTGCGTAATACATACAGGTCATACGCACGCGCAGTGTTTCTTACAGTTTTTCCTCCAAAACTGCACCTGATTGGTTGGGTAGCAAAAAGAAAATTCCTCCAAGTACGGAAGAAATATCGGTTTGAAAAGGTTTATCGTAGCCAATAAGATATGCGTTACCATTTGTTAGTTTGTTTGTAGGTTAACCCGCAACCTGGCCACCGTTGGTTGAAAGTTTGCACATCATTTTTGTAGTGTGAAGCAATCTGGCAATAGGCCTATTGAAAGTCAAACACTGGACATGTTCACATCTCTACCACTTTCAATGTTTCGGTAAAAATCTTCCATTTCAGATAATTTGAAAGGAAAAACATAAAACCATGATCTGATGATGTGTGTTACAAAGATGTTTTTGCGCGAATAACAAAGTTAGGGGAAGGGGTACTTTAGGGTTGGTTCTGGGAAGACAGTTCCTCATTCATTTTACTGTAATAAGAACAACAAATCGGATAAATGTATACCTACCCCGTGAAGTAGAATTTTCCCTCCATATCATATGTTTATTACTAATGAACCTCGTTTTTCTTTTAACAATGACAAAGTGAGTTTTGGCCCGCAAGTACCAGATATGATCTGATGATGGGTCAAATAAAGTGACTGGTGGATCATTTGATGCTAAAAGGCCTGCAAATGAATATCGTGATATGTTGGAATAGGTCATATCCGCCACTGATTCGTCAGAAGAGAGAAAAACATTTTTGTAAAGGAACTCTCAGTCCAAGAGTTAGGACGTTCGTTATTAGTGGAAAATTTGTGTGAATTTTCACTGAAAGGGACCGTATCTTGCGTTCGAGTTGTTAGTATCATATAGTATAATGTTCTCCATGTTGAAGAAATGCGATTATTTATGATGATCAACTTACATTGTAAATGCGAAGTCCTGGGTGCGAAGTTTAGCACGTTAACGGATCAAAGTTGATTTTAAATACGTCAGATTTAGAGAGACTTTCAGATCTGTTGCATGGAAGCAAAATCATATACGCCCTCACTATTTGACATATTAGCGGACCTACGTCTTTGGGAAATGGATTATACCAACTAATTATACAGACCCATTCTAATAAATCAGTCGAATCCTAAGAAGAATTTCACCCTTTAAAAATGAAAGATTCAAAATTTACTAACGTGTGTAGTGTTACTCAAATGTCTCAATGTCAGTTTACTCAGAATAAGGTAGGACTAAAACATTTGTACTGGGAGGGGGAAGGGGGTGCAAGTTTGTTTTGGCCATTTCCTCTCCTTTGAAGCAGATGTTTGAACAGTTGATTGACCCCTCTGACATTTTGGCCCTACTTGTGCTTTACAAACGTTATAAAGTCTCTAATAGTACTACAACAGTCCAATAAGGATTTCCGTTTTTTGTTGCCGGGAATTTTGCTTCTGTTTTTCAAACAAAAGTACGTTCTTGGAAGTGTTGGCTGGTTAGCGTGCATGACTTACGGGTCTGTAGGGCAAACGCTTTGCAGAGGTGCAGTGAGAAAATATAAAGGACTTTGACGTGAAATATTTGGCTCATTTGGACTTTGAAAAGATTTTACCAGGGCATAAGTAAACACAAAATCCAATTGAAATAGCTCTATTCATAGTTTTTGTTAGTTTGTTTACTATATTGTCAGGTTGTTATGGAAACACCGGTAACAAATATGTCTACATATTTCAGTCACCGTGAACTTAGGTTGCATTCTGAAAAGAAATGCGGAATGTACGTCGACCAAAAAATAGACGACTTTTTTTTTGCTCTCATGCTGAACTATAAAAACCCTACCTAAACGTGAAGGTGAAAAGTTCACCTCTACTTGAAAAGCACTCGGAGGTAGTCTATGACGATAACAATAGTTAGGGGTTTTAGAAATACATTATATTATTAGACTAGAAATGCCACCAAGTATTACCATGCAGAAAATCAAACAGACTTAAATAACTTGTAGTAAAGACTACATATCTTTTGCTCCAACTGTCCAATTGTAGCACAATTTTCTGCAGCATTTAGTAGGCCTGAAATGAAGATCCTCATTTCTATAAATAGTTGACCTTTTGATTTTTTAATCTCCTTGTTTTTTTTGCAATTAGTCCTACTCTTCAGTGATGAAGTCCATTTAACAAGTTTGTGTATTCTCACAAAGTACTCAAAAAAGTATACAAGGCAACGTTTCAACATGTTCTCGTTAAATTGATTCCAAATCATATACAGTACCCGCCCCTTAAACTCTATCGTTTTCTTGCTATTTTTACGATTTCTTAACCAAATTTTAGATTATATAAGAGGGTATAAATAATCAAAATAAGAATCTTATGATGTTCAAATATCAATTCATGACAAAATTTCATCATTTTTGTCAACTATTTGGGAGGCCAGCTGACATGAGTTGGACGTTGGTTGAATGTCCTTCGATGATGCTCAAAAAGTCCGTGTCAAATTGAGCACGTCAGTGTTTCAAGGGAGGGATTGTCAGATTGTTGAAATGTTCAATTTTCTCAATCTTTGTTCTCCTTCCTTCTCTAAAAATAATATTTTCTCCGTATTTTTGTCTTACCTACTACCTTAATTTAAATGTCCTTCTCTAGGCTTATAGTTTACTGGCAGAGAAAGCTGGTAATCAAAAGGGTGTATGCATGCAATACATTCCCAATATAGTGTGGCCATCCTGCCATTAGGTGTTAAAGGAGTTTACAAATGATTTTGAAAGTGGCTGAAACACTATACAAGTGTGCTGTGGAAAAGCTATTAGTCTATCTTATGGACAGGTGAAACTTAAAGCTGTACCATACCGGGTACATACACCTGGTTGTACAACCATATATACTCGTATCTTCATCGACAGTATTGAAGTTTGTACACTTTAAATCATGTACTTCTTTTTATAGTGTATATATGCATGTTCTAGCCTCAGTGGATTTTCTTTCGCATGTATCATCCATTGTACTCATAAGATATCGTATTGTCGAATTTTCACAATGAGACAATGTTCTATTATTCTCTATAACATGTCGCAACACACACTAAGTAATGTAAATACCTCATTATTGCAAAATTCATGTATCTAAAACATACTAGGTTTGGATCACAATAGTCCTGCCAGTGTTTCTGTACCCCCCGTAAACAGTGTCGATACACTTTTAACTCATCCAGTCATCACAAACATCATTTCCACGTGCAGCGTATCACACCAGGCAAAACAGATTTTATTTTGGGCTCAACGATTATACTCGTTGAAAGAAATTAAGATAAAAGAAATAACCTTTAAGTTGTCCTTCATGTTTTGTGTACCTGTTGTCAGGTTGTGTGTAGTTTTGTGAGTTCGTGCGTCGTATTAGAGCTTCGTAAATCACTTGTCTGCAATGTCTACGATTGGTGTTGTCGGCAACACGTCAACTAAGTTTGACCACGTGTTGATAAAATGCGTCATGTTTGCCAAACTTAAAATACTATTGTCATCATTAGCGTCCATGTGGCTCCCCAACTGGTGTCTATGCGCTTTTCAATCAGTGCCATGTTACTCTTTGCTAGCCAATTAAAAAAAAATCCAAAATGGCATTCAAAAGACGTCAAACTGATAAAATGTGGTTTCTCACTTCATGAGCAGGTAGCTATGGAAATCAATTAGACCATTTTCAAATCAAAGTTATGCCACTTTCTGATTTCGCTTGAACTTGATAAAATGCATGCTCCATCGATAAATGAAAGGTATTGTGCCATGAATGTATTCAGAAATGAACGCCGCTGTGCTGGTAACGTCACTTTCGGTTTTTAATCTTCTTTAGATTGCGAGAAATATGGGATGTTGTCCATCTCATATCAGTCGGACCGAACATAGGCACCTCCATGTGTTATCGATAACATTGCAGATTTCTCGCAATTAATAAGGAAAATTGAAAACCGGAAGTGACGTTACCAGCACGACGGCGTTCACTTCGGATTTTATTTACGGGACGATACCTTTCCTATAAGATATACAGGCAGACAGGATGGAGTTATTAGGGTTATCCAATCATTGTATATCATTTCCAAACAAGTAAGACCAGTTATGGCAATACTTATTTGCAATGATCCACTGTGAATATGTGAACTAGACAACAACATCATACTGTCATAACGGGTCCACAGCATCGAGCTGATCATGCCAGTTTCTGAATTTCAATCGCAAGTAGATGATGAACATCGGATTTTCAACCCTTTCTCTTTTCGAATAATGATCGCAGAACCGTCGAGACCGTCATTCAACGTTCCAATTCAATTGAGCGTCACCATTGGCCACTTTTTCCAAAGCCTTAGTTGGGAGAAGGTATAGGATGTAGAAAACCAACCTCAACGCTTGATACCAGCGTATCACTCTGTGGAAAAATCGTGGCTACTCGTTAGACTCATACCTGGGAATATAATTCCGCCATCTCGATCAGTCGTGCACTCAACCCACCATGCCCACTAAGATGTCATTTTAGTATTGTCGTAAAATCTCGATGTGATAAAACGAAGTCTAGTCTTAATCGTTCAACACCCCACAAATTTGTAAAAACCTGCACCATTTTGTTTTTCTTTTCACGTGGACAATACATTGGGCGGGAATGCAAACGTGTCAATGCATAGGACCAACGATAGTCCCTCATAAATCCAACATATTGCCACCGTTGACCCAACTAACTAAATAGACTGCGGTACCATACCAATCGCACATGGCTTTGGTGAGTGCGTGCGTACAAAATATTTTGCTTTTGGCATATACCACAATAAATCGGTTACAATAATGCATCACGATAAACAATACATATAATATAATCAAGAATAGTAGTATTAAGGACTCACATTGCTGTGATACGGAATGCTGAATGACACCTCATTGGTATAAGATATTACGCAGCAAATCTAAAATATTTGTAACCTATACTTAAGGAATGCAGGCAAAAACAAGGGCGAATCCACAGGGGTGAAGGTCAGGGGGTCCGACCCGCTCTCTTTTTCGGAATTTCACCAATACACTTTTAACACTAAAGTCATACATTTTCACGACTTGGCCGTCCCCCCTATTTTTTTTTTTTTTTTTTTTTTTAATTCTGGATCCGTCCCTGAAAATACCATTTAGTCTCAATGATAAATTTCAAAAAGGTAAAACCTGAGATAGATATCTACCTAGTAACCCAGCATTGAATAATATGCTTCGACTCACAATATGATAACCAGAAAACTAAATTATTTATCAGTTTTAAGAATTTTACATAACGCCCCACATATCACTACCAAACCAATAGATCACATACAGACCATAACTCATCTGTCTGTCTGTGTACCACATATAACATGTGTGCGATGAGTTAATAAGTTTTTTGGTGGAGCATTTTCACATGAAGGTACGCGTATTACAGATAGAACCTGTTGACAACATAGGCATGTACACAATAACTGACAAAGAAAATGCATGTATGATGCAAACAAACATATGGTTGCTACAAATTTATCATTTTTTTACCAAGCAATATGCATATGACATCACCACCAAAAATAATAGGGCACACAAACAGACAATGGGATATCTGTGTACCATGACCAGTGGCGCCGCCAGAGGTTTGATATTGGGGGCACAAACCTTTTCGGCATGGGATCAAGGGGCCCGCCTTAGGGCCCCTTGTGGGGTCAAGGGGTAAAGCCTTGTTGAGGGTCCTGGGGCGAAGCCCCGCGGGAAACCTTACTTTTCCAAGTTTTAGATACCCCCAAAAGACTGAATATGCGCAATACATGGCTTTTTAAACTAAATTAGGATGATTACGAACGATCTAATATATCAGCATATAATTTTACAATGATACAGACTACCCCCTCCTCCCCATTAAAAAAGGTCCAAAATAAGGGTTCGATATTGGGGAAACAAACCTTTTCGGGTTGGGGTCGAGGGGCCCGCCCGCCTTAGGGCCCTTTGTGGGGTCCAGGGGTAACGCCCTGTTGGGGTCCTAAGGGCTTTCCCCCAGGAAACCTTGCATTTTCCAAGTTGTAGATATCTAAAAGATGTGCAACACATGGCTTTTAAAACTAAATTAGGATGATTACAAACGATCTAGTATATCAGCATATAATTTTGCAATAATACAGACTACGCCCCCCGTGACGGCGCCACAACTTATGACCTGTGCTGTGTCCAATGTATTGTCCTTGAGTTACCGTGTTTACAAGCTTTTTAAGGCAACACCATGATAAGCCCCGCCCACCGCACATCTACTGATCATGTGCTATCTCTGTACCACATATGACATGAATCCCGTGTATCGTTCTTGAGATATCGTGTTAACAACCTTGCTGTCACACACACACACACACCCATATACACACATACATACACACATACATACATACACACACCTACATACATGCATGCACGAAGGCACGCATGCATACATACCTACATACATGCACGCACGCATACGCGAACGCACGCACGAACGCACGCATACATGCACGAAGGCACGCATACGCACGCACTTACATACAGACTTGCATGTATGCATGCATACATACTTACATAGATACATATACACACACATACACACGTGCACGCATACCTGTATGCATGCGTGCATGCACGCATACGTACATACATACACACACGTACATACATACACATGTCAGCATGACTGCATAGGTTCCTTTTGCTATGAACATCGAAACCAAAAGCCTGACTAACACCAGTCCTACACCGAATGCCCATTCAGACGGAAAGTCTCTACATAGAGTTCAATATCAAACTCAAGTTCAAATTCATTTGACAAGTATAACAAGTGAATAAATATACGGAGTGATAACAAATTTGATAAAATGTTAATTTATTAGCTTAAACGGTAACTGGGTACAAAACTCGCAAACACACAGGTAAAAATAGGTTATTAAACAGTTTACTTTAAAAAGGTGGCGTCTCAATTGAAGTTAAGTCCCACAGTTCAACTAACCTATCAGTTCGTTGTAAGTTCACTGGTTGGAACTTAAGCTCATTCAACGGGTTTTTATATTGACTGACATTTGACGAAGTAATAGCCCCGTGACCTGACTGCAACCAGGTCAGTGTTCTTTTTAAATGTAGCAAGAGGGATGGTGCGGATTGTATATACACGAAGATTACTACATGTAGTAGATAAGATTGCACTTCACTCAATTGTGGAATACGCGTGAGAGTATTCTTTGATTAAGTTAAATCATTAGACTGACATATACATATGCATGTTCAAGGGTAAGGTTGAAAAACAGGATAAACTACTCTAAACGGATGGCATACAACCTACTGACCTACAAAATCACTAACCACTGAATACCCCGATGATTCCTCAGCACACCTTGCGCATAGGCGGCGGAACCGGGGGACAGGGGGTGCGTGCTCCCACCCCCTCCCCCAACCCCCACACACACGCACACACTTTTCTCAAAAGTTTCAAAAGTGTCCTTTTTAAGAGAGGAAAATTGCCCTTTTTCTGACGGAAAATTGCCCTTTTTCAGAGGAAAAAGTGCCCTTTTTAGAGATGGAATGCACCTGCCCTTTCAAACATTGAAAAACTTTTTTTTTATAAACTATGTATCAGTATACTAATGTATATGATCTTTTCATTACAGAAAGTAACAAAAGCATCGCCTTGAAAGACTTAAATTGTGAAATTTGACGCGCTTCGCGCATGCACTATTCTCAATTTCCCTAAAGACAAAGTCGGGGACCAACAGCCCTACATATTGGATTTTTGTATACTTAAAAGGCTTTTACATCTGCTTACCTTCGTTTTTCCAGCCTTATGATTTGTAAAAACTCTTTAAAATAGGGCCTTTCTAGAGTTTGCGAGCCACCCCAAATTTCAATAGGCGGGCATCTTTGAAATGGGTCATGCAGGGCAAACTTACTATTTGGACCCAAGCATGGCCTCTTTAAACGTACTAATTGGTACCAAGATTGGAGACCACTCGGCGAAATTTGGAGACCACTTATGGTAAAATCATAGACTGGTTTTCAAAAAACAAATGATGCGCAACTTGAGTTTCATAAGGTCGGAAGGTTGTGAGATAAAGATTAGCATACGTTGGTATGGTATGTAAGCTCACGCAAAACTTTTTGCAGGGGGGAAGGGGGGGGGGGGGGTGTGGAAAACAAGGCCAATTCCCCCTCTCAAAAATCCATATGCCAAGCCAGGTTTATAAAACGTCCTTTAGACATAAAGACCATGAATTTGTATGTATATTGTTATACATGTTTGCGTTCATGGACAACGTTATTTTCTCCAATTTTCCTATGTTATTTGAGTATTCGTTGCTTTAATTATCATTCATTGCATTACTTACCACCGATGCTATGCACTTTTGTTATACGGTTTTGCGTAATACAAATATACCTATGTACCTACTCACTCAGTATCACACGTCGCTACATTCGCACAGCATGTGCGCGTGCCTCCCCCCTCTCCCCCTTCCTCTATCCAAGTGGTAAGGGGTCACAATACAGACCCGGACCGATCAAAAGCCAGCATTCCAGTCATGTGACTAATTTCTCATGAATATTCATAAATACTAATGCTGGCTTCTGATTGGTCCGGGTCTGTATAGTGGCCCCTGAGATTTTCCCTCTTGGTCATCGGAATGCGTCACAAGATATTCTCGGTTGTTCCGCAGTCCTTTTAACGAAGTGTATAGTTCATTTGCATATACTTAATGCTAACTTCTGATTGGTCCGGGTCTGTATAACGGCCCCTAAGCTTTTCCCTCTTGGTCATCGGATTGGTCAGGATCTGTATATTGACCTCTGAGATTTGTATTCATTTGCATATACTTAATGCTAACTTTGGATTGGTCACTACCTGTATAGCGGCCCCTGAGATTTTTCCTATCACTACCTGTATAGCGGCCCCTGAGATTTTCCCTCTGGGTCATCCGATTGCCGTCACAAGATATTCTCGACGACGGAGCTGCGGATTGTCCACTATCTGTATAGCGGCCCCTGAGATTTTCCCTCTTGGTCATCGGATTGCCGTCACAGGATATTCTCGACGACGAAGCTTCTGATTGGTCACTACCTGCATAGTGGCCCCTGAGATTTTTTCATCTGGATCATCGGATTGCCGTCACAGGATAGTCTCGATTGTTTTGCAGAGTCCTTTTAACGAGGTGTATAGCCTTTCCTAACTGGGTGTGTCAGGTAAAGGTATCATGGTACTCATTGTCGCCCATTTCAAAACAATACACCCTGATAATCTGTTGATTAGAAGCTTAGATTTGTCAAAGACTTAAAACTGTACAAATAATATAGATAAATCGCCATATCACGATTATCGATAATATCGGGATAATATCGTCACAATTTACCGAGTCACGTCATTCAAGAAGACATTGTACTTGACAATCAAGAAACAGGAAACTTGTCATGTTTGAGACCATGTTTTTGAAAATAGGTAAGATTTGAGCGGCGTTTTTTTTAAACGGTGTGATTTGAGCGACGATATTTGAAAACGTGTACGATATGAGAACGAAATTTTATTTTCAAATCCCATTGACTTTGCACAGGGAGCAAAATTTGTGCGAAGATATTTGGAAAACGTGAATAATTTGAGAAACAATTTTTCCTCTTCCTCTTCCTCTTCCTCTTCCTCTTCCTCTTCCTCTTCCTCTTCCTCTTCCTCTTCCTCTTCCTCCTCCTCCTCCTCCTCCTCCTCCTCCTCCTCCTGCTGCTGCTGCTGCTGCTGCTGCTGCTTCTTCTTCTTCTTCTTCTTTTTTTTCTTCTTCTTTAAGTTCAGGGGGCGTGGTTTGGAATCAAGTCCCACCCCCTTTTAAAGCGCAGTTCTGTCCTGTCATTCCCCCGTTAGACGCAATTTTGTCTGTTAAATTTTTTTGTTGTCTGATTATTCCCACGACGAAGACCCCGTAGACCCCCGTATTTCGCATTAAAGTGCAGTTCTGTCCTGTCATTCCCCGTTAGACGCCAGCTTTGTCCTCTCAAATAAAAAACAGTTGAACAAATATTGCCTCAAATGACATGTGTTTCAGAAAAATTGTTTCTCAAATGAGTGTTTCAGAAAAATTGTTTCTCAAATGAGGAGTTTCAGAAAAATTGTTTCTCAAATGAGGAGTTTCAGAAAAATTGTTTCTCAAATAAAGAGTGTCAGAAAGAAATTTCTTCTCAAATTATTCACGTTTTCCAAATATCTTCGCACAAATTTTGCTCCCTGTGCAAAGTCAATGGGATTTGAAAATAAAATTTCGTTCTCGAATCGTACACGTTTTCAAATATCGTCGCTCAAATCACACCGTTTAAAAGATATCGCCGCTCAAATTTTACCTATTTTCAAAAACATGGTCTCAAACATGACAAGTTTCCTGTTTCTCGATTGTCAAGTACAATGTCTTCTCAAATGACGTGACTCGGTAAATTGTGACGATATTATCCCGATATTATCGATAATTGTGATTTGGCGATTTATCTATATTTATTTGTACAGTTTAAACTCTTTGACAAATCTAAGCTTTTAATCGACAGATTAAGAGGGTGTATTGTTTTGAAATGGGCGACAATGAGTACCATGATACCCCCCACCTGACACACCCAGTCAGGAAAACCTATACACCTCGTTAAAAGGACTTTGCAAAACAATCGAGACTATCCTGTGACGGCAATCCGATGACCAAGAGGGAAAATCTCAGGGGCCGCTATACAGATAGTGGACAATCCGCAGCTCCGTCGTCGAGAATATCTTGTGACGGCAATCCGATGACCCAGAGGGAAAATCTCAGGGGCCGCTATACAGGTAGTGATAGGAAAAATCTCAGGGGCCGCTATACAGGTAGTGACCAATCCAAAGTTAGCATTAAGTATATGCAAATGAATACAAATCTCAGAGGTCAATATACAGATCCTGACCAATCCGATGACCAAGAGGGAAAAGCTTAGGGGCCGTTATACAGACCCGGACCAATTAGAAGTTAGCATTAAGTATATGCAAATGAACTATACACTTCGTTAAAAGGACTCTGCGGAACAATCGAGAATATCTTGTAACGTAATCCGATGACCAAGAGGGAAAATCTCAGGGGCCACTATACAGATCCGGACCAATCAGAAGCCAGCATTGGTATCTATGAATATTCATGAGAAATTAGTCAGATGACTGGAATGCTGGCTTCTGATTGGTCTGGGTCTGTATAGTGACCCCTTACTACTTACCCACCCCCAAGAGAAATTTGTAGGTATCAAAGTGATACATTGGAGGCACAAATATCAGATGATTTATTAATAATCATCTGGAAAGCTGTTTTAAATTTCGGTAAAATCTCTTCATTTTGGGAATATTTTCTTCAAATTGTCCTCAATTTCCTTCATCTTCGGGAAATTTTCTTCTATTTATTTCATTTACGGACAATTTGGGGGAATTTTGGGGATTTTTTTTTTCATTTTCGGGAAATTTTCTTCAATTTCTGGTTTTTTTCTTCTTCAATTTCTGGGAAATTTTCTTCAATTTGTGTGAAATTTACTTCAATTTCTGGGAAATATTGCTAACTTTTTTTTAATTTCACCCAATATTTCTATAATATAAACAAATTTTTCATTAATTGTGCTTTAGTTTTACCTTATTTTTTTAATTTGATGTTAATAACTTCCCACAGTTTAGGTTATCAGTTTCTTATTTTTCTCCAGTGGTTGACACAGTGGATGGGGCATGGAAAAGTAGGATGAAAATAGAAAATATGTTATCAAAGTAAAAGAATTCAGAGCTTTAAAATGCCCCAAATTGCAGAGCTTTGGAGGGCTTCGCTCCTGGACCCCTCCCAGGGCTTCGCCACTGGACTGCACCAAGGGCCCTTTAAACGGGCTCTTGGACCCTACGCCCTTAAGCGCATGCGTCTCGTGCACAGTGCAGCCTTATGACATTATAGTGTGATTTTAATAACAATCTGGTGTTAACAACCCCCCTTCCCCCCCAAAAAAAATCACCCTTGGATTGCAAACTGGGAATCTGTATGAATAAGTGACGAATTTCCCAATGTTTGGAGACCAGTTGAAATTCATTAAAGGAGCCTAAGCAGGGGCATTGCAATGACATAAACTGACGTGCCCTCTCCCATCGTCTTTGCAAAGATTAAAAGGTGCCCCTTTACTGAGATAAAGAAGTGTTATTTCAAATATCAAAATATATTTACGTCCCTTTATTCAGTTATTATAGTTGATCTTTTTATTGACAGATTGAAGAAAGTAATACAAATATCAAGCAAAATACTATAAAAGTTTCACTCGTGGAGCGCCTTTAACTTGGGTTCTGCCACTGACTTGCTGAAGACCGAGTGTGTAATTTGGACCATCTGGTCTTATTGACACTGATATACCGAGTTACATTCATTCTCTGCAAGAAAATGATGATTTCCTAGACTGCGAAATTAATAATCTAAGAACCCCTTATCTGCTTTTCACATTGTTTGAAACATTAAATATTTCCCGATTCATGATCAATACAATTGGCTTATCACTGACCTTTTACGCTTAAATCCTTTAGATTTCAAGACTTATTATGATTCATACATTTTCTAATTTTTTTGTAGATTTTGGTATAAATTTGTTATATTTCGAATTTTTGACTAATATATCTGGAATATTCAAGCTAAGTTAAAAACAGAAGAAAAAATAGGGGAAACTTAACCCTATAAAGTTATACTGCTCATATCTTTTTTTTTTTTAAAGGTCTGGAGTGGTGGGGGAGGGGGAACATGCAGAAGAGTTATATCATCTTCATACAATAGATTCTATGAAGATATTTGACATGGAGGGGAGCAAATGTTATTTTTGTCTCAACAAACCTAGAAATGGGGTAGGGGCGTTGTAAAATTATAAGAAATTTTGGTAACATTTTCATAAAATTGAAGAAAATTTCACAGAAATGGTGAAGAAAATTCTGCAAAAATGAAAAAAAAATCCTGAAAATTCAAGAAAACGAGGCAAGTTTCCCAAAGATGAAAGGAAATTTTTCGAAAATGAAGGAAATTTATTTAAAATTTAAGAAAATTTGTGGAAAATTTCAGGAAAAATGAAGCAAATTTTTAATAAATGAAAAAAAAATGGTTGAAAAAGTAAAGAATTTCTCCCAAAATTTAAAACAATTTCAGAAAATTGAAGAAAATAAAGGAAATTTCCCGAGAATTAAAGCAAATTTCATGAAAATGAATGCGGGGCATTGCAGAAATATGAAAGAAATTTGCCCAAAATAGAGGAAGTTTCTCCCAAATGAAGGAAAATTGAAGAAATGCCCCGAAAATGAAGAGCATTTCACGAAAATAGGCAAATTTCCCAAAGATAAAAGCAAATTTCTCTAAAAAGGAGAAATTCCTAAAAAATTGAAGAAAATTCCCCGAAAATGCAGAAATTTCCTTAAAAATTTCAGAGAATTTAGCGAAAAATTAAAAAAATTTATAAAAATGAAGCAAGCTTGCTGAAAATTGAAGCACATTTCCCAAAATGAGAGCAAATTTCTCGAAAAAGGAAGAATATTTCCGAAAATTGAAAAAAAATCCAGAAAATGAAGAAAATTTTCCGCGAATTAACGCAAATTTCACGAATGAAGGAACATTGCAGAAATATGAAGAAAAAAATCCCCAAAATGAAGGACATTTCCCTCAAAATGAAGGAAAATTGAAGAAACTTTCCCGAAAATGAAGGAACTTATACGAAAAAAAGCAAATTTCCCCAAAAATAAAAGCAAATTTTTCGCAAAAGGAAGGAAATTCCTCGAAAACTGAAAAAACTTTCAGAAAATAAAACAAAATTCCCGGGAATTTCAATAAAATGAAGGGAAATTGAAGAAATTTGTAGGAAATTTTCCCCAAATGAAGGAAATATTCCGAAAAAGAATAAAATTTTCCAAAAATTGAAGATTTTTTTAGTCTGTTACTCAATGTTGACTGTTGAGTTGACAATCTTAATTGAATATGTATTACCTTAATATATTCCTTTCATCGGGATATTTTAATCATTAGAAGTGGGGTGGGGACAGGGGTGGAGGATAATATGCTTACGTGTATAATGATCAGATATATCTGAAGTGTATTTCACAAATTTGAAGACTACCAGATTACTTTACATGAACTTAAGGGGGTGTATTTGGGAAATTTAAAGCGACGTTGACTGATAACTATTTCCAAAAATACCACAAGTAGAAGAAAATCATGAATTTTAGTTTGACTTGTCAAATAATAATTACAAATGCAAATCTCACTAATTACATTATTGTTCTCTTTTCGCACACAAAATTTAATTAATTCTTTAACAAAGAGAACGAATGGAAAAGAAGAAAAGCTAATCAATAAATTTATAGTCAGGTTCTAATTCGATACGATGAGACGTCATAAAACCATACAAATGTTGACAGAGGCGTGGTCCTTGACTGCCTGCATGTATCTAACATGCAATGAAATGAAAGACATTAATTTCTGTACTATTCAGCTATTAACAACTTAAGTGAATCAAAGAGCTTCTACACAAGCTCTTTGGGTGAATTAATTATTGACTGGACTGATGGAGAAAGTGTACCGGGCACCGAGCACCTGTTTATAGATAACGATTATCTTGTTTGATGAGGGTAAACTTTATGAGCGATGTTGTTTCCGTTTAGAACTAAACCCTTACTCAACGATGAAGTGAAGTTAATTTGAAAAGTATTTAAGAGTCTATGCTCGGACAGAATAACGGGCGTCACAGGTGCTCGGAAAGAACAACGGTCGTGACTGTTGTATTGTTGGAATTCAGTCTATTGCTTCTTGATCAAGTTCTTTCCGGACAGGGTTACTAAACGATTAGTTGAAGTTGAGACACGTAGTATGACCATCAGACCATGGAAGTACTACGTTGTATCTCCTTTGTATAAATTTGACCAATCGCGGCATTGTTAAACGTCCTTCAAAAAAAACTTTCTTGTTGGCTATTTTACAGATTTTATTGTTAGTAACGAATAATCTAAATAAATTTATTTTACCAGGAAACATATCCAGGTATCAAACGACTATTTGCTTGCAGTGTATTCCCGATTAGTCTACGGTAAACACTTGTAACTTAGTTCATAGCCTTAGGAAAGTTCAGGCACGGTGACAGTCTATCATTGTATGCTGTCGCAGCACATTTTTGGATTATAAATTCACAGAAAAGCCTGTATTACTTCTGTACTTGGAATGAGATTGAAAATTAAAATGAGGGGGTTTACCGATAATGCGTACTATCTACCTTTGTAACAAAACTTGCCATGAGAGAGTTTGAGGAAGGTTACATTGACAAGCCGGCCTGAGTTTTAATTCGTTCTTATAATCGTTATTAAGGTGTATACGCTATACACTTTTTCTCCAAAAATTGATTGACCTGTCACCAATCATTAAATCCGATACATACTAAAAACTTCACTTCGACCAATCAGAAACATTGAATTGTGTATTTCCACGTTATTTGTGTGTGTGTGTGTGGTACCATTCCCTCTACAGACCTTTTCAAATCTGATTCGGCAATTACCGGAAAACTAATTTACATAATGACCGAGATTCACGTGTCCACAATAGACCAATCGCTGGGGGAATCTTATTGACCAATCAAATACTGGGGGAATGTTGGCCGTCTGCACAATTCACGCACTATGATGGGACCAAACGTATTAAAAAATATTTTCAAGTGCACGTATCATACGTGCGTTATACATGAAGATGATACGTGTGCGTATTGCTGCTTACAATTTTTCCCTCAAACCTGCATCTGATTGGTTGGGAAACAAAGGAAAAATTCCTCCAGCAGTTGATTGGTTGTAGTACTGAAGAAACACGTTCGGCTTAACTTCGGTTTGAAAAGGTACCGTATATAGAAAGGCAGCTTTAGATGTTGATAAGGTAACGACAACAAAATTGTTTGAGTAACAGTAAATAATGGTGTCATGTTGTGTTATAGCTCACTGTAATGGTCTCTTCGTCAAATAGTCTAAACAATTAAGATACTAAGTATACAAAAGGGGGTTCTGGGAAACTTTTGCCGTCGTTTTTGTTTCCACTGGTTGTGGGACACTTTTGCGATCGTTTTTGCATCGTTTTTCTTTCCACTGGTTCTAGGACACTTTTGCGATCGTTTTTTATTTCACTTGTTGGACTAGGGTTCTGGGACACTTTTGCGATCGTTTTTTATTTCACTTGTTGAACTGGGGTTCTGGGACACTTTTGCGGTCGTTTTTGGTTCTGGGACACTTTTGCGGTCGTTTTTGTTTCCACTGGTACTGGGACACTTTTACGATCGTTTTTGCATCGTTTGTTATTTCACTGGGTGGACTGGGGTTTTTACCCACAACTATTAAAAAAATTATTAAAGAAAAATATTTTGTATTTATTTATTGATATGTTGCTTTATTATTTTCTTATATTTATTTCTTTATATATGAATTTTTGTATGCTTAATCCCTGTAGCCAAAGGCCATAGTGGTGGGTGATCCACTCACAACCCAGCGCTTGGTATCGAGTATCAGCATACACATCCTCGATTTGGATTTCAAGCAGAAGCCTGGGCCCACCACTATTGAAAATTTATGACAGAACAAAATATATATATATGTATATATATTTTATATATTTTTTATTTGTGGTTTTTGTATATAACCCCCAGAATTTAAGCGCCGATGATAACAAACGATAATGCTATTTTTTCCATTTTAGCTTCTAGTGTATCATCCACCCCACCCGGTAGGCTGCCGACCCCTGGAACCGGTAGACTGCTGACCACCGGAGCTGAAGGTTCTGGATCCGGTAGGCTGCCGTATTCTAACCCCAAATCAAGAACTGGAGGTTCTGGGGCTGAGGTAAAATTTATATTGTGGTGATACCTATAGCAACCATAATACTATTGTTGTAGTCAATTTGGGTATCTATTCGCAAACGCATATTGCTAGGAATCATGTACAAATCTTGACCCAGACTGGAATCTAAAGGAGTTGAGGCATAGGTCAGGGTATCTTGATAACGTTGAATGGAAGATGGGAGATTTATAGGAGCAGCCACCGCATCCTCAACATTACGAATACATTGTTGCTGAGCATCCAGACCACCAACACCAAAAAATTGACTGTGAGTTTGTGCTTGAGCACCTAAAATACCCCACACAAGAACACGAATGCTGTCGTTGATATAGTTGATACCAAGGTCTGTGAAACCATCACTAGTTGGTTTGATTATCTTTAAGTAATCAATTTTTATATTCAATGGTTGGCTGACGTAGTCGACGATCAGCATCGCTGCCCGGTCACTAAATTACATGATGTTCTTATATCTTAGTAATTGCTACTAATGATACCCATGTCGTTAGCCACATACTGGATATGGTGATAAGTGGTTGAATACCACTTCCAGGGTATTCCTAGTCCCTGGTTTCGAGCCCCTCGTGGGGTCCACTTGTTAACTTCCGGAAAAATCCCAAACTCTTCATACAGTTGTTTTAACGCCCGTCACTGTACGGGTTAGTGTAAGGGTCAAACTTATCCTCACCTGGTAGACGAACTTCAAGCCTTTTCAATATTCTCCGTATGATTGTAATACACATGAAAACGATAAACCATGCGAACCGTCCAGTGTTTGTAGTTAGTCATCTGCTCAGGGAAACACCACATCCATCTGCGGCAATCCACAGGGCAAAGTTTAAGTGCGGTTTGCCAAAACATCATAGAGTCAGCACGCCACCTTTCCACAGTGGCATCATCATGTACGCTGTGTATTCGGTAGTTTTTAAAGATGTTTCTGATCCACCTGGGTATATCCGATGTTCTATCAGATTACTCACACCCACAGTCTCAGCATCCTGCCAAACAGGAGCCTCTGGCATATGTCTGGGATGTGTTTAAATGCTACCATATAAACTTATCATGACGCCTTCAATATGGGGGTGGCTCTCGCTGAAAGCTTAACTTAAGGCTCCACCCAGTGCTTTATCAATAGCCTGCTGCGCCTACTGCCGCCCAATTTGTTTCCCATCTTCCAGAAGCTGCTTTTTTTATCCTCACCTAAATCAATCTTTTTAGCAGCTCGGGCCTTCTCTTTTAAGACTTTAAACGTTCAAATTCGGCAACGACAGTTTGAAATTCCGAAGCAGAAACGCTCTCATCTTCGACGGCTTTACTGACAAGGTTTACGATGCTGTTAAGCTTAGAGGAAGTATTTGTTGCAATCTGACGATGCTTCGCAACTTTCTTATCCATCCATGTTCTTAGATAATTACAGAGTACACTACCAATACCACATACAGTGGCAGCACCTTCAATAGCAATCGCTACTGGTGTAGCAACAATCGTAGCCAAAGCACCTATATCAGCTGCACCAAGTCCCATGGTTGTTAGTATAAACACTGTGTCTACTGCTTCAAACCCGTGGGCTGGTGGGAGACCCGTGTGTATTTGTGGCTTAGACCTTCTCTCGTAGAAATCTCAGCTTCAAGGTAATTTTTGAATTGTGTCATATGTTGTAAGCGGAAATTACTGGCTCCCTCCTCAGGAGGAGCTGAACTGATGGTACTGTTGGATAAATGCTGTCAACAACCTTCATAGCTATTCTAATAATAATGTCACTTCAATTGATAAATCATTATTATGTATGAGTTGGCCATAGCCATCACGCACCTCTAAGGTGATGGTGTTCAACACATCTCCAGCAAGAGGATGCATCATGGCAGCATGGGGTGTGAATATGTTACGTGAGTACTTTCCCCTACTTCTTCATTAACAGTCATTTTTGCCAGTCTATTGCTAGGGCGCCCCTCAACAAAGTTTCGAGTGACATGTAATTCCAGAAGGTGAAAACATATAGAAAGATTCCTCACAATTGGGAGGCACGTGCTCACTCCTATTTACACCTGCTCCCACCCATTCATCCGTGAGATTCATTCTCAAGAAATATAGAAAGTTACTGCTGAATTTGACTTCGCAAGTAGCCGGTATGACTAATTTGATTTGTAAAGCGCTTTGTTCTCAGGAAATACCTCCTCTTTCTATCTCCCTATCAACTCTTTTCTTGAGTGTCAGTATTGAAAGTATAAAGCCTACTTCAATGGTTACTCGTTTAATTCGCTTATCCTCTGAATATCTAATGTCTAAAAATCCACGCTCCTTCAGGTTATACCAGCCGTTGGTGAAGAACACATCTGTGATACCAACCTCTTTTACTTGAAGAGGGGTTTCTAGGTTTCTTGGTTTTTCGGTGACTAGATATGTGGTGTAATACATCGATTATTTTAATAGCAATGTAACTTCAATGGAGAGATTGCGGTTATTGAAAGGTTTACCATTGTTTCGTACCACCTTTAAGGTGGTGGTATTCAGCACATCATTCGCAAGTCGATGCATTCTTGGATGACTATATCGTATATGAGTCATTCAACCTATATCAGTCTTATTCACAAGAAATTTACCAAGTCGATCCGTGAGATGCCCATCAACAAGGTTATGCGAAACATCTAACTCCCGGAGGTAAATGCTTAAGGAAAGATCCATCATAAGAGGAGGTACACGATCGCTCCTATACACACCTGGGTTCATTGCCTTTATATTTTCAGGGGTGAATTCGAATCCCAATAGCTCTAAGAGATTTTTACTTATAATAAGCACAGTAACATCTGGCACAGTTATACGGTTCGGTGAGGTGGCCGGCTTTAAATCAATACCTCCCACATCATTTCGGATTATCCCTTTATCTAATCTTCTTTTAATCATATTGAAATTATACAGGCCTGCCTCAACCTTTGTTATCTTGGTCTTTATATTTTCAGTATCAATTAACAGAAGACTCATCTCCCCATCCTTATCAAGGTTATACCAACCACTGGTAAAGCATACATCATTGATTGCTACTTTGCTAACCTGGAGCGGGAATTGTAGGTTGGTGGGTTCACCGGTGACGATATGCGTGCTGTAATACATCGTAGTATTAAACATCATATAATATCTTCAACTTGATTGTCTTGATACCCATACGAAAAGCACACCGCCCACTGCAAGCACAAGTGCCCACAAGTGACTCCCTATCATTGTGAGTATGTCACCAATTAGATTGAAAAGCAAAGAAAGGGCACTGCCAATAATGCCCGGTAGAGCTGCACCGAGCCATTTACCAAAACGTTTCATCATCCGACCCAGTACTTTACAACATTACCTGGCGGTGGCGTTGGCTGTGGTGTTGGCACGGGAACTCCTCCCAGCCCAAGTGCCAGTATGATAGTAGATATTATAAACCCTAATGCGGTCAAAATGAAAGCAATCGTCACACCTTGTTTTCGAAACAACTTAACCAATTTTTCTCGCAGAGAAAGGTCGCTATATACAAGCTCACGTCTTGCAGACCTTCCAGCTGTTCAATCTCTCTGCGTATACTCACCTTTTCGTTTTTATCGCTGGTTGCTTCAGTTGTGATACGAAGTCAACAGAGTCGTTAGCCGCAGCCAGCTTATCCAATGACGCAAGCAGGAATTGTGCGCTATCGATGAACCTCAACTGACCAAGGGAGAAGGATATATATTTCTCCATGTTGTTGGGGGTGCAGGTTATCTTTCCTTCCACTTTGCTGATGGCTTGCATGATCAAATGAGAGTCATAGCCCCGCAGGTTATGAAACACAACTGGGATTGTGGTTGGTTTGTGGCTCAGACGCAACTTTAGGTTGCAGGCATTGTGCGCAGTACCTTGCACTTACCTGTGATATGACAGTGGTCGCGGACAGAGCCACCATGTAGAGGGTTTTTTTTTTTTATATATATGGGCAATCCTGTGCTGTCCGGTGTGCGCGCGATGCAGAAAAGGGTTACATACTCGAGGTGGACCTTAAGTATCCTCAAGAGCTACACGACGTCCACAATGCATACCCACTTGCTCCGGAGCGTATGAAGGTTCCGAAGGAGTGGCTGTCAGATTATCAGAAAGGGCTTCTAAACTCGTCAATTGATGTTGAAAAGTTGGTTCCTAATCTCTGCGATAAAAAGCGCTATGTTGTGCACTACCGAAATCTACAACTCTACCTCTCTCTCTAGGTATGAAGCTGACAAAAATATATCGCGCAATTCGATTCCATCGAAGTAAGTGGATGGAACTTCACATCAGAATGAATACAGAACTCCGCAAGAAGGCCAAGACCAGCTTTAAGAAGGACCTCTACAAACTGAAGAACAATAGCGTCTTTGGTAAGACTATGGTGTAGACGTCAAGGTGTAGACGTCAAGCTCGTGAGAGCCCCTGAAGATGACAAGCTTCGCCGGTGAATAGCTAGTCCGCGTTTGCAAGGCATGTGGTATTTGATGATGATCTAGCCGCCCTACACATACACAAACGCCGGCTGATGCTACGTCGGGATGTGTGTCCTGGACCTGAGTAAACATCTGATGTACGACTTTTATTACAACAACCTGAAGGAGCAATATGGGGAGCGGTGCAATCTTCTCTATACGGATACGGATAGTCTTCTACTTAAAATCCAAACCGAGGATGTGTTGGTGATATGAGTTCTGAGTTACACCTTTATGATACGAGTGATTATCCGACAGACCACCTGCTCCACAGCACCACAAACAAAAAGGTGCTTGGCAAAATGAAAGACGAATGCGCTGGAGTACCCATAAGCGAGTATGTAGGACTTCGACCCAAAATGTATTCTATCCTGAAGGAAGATGGTGGTGAGATCCGAAAAGCAAAAGGCCTTAAAAAGTATGTTGTGAGAAAAAATATACGACATCAGTAGTACAAAAAAGCACTATATGACAGCAAGACATTTCGTCATGGTATGAATCTATTGAGTTGCGAACACCACATTATATATAGCATGCGAATGAATAAAATTTCCTTGTCACCTCTTGATACCAAGCGCTGAGTTGTGAGTGGATCACCCACCATTTTGGCCTTTGGCTACAGGGATTAAGCATACAAATATATATATATATATATATATATATATATATATATATATATATATATATATATATATATATATATATATATATATATATATATATATATATATATATATATATATATATATATATATATATATATATATATATATATACATATACTATACATATATATATATATATATATATATATATACATATATATATATATATCTATATATATGTATATATATATATATATATATATATATCTATATATATGTATATATATATATATATATATATATATATATATATATATATATATCTATATATATGTATATCTATATATATATGTATATATATATATATATATATATATATATATATATATATATATATATATATATATATATTTATATATATATATATATTTATATATATATATTTATATATAAAAAAGAAATAATTACACAAAAAATATATATATATATATATACATATGAATATATAAAAAAATTGTTTTAAATTTTCAATAGTGGTGGGTAAAAGGTGTATTAGAACCCCAGTCCACCCAGTGAAATAAAAAACGACGCAAAAATGTCCCAGAACCAGTGGAAACAGAAACAACCGCAAAAGTGTCCCAGAACCAAAATCGACCGCAAAAGTGTCCCAGAACCCCAGTCCTACAAGTGAAATAAAAAACGATCGCAAAAGTGTCCCAGAACCAAAAACAACCGAAAAAGTGTCCCAGAACCCCAGTCCATCAAGTGAAATAAAAAACGATCGCAAATGTGTCACAGAACCAGTGGAAACAAAAACGATGCAAACACGATCGCAAGTGTCCCAGAACCAGTGGAAACAAAATCGACCGCAAAGTGCCCCAAAAATACCCCCCCCCCCTTCCTTTTTGATACTACTTCTTTTGTTCAGTGGCGTAGCTAGGGCCCTACGGGCCGGGGCGAATGGAGCCGCTGCGGCCCCTATGGTATATAGGTATAATAATATAGTTTTCCACGGGCCCCCTTAGGCCTATTTGGCCCGGCCCGGGCCCTTTTTAAGGGGAGACTGCCACCTGCCCCCCCCCCCCCTAGTTACGCCACTGCTTTTTGTTGCATAGCTCTATTACTAGGAAATATACATAACTATTAAACCTTTTATGAAGTACAATTCTTCGAGCGACATGTTTCGTGCATGAATGATCTTTTAAATTGTCTGTATAACAGCTATTCTTCTATTTACATTTGCCAGATTTTCCCAGGCGACGGTGTTTTTGATAATCCCTATGTTAGATAATAGTCAGTAATCCTTAAGATTAAAACTTCCCCACAGTGATCATGCTGTTACACGTAATTTTAATGAAAATCAACTGTTTTGTATAAAGCGTGCATCCTGCATTAAAAGGTATGGTAAATCGTTGATAGAGCATTGATGATATAAGCAAGGAGCTTGTGTAGAAGCTCCTTGATATAAGTGTGCATTCCCTCACACAATCTTGGGTCTTAAAATTTCGGATAAAAATGATCATCTTCTCGATTAAAGAGTTGTAAAGGATTGGTTTAAACATGTTGATATCAATTTCTATAGATGATACCTTGTGTTTTAGTAATTTATCAACACATTCTTATTTCACTCCATGCATGATTATGACCAATAGGAGAATAACTTAAGTATGCACAACCTGTTAATATTCTTAGGTTACATAGTCAAGTTGATAGATTGCCCCGAGCACAAAAGGTCAAATCATTTTGAAAATAAGCCAAATATGGTAAAAAGAGCCAAACTGTAATCAAAATGAAAAAAATTCCAAATTTTGAAAAGGATCGGCCACTCAGTGGCGGATCCAGAGGCTTTTATGGAGGGGTACTGGGAAGCTACCACATATATCACGTGTCTAAAGAAAATTAATTTGAAACTTTAATTCTCCACTAAATCTTTTGAGAAAAGGCCACAATTAGATCACATAACAGCCAAGAACGTTTCCAAAAGCCAAATTGATCAATTCGATATAAAAAAAGCATTTTTTTTCTTCTTCAAATTTGGCTTCTACACCAACCGTGACATACCAACCATATACGGAGACTTACACTGGCTTCTATGATTACAATTACTTGTACACTGTACAGGCCATTGAACTGAGTTTGTGTGCCACTGCAATGCTATTTGAATGCAGTTACCTAATTAACACAAACAATTTTATGAGTCTACGCAAAGTTTAACCAAAGAGCTTCGTTTGGAACATATTCTAATATGTCAAAAGGCAGATGGGCTGACAGAGCTGGGTTCATTTCTAGTTCAAGGTATGGTTCTTTACTTCCGTGATATTGTATTTAATTCAATACTTAGCTTAAATTAAGCTCCTTAATTGTTTTTATTGCTCAAAACTGTTAAGTTCATGTTGGCTCAAAACCTTTAAGTTCATTTTGAAAAACCTAAAAGTTCATTTTGTATCTATAAGTATTATCCAAAGTTAACGTCAGAAGGAAAGGTCAATTGAAGTGTGGTGAATCTATCTACTACTCCCTCACTTACAAAAATCAAAAGCACATGAACATTTAAACGTTAATAAACATTTAAACTTTAATAAACAGTTAAATATCTGGGACAGGCCTACGGGATTGACTCGTCGTCATCAAGGGTGTCCTTAAAGTTGTGATTTTTAAGTAGATTATTGCCATTACCATTGTAAGCAGTGACGTAGCCAGCATTATAAAAGTGAGGGGTCCGCGAAGGTCCTAGATACAACTGAGTCAAGTGAAGTTCATTTTGAAAAACATGAAAGTTCATTTTTGCCAACTTAAAAGTTCATATTGGTATCTATACGGATTATCCAAAGCTCACGTCAAAAGGAGGGTAAATTGAAGTGTGGTGAATCTTATCTATTACTCCCTCACTTGTAAAAATCAAAATTACATGAACATTGAAACTTTATTAAACAGTTAAATATCCGGGACATAGGCCCACGGGCTTGATCTTTACAATAGTCGCCATCAAGGGTGTATTGACTGTCTGGACAATTCTTAAAGTTATAATGTTTAAGTCGATCATTGCCATTACCATTGTAAGTAGTGACGTAGCAGCATTAAAAAAGTAAGTGGTCCGAGGTCCTAGACCCCCCTTCCTCCCCACCCAAGACAAATTGTTCAAATTGAGCTCAGTTCTAAGGGTAATTTATTTTTTAAACAACATATATATGAAAAACAAATATTTATCCCAATTTTCGAAGATATCCTCGCAAACGTGTTTGTGTGTATGTGTGGGAAGAGGGGGGAGTAGTTCCGGACACCACCCGCACCCCTGTGGCTACGCCACTGATTGTACGCAAAAATTGTCAATATATCTTCTCTAATAATTATTGCAAATATTTCGATTTATTGTAATTTTAATTGATTAAACGTATTTCAAATTACTTAAACGTGCTTGTGTTGTGCTTTTGAAAATGAAATACAAACTGGCTTTTATTGAAAAGTGTATCAATTCTCATTATAATCACTATCCCATGATCCCATGATTTGCAAGATATATCCTCAGAGTGATACAACTGAGTCAAGTGAAGTACAAGTGGCATAATTACTGTATGAATAAGTCTTGAAAAGTATTTTGACTTCGTGAACACATTTAAATAAGGTTTTAGTAAAGTGAATTACTATAAAGGAATTGTATGGCGTCTCATTTATCCATTGGACATCTACACTTGTTACGTTGAAACCTATCCACATCTTTGAGCATGGTATCTCATGAGTAGAAGAAGATAATTTTCCTGCATTTGTTTATTTGGCATACATGTATATTATTTCTAAAAAATTAAAGACCTAAACTAAATTTAATCCTACCACTGCAGCTGGGGGAAATGCTGAAAAATGAGGCAGGAGGATTTATCCTGATCTATATGGTTCAATAAACACACGGGAATACCTCGTTTAAATCGTTACTTAAATAACCCACCATAACTTATACGTCACTGCAACGTGGTCTTGATGGTAGGACCCGATTTCTTGTAGGACCTCCAAAGTGAGTTGCCTCTAACATCTTTTGCTGTCCTTGGATTTCCCTGGATAAATATCTGTAGCTTCAATCAGTCAATATAATCTATCCGTTCGATTTATGATTAAAGTGGACCTCATGCTTGCAAATTCTACTCTGTTCCACGTGGTATTCCTGGGTGTTTGAGGTGCAGTCACTCAGTGGTTAAAGGTATATGTACAGGTAGAGATTTTGCCAAAAGTATGTTCCTTTTAATATTCTGAACATTTCATTAACATATATCTATCAAAAATTTCAACTCGTTTCTGAGATATTTGCGAAAAAGTGAAACACTAAACCTCAAGAAACGGCTGGACTTCCACTATTTAAAAAAAAGAAGAGGCGTGTGACGTAAGAATAAGGACACGAGGCCCACACTGCATGCCTTTCACTGTGTCACTGTGCCACATTTACCTATGGCTACGTCAAAACTTCAATTTAATTGAGTCAGACATCAAAATATCGTTTACACATAAATTTGCGAATTTTGTGACATTTTGTTGTGGATAAAAAGAAGAAATATATCTACTTAAGTTCAGTTCTATTATTTCTTTATGATTGGCGAACTCCACTTGTTACGTTATAGGCTGTAAGTATTACTGTATGGTACACTGTAACTTTCACATAACGTTAGTGTTGTACTGTCCTATCCTTACGTGACGAAAAAACAAATATGTAATGAGCATGTTTGGAGACTCAAAAATAAGTCGGATTTTTCACATTTTGGGATCGATTTTGTAAGAAAGTGTTTGTGGAGTGTGTTTATGAAGGACATTTGTATCACTTTATGCGAAATGGTTGCAAAACAGTTTCATTGTAATTAATCAGTTTATAATGTGATAAGATTGACCCGCATTCTGTCATGAACTTGTTGTTAAAAACTTTGCTATCATCGTTTACTAAATTATCTATCATGCAAATTGCTATTAAGGATTTCATTAGATTACAATCAGTAGGGCTTACGCGTATGTTTGTAGTACCGAATGATAGAGATTCAGCAGGTTTTCTGCAATTACATTTCTTAAGTGTAGACAATAAATAACTTGGCCAACCTCTGTGCAGATTCAATTAGATTTATCTTCAATGATTAGGAAACGAGCCCTTTTTATATAAAAATGTAACATACAAGACACATTCAAATAAAAGTATACATTTAACATATATTATATTAAAAAATCAGTGAAATTGAAATTTAAGAATCAAGACAAAATGTTTTTGCTTTCTAAGCCATCAAGAAATTGTTTTACTACATACAATAAATTGTAGCTATATACTTAATATTCTGCTTAAATACATTAAGCAACCATAGCTGACGTAAATGATGCCTTGTGACATTCTAAAAATATCACTACGTCTGCATTTATTTCCATAATTTTGTTGTGATTACCGTTTGGAACCTACTTAATCCTGAAGTCCTTCGTGGTAAACACACGTAGCTATCACTCCCTACGAGTAATAATACGTCATGTATTGAATTGTATACAAATGTACATTTGAAAGTAAGAATAAAAAAGAAGCAAAATTTGATAACCAGTAGAGGAATTACACGAGAGATGATAACATAGAATTTAGCTAAAATAATCATTTTACCATTTATCAAAAGTATCAGAAGAGAGATAAACATTTTGATAGAACTACAGAACTAACACCGCACGCAAAAGGAGACAATCCATTTATAACTTTTTTCGCAAATTGATGCAATTCACGTTTAAAAAAAGATAGATAATCACTTTGCTAGTCATTTGTTATTATATTAGCGGATCTAACAACGCCCACAAATTGAATAACATCAGTAACAGCTTTAGGGAACATAGAAATTGATTTAAAAATAAGTGAATAGAAGGGTCGTCACGGTAGAATGTTGCTATTTGCATATAGTTTGAAGGCCTCTTTATGCATTCAAATATACAATTTCGTGGAAGATGTTCCATATACTTCAGATACGAAGTTGATCGTTGTTACTGCTTTTTTGGAAGTTTCCAAATCAACGAACAATAAAAAAGATTCTATCAATTTGAGGACTGTTACATAACAGACTTCGTTCTACAATGGTTCCGTAGTTATATTTAGAATTAAAAATGCCCTTTTATTTCAAAATTAAACGATTATTCCTTTAATTAAATCTTCCAGAGATCAGTCTAGTATAATTTCAACATAACACTTCCTGATGAAACGTAAGGAAGCTCTGAGTTATATGAAGTACACTATTTTCCATGAACCATCATACCGTCCATTTCATCAGATAACAAAATAATAGGATTTCTCTGAAGGATGATTTTATGTCTTGGCCAAATCAATCATTTATCGTTATGGCTGTGAAGAAAAATGGAATATGAAGTTTTATAGACCTTTTCAAACCGAGTTTAGCCGAACATGGTTTCCCATGAACTTCAACCAATCAAATGCTGGAGGAATTTTTCTTTGTTTCCTGGCCAATCGAGTGCAGTTTTGGAGGAAAAAAATTGTAAGCAGCAATACGCGCGCGTATTACCTTCATATCCGCACGTATGATACGTAAGCTTGAAAACAATTTTTTCATATGCTTGGTACCGTGCGTGAATTGTGCAGACGACCAAGATTCCCCCAGTATTTGATTGTTTAATAAGATTCCCCAAGTATACAATTGGTCTATTATGGACACGTGAATCTCGGCCATGTGACATTATTCAAATTGGTTTTCCGGAAATTATTGATTCAGATTTGAAAAGGTCTATATGACTGTATGATTATTCATGAAGTCAAGCATGTGCATTTCATATTATGTAAAAAGAAGTAGCCATGCAGGAGTGTCAAAAAAAGAAGAAAGAACAAGGTAAATCAAAGTATTAAAGCAGTAAAGTGATACATTGGAAGTACAGATATCAGGTGATTTAATCATTTTCGTGAAATTTGTTTCAATTGCGAGCAATTTCCTTCTTTTTCGGACAATTGTTTCCGATTTTCGGGAAATTTCCTTCAAATTTTGGAAAATTTCCTTCATTTTCGTTAATTTTTTTTCAATTTCTGGGAAAAGTTTAATTTTTTTATAGTTCAAATTCTTTTTTAATTCTACCTAATTTTTCTTTAGTTTGACCTAATTTTTCAATTTGATGTAAAGAATTTTCCAATTTTACCTCCCAACCGGAACAAAAGTATTTAGCTGGGAAGGTGAAATCTTCCCAGGAGGCAAACTGGCCCCTTCCTGCTTCCTACACCCCTGGTTACATACAAAAAGTGCGTGGTTAATGGAACCACTGTCCAAAACAAGTTTAGTAAGTTCATCAGAGCTGTCTTCCAAATATGCCCCTTTAAATTGTCAGGTCTGGCTACGTGCCTGATGATAGAGGACAACTAAAGACGACGACGACGAGTGAACACACAATTACAATGACGGGGTCGTCACCTGCGTAATCGGTTATGATAGAAACAATGCTATCACGAAACGCTTAATACGACCCGGACGAGAACACATGTACAACGTACGGACAGACATAACATCGACAACCAAGTCAATGTCCACGGCCTTTGATAACCAGTTGTGGTGCACTGGCGTGTCTACCCAACCCAGGCTTGAACCCAGGGCCTCGTGGTCTGTAGACAGGTATGATAACCACTACACCACAGTAGGTAGATAAAAGACCAAAGACGATGTTGAACAATTACTTTTATATCATCTGATCAATTCTCTTTCAGACAATTGACACCTGTAATAAATCTAGATCCATAGCTGTTTTATTACAAGAATGTATAATTGAAAATGTTTCACATTATATATATATATCTTCCCAGTCTGATTAATAAAAAATATATTCCTGGCACCACTTTTCATCGACAAGTGTTTCATGCGAGTTGCATACCATTCGTAGTTCTATAGGCCCCTATATTGAATTACCACAATATTCAAGCTCTTAACCAACTGACCACGAACTTTAAATGGAATCGTCACAATATCCGGTAGTATTTTACATATTATATATACAAGGCTTGCCAGCATAGTTCGAATAATAATTACAGTTGTATAATTGTATCTAGAATTGAAGAATAACTAATTTATTGTTTGTGAATGACAGTTATCTAAATCGTGCCAATAATATTTTAAATGAAGCTTATGAACACAATCTATTGAAAAAAAGCAGCCTTTATGAATATTTGTACGTTAAACAATGCACCTTTACAGAACAATGACCCTCCTGGATACTCATGTGCAGTGGCGTAGCCAGGATTTTCATATGAGGGGGGTCGCCCCTTAGGCTCCCCCCCGTCCCCTCCCCCCTCTGGCTACGCCACTGCTCATGTGCTCAGTATGGAATCCTAAAAAAAGGAATACTTAGTGACCCTTAGCATTTAGGCTTCCTCTGAACTGGTTGTTATACATAGGAATGCAAAAACATGCTACTGTTGTATTAGGTTTAATGCTATATACCAAACGTTTTGAATCTGGTACCATCACAGATTATGTTATATCTTTGTTTTCTCAAAGGAATTCTTCTAACGAAAGATTATGAATGATTTGAGCGCATGTATTACAGTATTAACGATATGTATAATGCAAAACTGTAAGAATTCATTCCAACACATTGAAAATATTCAGTCACGTCTTAATGACAAATAATACGAAATTTAAAACAAAATGTCATTACAAAATCTTGGGTGTTCATGGAAGAATCCTGGAAGAATTCTGGCATGGAACATGATATTAAGAAGGCCCATTGTACACACACAGTATTGAGTATAATATGTCCCCATCCCCGCAGCTTTTGTGCAACGATTGTGGTTCCATGAACTAAAGATTGTCCAATTAAGATCCCCAGTACAGCAGTAAATGGTTTGTCCAAACAGATCCACCAATTTACCAGTACCTGATTGGTCAAACAGATTCACCAGTTCACCAGTACATGATTGGTCAATTGTATGGGCGCACGTATTTCGGTCATGAGATGTTGGGCCATAACAATCCTATAAGCAGTTTAAGTGTGTTATGTACTATCAAATTAATATCCCATCTATATGTGAACTGTTTTAGTATTATACAGGTGCTACAAATAAATCATATGATGCAAAAGAATGCCGTATAATGTCTTACTTTTTAATTTGTTAACAAGAACACACACATACACGGAAATTCCAAAACGTTTACTCTATTTGAAAAATGAAATTATGCTACAAGGTCTAACAATTACTAAGTAATGATGTTATTAGTTTTTATCGCATGTTTACGAATAACATTGTTTACGGAAATGCATAGAGGATGATAAACAACACGCTATACTGCTGATTCATAAATCCCTGGAGGGGCACAAGAGTTAAAACATAATCACACGGGGTTAAATACAAGTATATGAACAACTGTTATATAGCTTTATGAATTGAAAAACATTCTGCTGTTGATTAACTTTGAACTTGAAACTAATATAACGTTCACTTTATTTGTGTCAAACCCAGGTGAAAAGGCAAATGCCATTCACCTGTTCACGCACACCTCGGAATAACATTTAAGGAGTCACCTCCATTACAGATAGTTGTTAACCTTCATCAATACCTGAGTTGAATGGTCTTTGCATTTCATGTTAAAAAAGATTAAGAAACTTAAAAGCACTATTTAGTTTTCGAATTATGACCGATCAAAGTTCCAAGATGTATTGGTACAATCATGTATGCGATATCTATTCTGTTTTTTAAATTCTTTTTTACTATATCCTAGCAAATTCTAGCAAGGATGGTCCTTCCCATCATTTTGAGTGGCTGAGAATTAGGAAAGAAATTCTTCAGATTTAGGAAAAAAAATACAGATTGACCTAAAGATTTGAGCCGTCCGCCCAATCACATCACAAACACAGCACAAATCAAGATTCTACTAAACTTTGATCAGCCATAGCTCAAAAACTAAGTACTATTTTAAAATTCAAAAACTGATCTGTAATTATTCTATTACTCTTCCAATGGTGTACCATTGTACTATCTTATTTCTTATTATTCTTGAAATCGTCCTTCGTTGGATATGCTCAACTGTCAAGAAACAAAGTGAATTAATTAAGAAAATAAAGGAAAATTTTTCTAGGTTGTTTTGGTTTTCAGCATTTCTCAAATGTCAAGGTATGAAAAAACAATGATACACAATAAAGTGACACCTGCAAACCTTTGTTTCAATTCGTTATGAAAGATCATTACTTTCACTGACAGCCTGAGTCTGACAGCCTTTAAACTTTGTACAAAGGTATTTTTTCGAGATCTAAAATTATTGACCCAGTAATGGACTTAAAATGCGAGACTTTACGGATGGTGTTATTTAAATTCTTGAAATATGCAATCTCAAAGAAAAAATATTCTTTAAAATAATTCATGTTTTACTCATTTCTCCCTTTTAAAAACGACCGTGGTAAACATAAAGAGAACGATGAAGTAAGATGTAATTAAGTTTTCGCCTTATGAAAGAACTGGTCGAAGACGTATTTCAAAATGAAATACATTCCAATGATTAAAGCTTGGCAGGATAGCATAAATATAAGAATTGAGGGTCTCAATGTTACAAAAATTACCCAAATTACAAATAATGTTTTGAATGTACGCGAGATCTCAGCACGTAATCTTAATCTGATAATAGGGGCCTAAGTTGACGGTAGGATGTTTTGTGTAACTTTATGGAATGTTTTTGAAATAATGATCCTTGGAATCTAACATTATCGAAAAATGTAAATTCGTGCTGAACAAGGTACTCTTAGTCATAGTCGGATGTGCTCGATTTGAAACTTCAAAAATAATAAAGAAGTTTCAAGTCGAGTTTGCGTGCAACAAGTTTTTCCACGTGAGACATCTCATCTTATATAATACAAATGTAACACACATTAGATCACCTTTTCGGTTATTCAATTTAGTTAATCCCCAACAGAGAACATACCTTAAGGCTCTCTTTACAAATATAAGAAGTTAAGTAAATAATACGCACGGTCCTAGAGAACATTCACGCTATCACTCAGACAGGCAAGTGGATACACTCAATTGAATCCGAGGTATGCACAAGTTCACATTAAGTTCACAAGCCTCCGTGAGTTCACAGAAGCTGCATTGACGTCATCGACTGATAATTACTGCAGATGTTTGGCCATGCTTTCAGTTGTTAGATCGGTCAGAGCAATCTAGTTTATCACGCAAGTGAAAGGTCAGTAAACATATTAAACTCAAGGGGTACTTTCCACACGCACATATACTAAAGTTTCTACAAACAACTGTACAACATTCAATCTTGGTTCTTGATCTGTATATTGCGAATTGTAAAACGTAATCTGACGTCACACCTTTTTAATTAGTGTCCAATTACACACATCAAAAACATTTGCATGTTCAAAGGGTTGGGAATGCCTGAACTGCTTGAAGGATCTCTGGATATCTTGTATTTTCCTTAGCACTTATCCATAAACTAGTTTAAGGTATGGATATCCAAGAACATTCTTTTCTACGAATTTTGATGATAAAATATCCTGGGTATCTCCAAGACGGTAATAAATGAACAAAGTTCAATCGTAAGCTAAGCTGTAAAACTAAGCAAAACTGTCAGTATCATTTGTAGAACAGCTATTTTACTTTCGCTTAAAATCATATTTAGACATGCGTATGAATGCGGTGTAAACAGAATGTTCAACAGATACATTTCGGATAGAGACTCCTGCATTAATCTGTATAGTTAAAGATTAAACAGATGATTTCGTTAATTTCTGTATCTTGTTAACATTGGTACTCAAATCATAATTGAAATGCAAATTGTTTTTTATTTAGTTTTATGAATACTAATTGTTGATCATTCGAAATGGTTTGTTTCCTTACTTGATCTTTCTGTATTTTTAAGTGACGACTTAAATACATAAGCTTGAAAGCAGGGTATAGATCACTTGCAGTGAATGCAACAGCCAACCAGCACAATCCACTCATGTACAACAACACAACGATAGGTTTGCACAATGTCATACCGGGTTGTGTCTGGGGTCAAATTAGTGCCCGGACCCCATTGAGGAAGAAAGCGTTATCAACTCTACACTGAAAAGAAGTATATCATCAACCTCTTTTTCTATTCCATCAGGAGATGGGACTAAAGCACCTTGCTCTAGTAACATTATAGTAGGCGTGCTCCCACCATTAACGAAACAAGATTAGTATACTTATATGGTGATAATTCATGGCGTAGCGGCGTTGTAGATGGCTATATCGAATGAAGATTGGAAGTAGCACTGTCACAATAAGACCCGGTCTGTTAGTTGTGTGATTAAACGAATTGGTTGTGTCGTGCGTGAATTATTATTGTTTAGTACAAACCTTGGCAAAATTCCAAGAGGAGTGAACTTATTGTCCTGTTTCCGGTTTGAGACATCATAAAAATTGTCAACAATTCACATTAATTGCATGGGATTATTCATTCATAAGAAATATATTTCATTCGCAAAAACACACTTATTACAGCAAACAGAATATGGTCACTAGCAAGGTCATACTTTCGTATTGCCAACACGAAAGCAAAAACCGCGGCCAAACGTACTTGAACTTAATATAATAATACCATTTTTTAGGGCAATGCGCGTGTAGAAAATAGTCGGGTGTTCCTCTGGTCCTTTGCTTACTATTTTTATCGCACCACTAAGTCAAACATGTTTAGGTAGGAAATGAAGGTGTTAACTCACTTGGGTATGCGGAAGACTATTAGGTCAAGATCAATGACTGAAAGTGAAATCTTATACTAAACAGTTCAAAGTATAGTGAAAACTTCTTAAACCTATCATTAAAGGAGACATAAAGTCTGACATAATCCTTATTTCATATAATAGAAATGAAAATAATAAACGTACTGACGAAGTTTGATAACTTTAAGCAATTTAACACATTTGTTGTAATTATTAAAAACTTTATTACTACTTCTTAATAGTGGAAGCTGCCATTTTGATCTCAAAACATGCAGATTATGACATGTATGATGTTATTAACCCAGCAGGATCTAGGAATGCTATGTATTTCTTTATAATCTACCTCAAGTTTTCTAGCTTTCTTTTGTAAGGGTTAAGGATTTTTTTTTGTGTACACATGAAATTATTAAAACATACTGTTGAAACTTTGTGTCACAACATTTTGGAATAAAAACTTCAATCACGTTTATAAAGAAATATATTATAATCCTTATGTCTATATTGGAGAAATTATGTCATCATGCACAATATTTAAATACAGAATTGAACAAAATGGCAGCCCCATGTGTCTATTTCAAACATGAATAAGTTGAGATAGAAATACAATTTTGACTTGCTGTTCTTGACAGTTGGTTAAATTTTTTAGTATCTATCATATGAAATAATGATTGTATCAGACTTGATGTCCTCCTTCAAGCGTGCATACATTCATAACAAGTATAATTAGCAGGGAATATTACTAGTGGCACTTTCTCTTTTGGCAAGGACCCAAACCATAAACGACACGAATCGACCAATAATATGTCGTAATGATTCCCGTTTTCATGCAGTGTAGCATTTCTAAACCTATATACCAAAATAAAGTGTATCGAAATAGTGTGTATATTGTTGTTTAAACCAGGAAGATTTGATCTCAACTAATATCACCATGATTAAATTGTTGCATCCACAGATTAAGCCAAGCTTGTACATTTCTGTTCTAATCCAACTGATCAAACACATCTGCAACTCGAACCTCACTTAATCAGCGTGCTCTAGATACAAGCAGTCTAGATACAAAGGGATTTGTTATTGGGAAATCCCCGCTTTGGGGTTGGGAACTCATGTGCACCATGCAGCCATGAGTGATGACAGGAGGATCTAAGGGTGTTCGGAGAGATGGTGAACTGTCAAAATTCGCAGATGACATTGTAGTGAATTCTGCAGTGGTATGGGCGATGAATGAGGGAAGGTTGTGTGGAAGCTCTTTGGTATGCTTTAGCCTAAATAGTTGATGGAAGTTCTTTTCTCAATCACCCCTCCTGGTAAGCGTTGATTGGTGGTTGATTCCTTGTGCCCGTATGCCGTTTTTATCTCTGTGTTGGGAAAATACTGGAAGAAATTAACTTTCAGTTGTGCTTTAACCCAACTGTTAACAATCCATTAATATTTCTCCATGCCATGAAATATGGTCATATTAAAGTCATTTCGGGTAAACCAAGCGCACACCTCTAGTCTGCTATGAGTATTGACTTTAGAAATGAACATTAAGAACATTTTTGTAGGAATTTCCCTTGGAGCAATACGTCTGAGGGCCACCGTGCAAGGATGTGGTGCGAAGTCAAAAAGGAAGTTGCATTGAACAATTCCAGTAATCCCATGTCTATCAATTTCCTGTTCCTGATGCACGGAGGAAACCGGCTGGACAACCAGGAAACAAAATTCTAGGAGAATATCGTCCAAACTTGATCATGCATCAATGTGGCATTTGTTTAGTATAATTTACCTAGTGCAATTTTTTTTTTTTTTTTTAAATATTTATATATTATTCTTTTACTTTTAAGGTTTGAACAAAATATCCTTTGGTTTACTACTGTGTGGTATTTCCTTGCACTTCCTTGGTATATTTATATAGTTTATCCTGATGTATATAGAGAATTTTGGTGTTAAAAAAAGAAACGATGATAGAAAATTGAATGTCAGTTTTTCGAAAGTGAGGGCACATTTTTAGGGTTTTCCAAAATCAAATGCTTATTTAGTACGCAACAGTATAGCAAATTATCTGGTTAATAGGCATATTAAAGTGACCTTTCTCACGACCCCTGTGAGTTATGGAGGCATGAAATTTATTGATCTGTTGTGGATAATATATCTGTAAAATTCGCAAAACGAGCGCCCTTAGTTTCGGTCTAGCGCTCCTTTAATATAAGTAATAAATGGGCCTATAAGGCATTCATTTACTTTTTTTACACTAATCTTTTACAATGTAACAGTCTTTCTTCTTTGTGTCAGCTGCAGAGTTGGTAGTACCAAGGAGGCTCCTTGGTACTACGTAAGTTTGTAGTGATTACGGAATTATTTATCTCATGGGTTGACATTTGTTGAATGGTTGAAGGTCGGTTGAAATTGAGGCTCAAAAAGATTTTGAAGCTTTTTTTTTTTCTTCTGAAATATCTTCACACCCATATATTGTCTCACCAATAATGTGATTAATATAAAAACAAGTACCAAATAATTTAACGATCATACCTGCATACGTAATCTGATTATCAAAAATCAAAATTAACAATTTTCGAGTGTTGTGTGAATATTAATTCATATAAACGGCCAATATTTGTTAAGTGAAGGTTTTAAAAATTTAGAAGTGCATAATTTACTGAACCTATTGTGACCTTACTGAGAAAGTAAAAGTTCATAAGTGTTTTCTTATTTTAAACCCTATGAAATAAACCTTTATGTATTGTTGTGATACTTGATTATGCAACTCGAGTGGTATTCAGCATCAGTAAAAATTAAACGTTTTTTCTCGATATTTCTATATTTTTCCAAAAAAAAAAAAGAAACAAAATGTTCATGATGAAGGTCTTTGGATCGACACAAGTGCAATAATCTTCATTTTCACATTTTCCAGAAATTATTTAAGAGTTTTCAGCAATCACATCTTCTTTGAACTTTGATACTGCAATGAACATACACTGAGGAATAAAGGTCAATTAGTTCCGTCAAGTTATGTTTTTCTTTTATACCGAATAAATACTGTCGACCATGTAATACGTTCCCTTTATAAGTAGATGGCAGCTTTAATACAAAGAAAACTGCTATTTTGGGTATTCATGTGTGTGTTTTTAAGGGTGGAATATATTTACCAACACACACTTTTAAGAGCGATCATGCTTTCACACAGTTGTGAAGCCGTCAAAATATGTGGGTCAATTTGAGAGTTTAATCGAAATTTGAGAACGAATAAAACTTTTATGATTCACATTTTTTCTAAATTTGACCTGGGCAGGTATTAGATTTACGAATTCAGAATTAAAGTGATACCAGTTGTTGGGGAATTTTCTATAAATGAACAAATAAAACTGTTAAAATTATTTTCTCGCTCATAGATTACGTGCGACATTTTACATGTGTCCAAAAAGCATGTTGTTTTCAAAACTGCGCTCTACACAGAATTGCATGATTTTTAATAAATTAGGAGAGCAAATAAAAGAATTGTACCTACAATTGTTCCCCAACATTTTGATGTTATATGCTTTGTTACGCAAATACGTTTGCATTGAACTTGATTGCGAGCATCATAACCAATGAATATAAAATGATTGTACTTTAAATGTTAGTTAGAATTTGAGGCGTGTTGCCACTAAAAGAAGTTTTCTTTATTACAATTTAAACTTTCACAAAAGAAATCTTTTTCTGTTGCTGCTGCTGTTGTTCTTGTTGCTGCTGTTATCATTATTGATATTATTATTAATATTGATATTAATGTTATTATTAATATTATTATTATTAATATCATTATTAACATTATTATTAATATTATTATTAATATTATCATTAATATCATTATTAATATTATTATTTATAATAATATTATTAATATTATTATTATTAATGTATATTAATAATAATTATTAATATTATTAATATTATTAAGATTATTAATAGTATTAATATTAATAATATTATTAATGATATTAATAATAATATTATCAATATTATTAATGTTAATGATATTATTAATGATATTAATATTATTATTATTATTATTATTATTATTATAATTATTTTTTAATTTTATTATTATTATTAATATTATTATTTCATTAATATATTAAAATTATGATTATGATTAATATCATTAATATGATTATGATTATGATTATGATTATTATCATTATTATTAATTATTAATATTATTAATATTATTATTTTATTAATATGATTAATATGATTATGATTATGATTATTGATATCATTAGTATGATTATGATTATGATTATGATTATTATTATTATTATTATTATTATCATTATAATCATTATTATTATTACTAATATGGGAACTTCTGTCCCCATGAAATAAAAGAAAGTTCTTTCCCCATGTTCCGGAATGGTGTAAGACAGGAACAATCTCCCTCGTTTTCCCCCGTAGTGGAGGCGTCCTTGGGTTTGCTTAAGCTCTCGTTATAGAGAAAGGATGATAAAGCACAGTATACATCAGTCTGATAATCCACAGGCAAAATTTAAGCATCACCCATCACTAACGGAAGGAAACATTTTTATTTGCAAATGATCAAATGAGAACTCTAATTCTATATATAGCAATCTATTTTCTGAGCTGCATTTGCTTAGAGGGTAACATGTAAAAGGAATAGAAAATATACAAATAATTAGATGACAATTGACTGATTAACCTTGTGTCCAAGCTGACCGCAACAGTATTCAATCTATAAATACTTCAAATTTTCATCGAGAAATTCGTCTGTACTACGTGATCTGCTTCGGGCCAAACTAAAGCGAATTACTTTTTGATCTATATAAAAATAAAAGTGTTTACGTCAGAATTATAATTTGCACGTAGTCTAATATTAAAAGGTCATTGTACTAAGACCTGCTCACGTGTATTATACACGTGGACACACGTTTACTAATACAAGCTTGGACTAAATAAGTAAATAAACCAATGTAGATTGCAAAATAGTTAGTACCTCCACTTTATTGTGGCATTAAGCTGACTCTTTCGTATGACAAAATGATGGGGTTTTGGGTTTTTTTTTTTACAGAGGTTGATTTCCATCTTTATAATTATACCTGACTGTGTAACAAAATATGTGCTAAATTATACACGACCTATGATATCCACTGTTCAACATACGTGGACTTGACACACTATACGAGGACCTATAATTTAAATATGAATACACATTACACCAACAAAAAAAATCTGATATGTTAAAGCAAAAACCATATTATATTGACTTTCATAGTAAAATGGATCTCTTTTGTGAAAGTTTAAATTGTAAAAATGACTCTTTTCAGTGGCAACACGCCTCAAGTTCTAACTAATGTTTGATGTACAATCATTTTATACTCATTGGTTATGATGCTCGCATTTAAGTTCAATGCAAAACGTATTTGCATTACAAAGCATATAAAATCAACAATCAACATCATCTTGATCATCATCTTGATCATCATCTTGATCATCATCTTGATCATCATCTTAATCATCATCTTGATCATCATCTTGATCATCATCTTGATCATCATCTTGATCATCATCTTGATCATCATCTTGATCATAATGATGATTATGATCATAATCATGATGATGATTATAATCATCATAATGATGATCGTCGATGGATCGTCATCATCATCATCATCATCGCAACGTCCCTAATCGATATGAAATCATAAAGATCTTTTATATGTGGCCTTGAATATTTGGTACATTTTCTTTTTCCTTATTTTCTTTTCTACCTGAATTGTTATTCCGCACTACCCCCACCAAATAACACGCTGTATTTATCAATATTGTACAGTAATTGCATCCTTCCAAAGCATCCTTTTAAAGTGAGGTTCTACTTTCTGTCTGTCAGATAACTCAGCTTTTTTGATAACTTAACATATTATACTATTACCTGTAAGATAAGTATATTATTTTGTCAAGGAAACCATTTAGGGCATCAACTAATTCATACTGTCTTAAACTGCTAGCATTATTTTCACATTCGTAATATCCCGTCCGTAAGAAGATTTGAAATAATCACGATAGTGCCATGGGAACGACTCGACAGCGTGCTGTAACAGTTCAGCGTAAGTTCACTTGTTGATCATGCTGATAAATACAAATGTCAATGTGGGCGGTAGATCTGTATAATGCTGTATATTGCTATTCACCAACCGAAAACTTTCTCATGCATAATTTTTAGCAGCGCAGTCTAAACACATCCCCATTCAACAAATCATCATGACGTCAAACTTAACCAAAGGCAAGATGTACCGCCCATTCGACCTAGTTCACATATAGTTCAGTGTTTCTGTTAGTAAAGTTATATATAACCAACAAACATATGGATTTTACAATTTGGAACTATTGAAACCTAAACATAGAAATATTCAATTGTTGATTCCGAGGACAAAAGTTCAGCTGATATTATTTGTTATTCGCGTATGGTATGCACAGTTTTCGCAGCCGGCTAAGCGGTAAAATGACGTTGAGCTTAGTAAATATGCTTCGCTAGACCCAGTCTTTTCAGGGATATATATTTCAAATTAAACTTGTTTGATTTTCAGTCCAGCCTTGGCCGTGTTTGCAGATAGATACCTGAAGGTGTGTCCATGCTTACTTACAATAGCAAACATATTGTACAGAATTGTTTATTTCAAATTGATTTTGAGTGAGTCTGATTTGATTAAAATTTCTCTTTTATTAATGGAATCTTTAACTTTTTTATTTTATTAATTGTTTACTCATGATCCTGTCTTAAAAGATATTTCTCATTTCATTTTTATATTGCCATTTATGTCCCAAATATTTTAAAATCGTGCATGAAACTGTATCATATGGCATAAGATTTTGTCTGTTAAAGTTTGATGTCACTTTTAAGTGGTAGAAAGACAAAAAGAATTGCATTGCATCATGTTTTACCTCATGTATAATATCAAAATATTCTCTACTTTTAAGTTTTTGTACATTGAGTATTGAATTCAATCTTTCAAGATTTAATAAGTAATATTGACTAAATATTTTCAATATTAGGAACCAAGTTTGGGAATATTTGAAATGATATTAATAAATCTACATGCAAAGAAATGTAAAAACTGTATTTCACACTTTGAAATTAAATTAAGATTATTTTAAATACATCATAATGTTGGGCATAGATTTATGCAAATTCTTGATATTACAAAAGACTAACTTTGATTTATGAACATTTCTTACGTCGTTTTGGAAAGCTGGGGTGATGACATTTCATAGTCATGCTCTGAATGCATATACTGCTAATTTTAAACTGTTTGTATTCCCAATATTCTTCAGCGGTTGACTTCATTATATTGTGCGAACAGATATTTGAACCTAATAGTCCGTGACAATTGGCAACAAATTGCTTTATACTAAAAGTGTCAAGGGACATAAATCTGAAAGCCGCCAGAAAAGATGACAATTGAACGGAAACGCGGTGGATGATTCTTGGAAATATCATCCTTAATGTCCCTGCCTCTTTTGTGCTCCTAATATATTTTATTTTGACTTTTTTTCGGAAAAAGCCTGTTTCTTGTTTTTTTCTCGTCTGCAAGAAAGTTAAAAACCGCTTCGCTTACTCCGAAGGGAGGTATTTATTATTAAGAATTTACCAAGGATGACACACAATAGGGACTTGCCGCTATGGGAGGCCCTCCGGGTGTAAGATATAAAAGATGAAGAAAACCGCAAAGGAAGAAGACAACTTGCATTTAGCAGGTAAGCGGATCAGCAAGTGCATTGAAACTGTTGCACATCTCCTTCTGCAGCTTGCAACAAGTTATTTGTACAGCCAAATAAAGGTGGTTTGTATTTCTCAGTTCAAACAGCTTTCGATTTTGTCTCCGTAGGATAGATATGGATATCATTCTGAAATGGATACTGTCACTCTATCCACTCCTGGTGACGAGCATTTTGTTGTATGTCATTCAGTTGCTTTGGTCGGCGATGAATTTTAGAGCCAAGGATCCAAACTGTAAGGCACCTCTCCCTCCAGGAAGTATGGGACTGCCAATCTTTGGTGAAACGATCAATTTTCTCATCAAGGTAAATGATTTTGTTTAGGCCTATATTTATATCAATTCATTTGGATATACACAATTGATCTTCTTTATGCTAAGAGATAGTTCCTAGAAACAGCAAAAACCTAAATTGTTTAAAGAAAACTATAGAACGTCATTTAAAATAGGAAAAAAATCTAACTTGGTAAGAACTTGTCACTGTACAGTTTTGTTTTTTAATTTTGAGGTGCACTTACTTATTCCAGAAAAAAAGTCATAAGCTCGCATTCTATCATTTTATTGACTTGCTTTTATTCCGTTGCTACAAAACTTTGAAAGAAGGCATCTCATTTAAGATTTGTAGACATTGGCAAAAAAGTAATAGGAAAGACGTAAGAGAAATCATTAATTGATTTAAGTGAAAATCTTAGGTATGCATTTAACACGTTATTTTTTGTTCTTGCAAATCGTACAATAATATGACAAATGATCATACTCTATCAGTGCATTATTACAAATTTGCTAGATATCACTAATGTTTTAAAATGAATCTTCTTCGCATATATAAAAAAAATATATATGCAAAACTAATCTGACGTTAATGTCTGATATCTATACTTGGAATTTCTGACATCTATACTTGGAATTTCTGACATAGGAAGTTACTGGATTACTTTCAACCAAAAAATAGTATTTTTGCGCACAAATTTCTTCCAATTTGGTACAGAGTTATAAAGACTGACCTCGAAAAATGTGACGTCATATTATAACTTCCCCATTTTTGCAACAACTCTGCGACTGCCTAGAACTAAATGTTTTTCTTAGTGTATAAACACAAACATTTGGTGTGAGTCAAAATATATCGAACACTTGCAAACATGTAACTTTAGATAATACACAAATGGGGTTTAAATAGAAAACATAAAAAACCCACCAGTGGCTGCATGATTTATAACCTCGCCAGGTCTTCCACAATGAGATGAATCAAAAGTGTAAACGATTTCTTGGAAAGTCAATACCCGAACTACAACCAAGGTTTTTGGCGAACTAAATCTGAAATTCAATGAGTGGGTTACTTAAGAGTATGCAGTTCGACATACATTTATAGTGGGATAAAGAGTTGCATTTGAAACAGTGAACATTTTGAACAGTGAAAAAGGAAAACACTTAGGCCTAATAACTACCAATTCATTGTTTTGTATGTATTGATTAGATATTGTTCGTTTTCAATAATCTAGACTAAGGCATCAGAATATCAATAAACGTTTTTGTGATACTGAATGGTAGCTCGTCCCAGCAACTTAAATAGACCAATTTAAGTTTATGTGAAAAGATTGCAAAACGAACCACGTATAAAGAACCTGTAAGGATACGCAAACGAAAACGAAGGTTTAATATTTTAGACACTGCATTAAGTTATTGAAAAAAATAAAAACCTGTTACATTTCTTTTCCGTCGAAATTTCGGACGGTTTAGGGTTTTGTATTCAAGAGCATCTTTCTCAATTAGAAATTAAAAAGTGAGGCTCATATTTTAAGAGTTCTTAGCTGTATTCCTTCCGACAAAACATGTTTTTCATATATGTCAAAGATCCTTTAATTTTGATCAGCGAAGCATTTCTTGGTTTCCATAGAGAGTTTTGAACTAATAGCGGCAATCAATCACCTCTTTGTAGAAACTTTTCAAAGCGACTTCGCGTTTCATCTTTAAGCATTTTTCTTTTTCCTGATACATCATATCATCAGAAAAACATAAAACGAAGATATGTCTACATCTGTTTTCTTTTTGATAACATAAACGTTTATATTAGTAATAATATCACCGGTTAATGATTTTGCATTAACCTCAATAGGCCCGATACTCCATACGTTCATATAGGCCTGTGTCCCATTCGAGTTGCACAAGATATCACATTAAAGGCATTTTAATACAAATATTTACTTTCCAATTAAAGCCTTAAGACTTATACAAGTATTGCCATGAAAATGTCAATGCTACAAGAGGTGCTATGCACATCCCTGATTATATTAGTGAGTCCTATGTAAATGTACCGTTTAATTATGAAAATAGAGGGAAAGCAACTATTAGAAATCAAAGGTCAAAATTAACTGAAAAAACCCCTAGAAGATCGTCAATAGATGAATGTTAAGACAACAATTTATATCAAAACATAAATATTTGGGTATTTCCAACCTGATGCAACTTAAATTTTTCATGAATAAAGAGAATCAAGAACGTGTATAAAACTACCACCATTCAGCTATTAATATTTTTCAGACTGTATTGTACAAATGTTATATCAAATTTGTGTGTATGAACTAGCAAAACTACATGCTGCAGTCCTTACTCATGAGCAACATTTTTTTAAATGCGAATCAAATAATTCTGAAAGAAATATTTATCATAACCACACTCCCAACTATAGCTATATATGTAGATATACAGAATGATACATATTATGTCTGCCTTTTTTATATACCACACCTTATGTTCCTATTAGAAAGTGCTAAACTTTGGTCAGCTCAACAACTAGATGTTCTATTTTCAAAGTTGATAAACTCTTCATTTCGGAATTTAATACTCTTTTTACTGTCCTATCACTGATCTGAAAGGGGAAAATATGAATCTAATATATGTTCAATTGAAATAAAAACCTTTGTTAGTGCCACGCTTTTATCAGAAAATCGAAAAACTTTAGCCTTGAAAATGGAAGCTTCATAAACGTTTTGCAATATTCAAAGAATCGCAATGTGCGGTTCTTTAAGCGTATGACTCAATTTTAAATTTCCAAATTATCTCGAAATTCAGATGGAAAACCTCCTTGTATTTGTGACCTTTTCGTACTGTTTTGTATTATATTCAAACAGTTTGCCAATTTATCGTTTGCAATGTGTGTCAAATATTGAACAAGAATGTAAATGTAGAAAAAAATGATTCATGTATAAAGAATATATTACATATTATTCCCAACAAACAGTCAAATTTCATATATATTGAAATATATTCAAATTTTCCAGAACTTTATGTATATTTTAAAACCTTTGTGGACTAAGAGTTGAATCCAATTTGATCCACCTTTGTCCCTCACCTTCAACAATTATTGCTGAACAGAGGCTTTCAAAACCGCAGAATATTCTGAGACATACCTGGGAAATATTTTACTATCTAGCGAACACTTGTGTTATATAACCTTTTCATATTATAAAAACAGTACTCTAACCCGATCAATAATTCACCCAATAAAACAAAAGATGAAAGTTTATCGACCTACAGAAAGACAATGAAATCCTCAAAAACTACAGCACATTCCACCATTGGGTCACTGGAAATAATCATAAAGAAAACTGAATTCCCCACTGCAAATAAGCCGTCAATCTAATTTGGTTTGTTTACCTCGACGTAAGAGAAAAATGTATTTTGTTTTCCCGTAAAGACTGCATGAAGTATATGACAACAAGACTTTTATCGATAGTGTATCTCAGTATAGTTGGCGGGTGGTAAAAAGGCTACACCCAATTTATGGTTTAAGTATGATGGCTGTCACTTTCCAGACTGCGCTTTTAGAGCAGGGATATGATAAACCAATGACTTTCTTAAAGCAGCCCATTCGTGGTTTTCGAATGTGTTATTTCATTTGAATTATTGCTGAAATGGAATTATAAACAACAACACTCGCAATACCTTTTTTCAATCGTA
>JAIGNY010004575.1:2335000-2405000 GCA_020152595.1 Chiridota heheva | reverse complement strand
AGAGGATGTCGAAGATGCTTTACGGAGATTGATGGAGGAGCCATTAGCGGATGGTAGCACTCCTTCACATGCAGATATAAGGGACAACGCATTTGATCTTTTGTTCGCAAGCTTCTCTGCTACTTCAAGTGCTTGTACGATGTTGTTACTTAAATTAATGCAGCATCCTGAAGTTGTGGAAAAAATCCGCCAGGAATTAGACGATCATGGGATATTAGATCCAAAGTCGCCGCTATCACTACACAAGATCAATTCTTGCCAATATATCCTACGAGTTGTACTAGAGTCTCTGAGAATGTCAGCCCCAATTCCTGCGTCTTACAGAACTGTGCTCAAAACTTTTGAACTGGACGTAAGTTGTTTAATTGTTAGGATACTTTTCAGGGTGTGGGAGTTGATATCTACTCTAGCATGTCATATCAAACCAGAGGTTTTAGTGTGACTTTGGGTGGATCAAATACATATAAGTTGTCCTAATGCGAGATATGTAAGTGGCAAACATAGTAAGTAGCACTATTTTGGTAAAATTTGTTAATAACGTGTCAACACTGCATAGATGACAAAACGTTTACTTATAACTTCTGTAAAGGTTTGTTTCTTACTTTGAATCAAGTCTTATGTAGTAAATCTATTGCATTTGGCAACTTATGTTCATGTCTCTTAAGTTTCCTGTTCAAATGCAACAAAACGGATGATGTTGATCAATGTAAAAACAAGCTAAATGTAGCACACAAAACTAAAATAATACTTTTTAATTTATAAAACAGGGGATGCAAATACCAAAAGGATGGAAACTACTATGGAGCATCCGTGACACGATGATCTTCTCAGACTCTTTTACAAATCGAGAAAAATTTGACCCGGACCGTTTTTCAAAAGAGAGGAATGAACATCGAATCGGAGGGCGCTACAATTTTCCGGTATTTGGTGGAGGGGCTCGAGCTTGTCCAGGGCAACAACTTGCAAAACTTATTTTAAGAATTGAAGCCATAGAAATTATAAGAAACTGCAATTTTGAGATGCTCAAGCCTGAGACTCTAAAGATTAGATCGATGCCATGTCCATTCCCCACGAATGGACTTCCGACAAAATTTACGAGATTATCTTGTGAAGATATTCAGAAAACTAACTCAATAATTTCGAAGGACAATGAAAATGAAACATTACAGACACAAGTTCCTGTATGCTTTAAAGGTTGATCTTTTGTTCATTCTGCTACAGTGAACAAATATACTGGTGGTTCCGAAGTCGACCCGGGACCCATGAAGTCAAGTCCACGCGGGTGGGTACGCATGTGTGTGTGTCTGCGATAGCAAGTAGAGTGGAATGAAGCCATATATCCGATTTAAGTCAAACCTGGTACTGTGGTGTAAGCAGCGAGTAGGAAACCTCGAGGTATTATTTACCTCATTAATATTCATAAGGTGCAGGTAATATTCATAAGGTCAAGAATAATTTTCCTAGAATTTTTTATCTACATCAGCAAAGATCAGCAAAGATTAACAAACTACCTCCATGATCAGAATTTGTCCTTAAGTTGTCCTAATCTATTTCAACACTTTGAAGCGACCTGATCAAAAAGGAATAACCGTTTGCTTACCTCATTAAACACAGCTCATCGAGCTCCCTGATTGGATAAAAAGAAAAAGAAATAATATGGTTGATTATTTAAGTGTTAGATAACAAACAAACTATTGTATTGCAAGTTGTATTCCCCTTGGGTATATTTTTTTAGTTTTTGAGTTTAGTCATCATGTAACAACAAGGAAAACAAACTTCCATATAATCTGTTTTGAACAAATTATTTCGCAATTTTGTAGATGTATCTTTAGATTGTGATGATGAATATGGGAGGCAATCATTCTTTTTAAGTTAGGGATGCTATTTAAAAACCAAAAAGCAGTACTTCCTTGTCTCTATTGGTATCCGAACTCTAAAGCAAACTTGCCTTCTGCTTACACCTTGAATTGCATCCTGAACGATACTTCCAGAAAGAAAGAAAAAAGAAGGAAAAACAAATCGTTTTGGTTTTTAGAGATATTCATCAAAAAGCATTCAGCAAATTAAAAAAGATATCTGAATGAAACGGACTTCTATTTAAAAAGGCAGCTGAATTAATAATGTGTGCCACGTACAGTACACATCATGTGAGTCGTAGTTTATTAAGGCTGGACAAGACAAACAGAAAGGCAATAAAGTAGAACGAGAAGATCTTAGAAAATTAATGAAGATAAAATTTATTTGTACAACAATTACTTTCACGATCATGTTTCAAATTACGTGTGACATCTTAATGAAGACAAACTTATTTGTAATATTGGGTTGTTAAAGTATTCAAAATATGTTTTTGGTGTTACATTGCAGACGTACCTTCGGCGCGATTGCTCAAACATTACGGAACAAAGGGCAGAACAGTTTCCAAACATTATGACAGGAATACTTGACCACAAATATTGCTTATTTTATACTTATAAGCTGCATTTTGTCTCAAACTTTGAGGTCTGAAACGCAAGTAAAGTAATAAATACCAACATGTTTTAACAAGGCAGAGGGCTGAATATACGTAAAATACAATGCCTTATTTTTTTACTAAATCATGTTAAAACAAAAGTATAATGTTCTTCGCACTGGAAAGGGCCGTTTGTAGACATGCGTAGTCAAAATGTGACATTGCGATTATTATATGTAGTAAATAACAGTGGTTTCCACGATATATTACTGTGATTTCTCACTGTGTACAACCATTGCATATGGTGATACTGATAGTACACAATCAGGTTCTTATTTGACTTGGATAAGTTGGTCCAACTGATAAATCCCTCTCAAATTTCAATTCGTATCGCCAGCCCTGGTCATTATTAGAATATTGATCACATTCTATGAAGCAAGTCTTTTTATGTTTGGGGTCTCTTTTTACGTGTGCTTACTGCGTAAGATACTACTATGGTAATTTTGTCAACTGTCGGTGTTTTCAGTTTTCAAAGGTATGCAATGCATCATTATTTAGATAAACACATTGAAGTTTATTTAGTTTTGAACAAAATCTACTTAAATGTACATTCCCGTGAGAATTAAACTCAAAACCTTGAATCAAGGATCTTTGAATTAAAATGAGGCCGTAACAGTACCCATAAATCACCGTGCCTCCTATATACTTTTACCGAAATTGAAATAATTAAAAGGTATTATTTTCTAATTTGATGCAAAAATCCTCAGTGGTTCGTGAAAAGTTTTACTTTTCGATTTCTAGGATTATTTAGCTAGACTTGTTAAGTGAAATCTCTCTGAAAATACTGACGTGTGATTAGTGATTACTGACATATGATCAGTGATTGCTGACATATGATCAGTGATTACTGACATATGATCAGTGATTGCTGACATGTAATCCAGAGACCAGTGTATATACTGTTTTTACGTACAAACTAAGGGTTTATGGTACAAAGCTCATCCGACCGATAATTATTAAACCATACAGGGTGTCAAAATATTAGAGTACATTCAATATTAAGAGCATCTTGATTGTTTCGGGAACTTTACATCAATTGAACATATCGTCCTCTTTTTGCGTAGTCACGAATGTCGTTTGTGTAGTGACGAATGTCAAAATTAAAATTATTAATTTCGCAATTAATGTTCCGAACATTTTGAAGCTTCATGAAATAAAAATTGATAAACGTAGTATATAGCTTTAAATATCATTGAAAGAGAAAATGCCAATCTTTTGACAATTGTACTTATAATAAAGATATTTTCAGAAAAATCTTATTTCGTGAAGCTTCAAAGACATCCGTCAGTATGCGGAAATAATAGTTCAGTTTTTTTGCGCCAATTTTCGTTTCACCTTAATAAGACATTCGTCAGTATGCGGAAAGAGGGACGATGTATTTTAGGGTTCTAAGTTATTAATTACTTTGGAAATGCAGCTTTTAATATATATATATATGTATATATATATATATATATATATATATATATATATATATATATATATATATATATATATATATATATATATATATATATATATATATATATATGTATATATATATATATATATATATATATATATATATATATATATATATATATATATATATATATATATATATATATATATATATATATATATATATATATATATATATATATATATATATATATATATATATATATATATATTATATTTATATATATATATATATATGTATATATATATATATATATATATATGTATATATATATATATGTATAATATATATATATATATATATATATATATATATATATATATATATATATATATATATATATATATATATATATATATATATATATATATATATATATATATATATATATATATATATATATATATATATATATATATATATATATATATATATATATATATATATATATATATATATATATATATATATATATATATATATATATATATATATATATATATATATATATATATATATATATATATATATATATATTGTCAAGATTACAAACGTGTATTTTTTCGTAATATATTTATTACCAGAAGATTTAACTGCGAAATGCATATTTTCAGTTAATGTGTATTAACGTCAAATTTCTGTTCCAAGAATTTGTGAAACCGATTTACAACAAAGTGCCATGACATTATGCATTTATGTTCATACTCATTGCAACGATATTTCAAATTGGAATATTGATTTTGCAATGATAGTATTCGTTTCTGTGATGATTTGTGTTAACCTTTCCATATTGTCCACGTAGTGGGTTTTTAACATTTTAAACGGATTCAAGCGTATTTCAAATACATCTGAACATCTGACACAGTATTATTTTAATCGTTTCTTCTGTTGTTGATATGATGTTACCTTGCAATAAAAATGATCAAAATATCCTGATGATCTACCCATTGGCTAGACTGTTCTCTTATCCTGATGATCTACCCATTGGCTAGACTGTTCTCTTATCCTGATGATCTACCCATTGGCTAGACTGTTCTCTTATCCTAATGATCTACCCGTTGGCTAGACTGTTGTCTTATCCTGATGATCTACCCATTGGCAAGGCTGTTCTCTTATCCTGATGATCTACCCATTGGCTAGACTGTACTCTTATCCTGATGATCCACCCATTGGCTAGACTGTACTCTTATCCTGATGATCTACCCATTGGCTAGACTGTTCTCTTATCCTGATGATCCACCCATTGGCTAGACTGTTGTCTTATCCTGATGATCTACCCATTGGCTAGGCTGTTCTCTTATCCTGATGATCTACCCATTGGCTAGACTGTTCTCTTATCCTAATGATCTACCCATTGGCTAGACTGTTGTCTTATCCTGATGATCTACCCATTGGCAAGGCTGTTCTCTTATCCTGATGATCTACCCATTGGCTAGACTGTTCTCTTATCCTGATGATCTACCCATTGGCTAGGCTGTTCTCTTATCCTGATGATCTACCCATTGGCTAGGCTGTTCTCTTATCCTGATGATCTACCCATTGGCTAGACTGTTCTCTTATCCTGATGATCTACCCATTGGCTAGACTGTTGTCTTATCCTGATGATCTACCCATTGGCTAGACTGTTCTCTTATCCTGATGATCTACCCATTGGCTAGACTGTTGTCTTATCCTAATGATCTACCCATTGGCTAGACTGTTCTCTTATCCTGATGATCTACCCATTGGCAAGGCTGTTCTCTTATCCTGATGATCTACCCATTGGCTAGACTGTTCTCTTATCCTGATGATCTACCCATTGGCTAGGCTGTTCTCTTATCCTGATGATCTACCCATTGGCTAGACTGTTCTTTTATCCTGATGATCTACCCATTGGCTAGACTGTTGTCTTATCCTGATGATCTACCCATTGGCTAGACTGTTCTCTTATCCTGATGATCTACCCATTGGCTAGACTGTTCTCTTATCCTGATGATCTATCCATTGACTAGACTGTACTCTTGATTTACATTTCATAAACATATACATAGTGCATGTTAACTTAGGATGATGTGGATAATAAATAAAATAAAAAGAAATAGGTCGATAACCTTTGCTTGACCCCAATTGAGAGAAGTCGATGACGGTTGCTTAACATTCTAATTGACAACTGATATGATGTTAATCTGTAAAATGTTTTCTTCCCTGCAAATGCTCTTTCCGTGGATTTGATAGACTATGCAAAAAGAAACTATCCTATTTTTAATGCACTTTATCTTTTTTTTTTTTCATCAATAGGGCACAGATTTATTTGTGCTATTTTTAAAATGCTTATTTTGGAAATTGCATAATCTTAGCTTTTGTTGTCTCTTCGTGCAGTCGTGTCCACGGAATCCTAAATCCCGTATTTAGATGTAATATGCTAATATACGTTACTTTCAGTAAGTGACAGGCATAAGACAAATAGTGACATTCAACACTACATACTAGCATTCTTAAGTATCCTTACTGTCGTATTTCAGTGAAACTTTTATTATACACCCAAAGCAAAATGAAGGACAGTAATTGTGTTTTGTTATCTAGAGAAACTGAAAACTCAATAAGTGAAAGAAATTTAATTACTATTCGGTAGAATAATAGAAATTGCAACAGTGTGAGGGAATTGAGTGTATGGCAACACACTTACGATGTACATACACTTGAAATTAATGGTAAGGGAAATTTGTAACGTCTTTTAAAATATATCTTGAACGAAACAGGATATCGATTTTGCCAATCCTTTATCTATGCGTATTACAAATAAGAAAAACATAGCAGACCAATTAAGTACTTCAATGTTTAGCAATGATGTGAAGATTGAACATTAATAATACCTTCAAACAGTGTTAGTTTGGTATAAGGGTGTTTATATGTATTTTCACATATTGCTATTAATACATTTAATGTAAAATAAATCATAAAGTAGCCATTTAAAATATGATTCACGTGGATAAAGTACTATGACCTAACGGAAGCTGATTGTGTGATAGATGAAGATATTACTAAATATAGTATAGTTTTTTCTATTTTCATATATCGTTAAAAATTAACTACATTTTATATCAAAGCAGCTATAAGAAAGATTTCATTTTATGTTTAAGAGGAAAGATATGTTAATTTAGTCATGAGAACTGACAATCATATAGTGTTTTGTTTTAAAAATATAATTAAATACTGTTCAGTATACATACGGGCGTTTCTTGTACGGTGTATAGATAATATATAACCAAATGTAATGATGTATTAAACATTTACAGATTAATGTACAAACGTGTATGTTTTTTTCAGTTCTAAGGAAGTACAAATCAATTTTCTGGACCGTAACCCTCTATCCCCCATACATTTCAAGATGGAAACTAAAATGTGGCGTAACCACCCTCTAGAAAGTGTGAGTGGTGTAGGATTGGGGTGGGGTCAAGCAGTGACTTTGGATGTCAACGTCCAAAACGTGGGGTCGAAGGAACTTTGACAACGTTATGTCTGACCCCAATTTCCAAACCCTCATCCCCTATCATTCCTCATCCCACCATTCGGCATCCATGTACCCACACTGATTTGTACTCTAGTTGTACCACTGAATGAGTGCATTTACAATCGCTACCTTTGCCATTGAAAGACATATACAGTGGCGCAGGACTTTTAAAAAGATTTTTCACTGGTGGAACAATAATTGATGGAAAAGATGGCATAGGTAAAGACAGTGAATAGCTAAAACAGAAGCTACGCCACCGTGTAGGTGGGGGATGGGGTGGGCTCAGATACATGGTTAACGGGGGGGGGGGTGGGCGGAGATCCACCACTTTTTTTTAGTTGGATAATAATTACAAAAATTGCATTTAAAGCTAAATTCGTCGAGCCATTAGGCTCATAGAGCCGATGCGCATCCCTGTTTTCATGGTGCAAGCGGATGAGAGTACACAACTCCCCCTAGACGGGACGCCAGTTCATCGCAGATTAACTCCCCAGCATTGCTGAAATATTTCGTATGCTAAATGAAATTACTGATGGGTCAAATGACCCACCATTACATGTATGCTTAAAAAGACCTGTAGTGGCAAATCTAAAGTACGCATTGGTAAAAACTGAAGACTAAGACAACGATCTAAATTAATAAAACCAAAAAGATATTCCACATAGTCGTCATAACATCGTCATTCATCCACCTCTTGAACTGTTGAATGAGCGTGAGACGTAATTATCGGAAATTTAGTGTAATTAAAATTATTTTGGAACGCCATGACACTCTCTCGTCGAATCAGTTACATGTTCAGCTTGAGTAGCAAGGAGAGGGAAGTTCGTCAAAGTTACAGTATAAGAGAACAATCTTGCCTTCGGTCATTTTAGTTAACAATCACAACAGGCAATGGCGCATGAATAAGGTGGGAAGGGTGGGTAGAGGGCATTGAGCAATATGGTGTTCCCTGAGTACAGTGATATGTTTGTTTTGAGACCCGAGCCCCAAATTCCTCACGGTTCCCAGAACTCATTATTTTGCCGCCACTGGATGGCCGCACAATAATAAAATTTAGAGGCATCTTTATAGTAGGAATGATTTTAATCCATGGCACCCCCAGATTGATGCTGTAGCTTCTTTGAAAGTCAGAGGCAGATTATAATAACGTAACTGGGTAAAAACGACAACAATGATAATAATAAGAGGGCACATCTGCGGACCATGGGCTACATGTGTACCAAATCCAATCTGTTCTTCTGGAGATTTCGTGTTTACAGGCTCTATTTGGCAAAACAACATTAAGTCCCGCCCACTACGCATATTAATGGGGTCAACGTTTTTATACTACATGCATGTGGACACTATCTAAGCGTAACCAAATATAAAACAACACGGACAAACGGTTGTTGAAATATGAGCATTTCAAAACATTTACATTAAGCCCCGTCCACTCTTGATATGTAGGGTTGACACTAAAACAATAGGGACCATCTTTGAGTCATGATACAGCTATGTGCTAAATATGACGTGCCACTGATGTACGGTTAACGAGATACCGTGTTTACTAATTTTCAGCCCAATATTTTCAAAAAACCTACTTGAATATGCTAAGCTATATTGAATTTGATTATTCTTGTAATAGAAAAACCCAGACGTGTGGTAAAGCCCCCCACTATTCAAAAATTACACCAAAGTTTAGTGGAAGGGGCAAACCTGGACATTACAAATCGATATGCCCACCAGATCGGTAAAATCATAATATTGGAAGGGGGCATCCTGCATATCAATGAATTTGATTATTCTTGTAATATGAGCATTTACACCTCTCCTACCTTCTTGAATAGGCTAAATAAAAAGCAAAACAGACGTGTGGTTGTAAAGATATGAGCATTTGAAGATTTTTACATTTAGCCCTGCCCACTATTCACAGTTCACTTATTAGCAACCAGCTACTGTTACGCTGTACACAATTGGTCATTCATCTGGGGCGTTATCTCAACTTTTGCTACCAAAATAAAAAATAAAAATAATAAATTAAAATATGGCTGCTGTTCAGTGATGCGAATCAGATTCGTCCTTGGCTGACCTTAAATATACATCATATGCTTCCTCAACCTGACACTCTCAATTTTCTCAAATTCAGAGGACTTTGACTAGCAACCAGCTATTGTTACACAAAACCCATAATCTATGAAGAAGGATTGATGGACCATTCCTTTGTGCAAAACCCATGAAGGATTGATGGACCATTCCTTGTAATGATGGTTATTTCCTCATGAATCTCAGAAAATTTTCCGAAAATAAAGGTAAAATGGAAGAAAAATTTTGTATAATTATTTGAAATTTTGGTCCAATTTGTTTACAAATTTTTCTAAAATCTACAAATATTTTCTCAAGATCAAAAAAAATGGCTGAAAATGAAGGAAAATTGTCGATGGATTCTGAGAAAAGTGCCCGAAATTTCCCGAATATCGAAGAAAATTGCACAAAAATGAACCAAATTTCTTTGAATTTAAAAACAATTCACCGAAATATTAAAAACAGTGCCTGAAAATGAATGAAATTTCCCAAAAAATGAAGAATTTTCAATTAGCAGCACCATCAGAGATGAAACTTAATGTGTCCCCCACCCACGAGAGGTGACCCTTCCTACGCCCATGCCTACCAATATGATTGGGAGTTAGTGTATAAATATGAATGTATGATGCTTTTTATTTTCGCCATACTTCTTCAGCCCCCACTTCAAAAATTGTTCCGTGGTCCTTGTTCAACCGACCAATACAGTAACCAATACAATTCAGGACCTTTTCATAGTCAGATAGTAGTAAATATGTTAAATAAATTGACTTTAAATTAACCATTATTGTTCAATTATAAAAATCTGAGGATTCTATTGTCCTTCTAATAAGCGTTCGTGGGCGCGCCCACATCCCTTGCAAATTCACTTGCACAATCAACAGATCAAAGACAAAACAAAGAGTTTTCACTTTCTTAGCTCAACATCCCATCCTTTTAAGGGATTTTGAGCTTAACTCAAGAGTCAGATTCTCGCTCGGATACGTTTGGATTTGTGCAGCGTTTATCATATCCTAAGCGTGTTCTGGATATTTTGCTATGTTACTATGATTGCTTCAGACAAATCAATGTGTTGATGCAATAAACAGTCCAGGTACATAGTTTTAACAAATTTTACATTCCAAAATTCGCTAAAAATGTCTCCAAATAATCAGGTTTTGCTCGGCGCAAGCTGCATCAATTCAGCATATATAAAAACATTAGCTCAGGAAATACCACCGAATATCTCCGATGGAAAGAAAACTCTGCTTTCATTGGTTGGAGCCTTAAAATACAGTCTGACACATGCGCTAATTGGGCTTAATATTCCGTTTGGGATCTGTCCCACAGTATAGCCAAATTGAAGTATACCACTTGTAACGGATAGCTCGTTTGGGCTACAACTTGCGTTTAAAAACTAAAGCTTTAATACTAAAATAACCTGAATGTCGAATTGGCAATGTACCGCCGGACTTAAATAACTAATTTAGTACAATAATTTCTTATAATTCAATCGACCAATCAGCTTCTCGGGCTACGGTCTGCGATCTGTATGCTAAGTCGGACAACATTTTTACTATTTACCAATTGTTAATTTAACTCCATTTTCATTAATTAGATGCTTCGTTAAGTTGATCGTGCAGTGAAGTATAACAATGAATTGAAGTTAATATCAATTTTTAGACAATCCGACATTGTACGTGTTACTGGTCCACCTGCTGGGTATTTGGACGTTGAGCACACAAATTTTGGTGTCGCGGAAATTTCGAAATGACCAAAACAGTGATATATTTTTACCGAAAATTCAAGAAAGCGACGCCACATATTCCGAATCGATCATCATTGTCTCAAAGGATTGTAGGTTAAGTTGGAACGTTAATTAGTTAATATTTTGAAGATACAAATCGCAAGTTTTCACTCCAGCGGCGCGCGGCTACTTTGCGGTCAGATGACCTCAGGTCATGAATCCAACCACGTGAATACTACGTATCCGTATTTTGAAAACAAAGCTTTGAGCGATACACGTGGGCAAGTCCGTATGTGTTCACTGTGTGCTGTACGTATGGTATGTAAACTAACACAGCTAATAGCTTTGTTTTCACTCCAATGCGCGCCGTTACTATGCGGTCGGATGACCTCGGGTTTGAAGTTCTTGGATATCTAACGATGTAAATAGGACGAATGAATTATATGACGAATGACGTCACGCTCTCTGCCATAACCTTCGTGCGGCCGCAGATATCAGTAAACAACAGCAATCACACGTCAACATACAGAAACAGGTTAAAGTGAACGAAATTACGGCCAAAGGATGATAAATGGTTCCATAACTACTTCCACCGTAACTTACAGTTCCTAAACGACAGCGATTTTAACCTTTTTCGCGGGGTGAATTGTCGCTATATTTTGTGGTCTCCCTTGTTTTATTATTCCTAGTTATCAATGAATAATATCTGATTTTTATGATCGAATCTGACTTTACAGCAAGTCAGCGAGCCACATCGAATCGTAACTGTGTGACATAATGTACATGTTATACACACTAATAGCGCGTAATTAAAGCAGATGCCTTAAAAGCGTTTTAAGTTTCATCTCTTACGCCACTTCCATTACAAAAAGACACTTTTTGTTGGTATTTTTCAAAGGCGGAATGTCCTACACCTTACAATTTTGAACCAGTTCGGAGGAGAGTACAAGACAGTTCTGGCAGTGTCAGTATTAAGCTAACGTTAGTACTGCATCAGAGAGTGATGACACTGACGCTACTTCGCAGTACTTGTGTTTCAAGCCTTATGTTTCTCTTGCCGGCCTCACAAAGTTAACTACGACCCATACATCTGTACATAGACTATGAAAATTTAACTTACTATTAATTTACCTTTAGTCAATCCCAATTTTGTTCGCTGTTTCGGCAACTTTTTTTAATATTATTTTTACACCTTGAATTGGTAGAAATTGGTGATATATTGTTGAGAAAGTTTTGTTTGTTCATACATTAGAAATTAGATTTAGGAGTTTTCAAGGTACTTAATGTTATTATTATTTTTTTTTTTTTTTATAACAAAAGCATCTCTTCCAGGGCTAGTGTATATCAGGGCCGTAGGAGCTGGGTGCCGGGGTTGCCATGGCCCCCAATAATTTGCAAAATGTTATGATACAAATAAGTCCCATGGCCCCCACTTTTCAGGATATTTCCCACACTTTTCCGGGAAAATCCAATTTACCTAAGCAAAATAAAAACTTATAGGAAATAATTAAAAGCATGTCAACCCCCCCCCCCCCTACCCTCACACACACACACACACAACACTTGTAGTTCTTGATAACTATAGTGAGTTGATGGAGCTGTGTGAGTGGTCTTTGTCGTATGTAGAAGAAACTGAATTAAAGGCAGAATTCGTGGTGTGCAAGCAATGATGCCGACTTTTGACTTCATATTTGGTTTCCTCCTAACATGGATGCTGCAAAAGGCAACAGCTTGGCTATCAATGTTGTGAAGATGCTTGAAAAAGACATACCCCTCTTTTAAAGTTTTTTGGGCGCGCACCTTGAATAAAATAGAAGAATATTGAGGTTGATGAACCAAAACTCCCACGGAAGCGGAAGGCGCCCTCTCGATTTAAGAATGGCTCGTCATTTTGTATTTCACTTCAGGCAAAGCCAGGGAAAGCACACGTAAGTCACAATGACTTGTTTTCAGTGTGTATCCGATGAATTTTCCAAGATGGAAAGTGGATGAACACCCTACTCTTTTCGAGAGTGTTCAGAGAACCAGGCAGGAGGTGAAACTCCTATCATCGTGACCGATGGCTTTACGTCTCCTCTGAATGGACGGTGAGCGCCACCCAACCATTGGCCACTTTTCACAAAGGTCGGGTGGGGAAGAAGGTGTGATGCAGAAGACAAACCTCTGCGCTTGATGTCAGCGTATATCGTTCTGCATATCTGTGGACAAATCGCTGGTTAAATCTCAGTCGTACGTTCAGTCGCCTGAGCTACCTGCCTCTTTATATCACTACCCAACTGATGCCAAAGAACACTATCGTACATTGTATTTCATGGCATTTTACACCATGACCCAGTGTATCCAAAACAGGTTTGGACAACCGGATTTTAAGAGATACAAAGATCTCCAGTAATTAGTATTCAAATCTATCCAAGGTAAGCCGTGCGAGACAGAGCTGGAATTGGTCACCAAAGAATACAATGACAATGTAAATGTTGATTATTTACAAACTGAATTAACCCTACTACCGGAAACAGTTAAGTCACTTATCCCAAGGGCTTAACCCAAGTCAGTTGATATGAAAGATCTTATGAGCTTTTTTCAATCTTTAGATAGTCCTCTACTTACTTTTGTCAGAAGTTGTTATCGTGGCAAAGCTAGTCTTTGTTATGCCTGCAACAAATGCTTTTGAGTGAGATATCATTTTCTGCTCTCCGTATAGTAAAGACATTACCTACGTTCAACAACACGCGACTGCAGACATTGGCATAGGCAGGTTTTTTGTTTGGGAGGGGGCGGGGGCTACTCATTGGTATGATTTTTAACCCGTGACAGTATCTAAGCGGAGCGCCACCATGGGTTGGCGCGTAGCGTTCAGAGAATTTTTCCAATAAATGCTGTCTATAGATTGCCGGAAATGGCACTTCCTAGGCCAAAAACTTGCAAATTTGAGGCTGTATTTCTTTGATTGTTCACAATTTTGCCAGATTTTGCTAATAATATGGGATTGGGGAGGGGGCATGGCCCCGTGGCCCCCTCTGGCTACGCCAGTGACTGCAGATTGAATCATCTTATGACGATGCACGTTCATAAAGAAAGGACAGACATTTTGGATTTGGTTTGTAATGCAAACACATTTGTGGGCAAAATAAGTTCAGGAAAAGCACATTTGAAAAGTTTAGCAACCGAGATCCTAAACAAAAATCTGCGTTAGATTCAAAGTCAAGGCAAACTGTGTAAGCAAAGTAGGCTAGTCATCAAATGCCTATAGATGCTTGAAGTACAAATGATGATTATTGTCAACTTAATCAAATGTATATATAATAATCACCATCACAATGTTTTCTTGTGAACATCTTGTTTTATTTACAAATTTATGTCAGTGTGTATTGGAGGAGTGGCGTGTCTAAGGGGGCCTATTGGGGGCTTAGCCCCCCTAATAAATGCCGTAGTCCGCCCCCAAAAAAAAACAATATAATAATAATAATAAACATTGCCAAAGCCATAAATATAATTAACTGGAATATCAAATGAACCATACAGAAAAACAGATGCTGGCAATGTTTAATAATCGTATCGACTGAATTATTGTTTATTTTGGAAGAAATGTTTCAACAATCTTAAATTTAAAACAAAAAAATGGTTCATTTTGGATCAGAAATCTTCAAATTTAGATCTGAATTTACAAATCAAAAGCCTAATATAGAGAAGTAGGTGCCAAGCCTCCCCCTTTCCCGCCCCTCCCCCTTTTCCCCTCCTTCCCGCCCTCCCCTTTCCCCTCCTTCCCGCCCCTCCCCCTTTTCCCCCTCCTTCCCCCCCCCCCCTTCAAAAAAAAAAAAAAACAACTTTCAAAGCATTATAAAGCTCTTTACCTTTTTTTCGAAAGGCAATGTCCAATGTCTTAGCAAGGGGTGTAAAAAGGGTCATCTCACGGAGGTTAAAGAACTCGAAATTCTTCCTGAAGCTCAAAATGTATTACTGGTTATGCAAATTGTACTAGTAAATTTTCGTGAAAACTTCTTAAATGTTCAAAAATTTCTTCATTTTCAGGAAATTGCTTCAATTTCCAGCCAAGTAATTTTTCATCAATTTTCAGGAAAACTTCGGTAATTTTGAGGTAATCTCCTTCACTTTTTGTGAAATTTCCCTCATTTTCGTTAAAAAAAATTCATATTCCGGCATTTATACTATAATTTCCTTTAAATTTTTCTTCAATATCCAGAAATCACTGTCAATTTCGCAATTTCGAAATTTTTTAAGGAAATGTTGCCAATTTTAAGTGTTGATAATAACTTATCCTCCCAACTAGCAGACTAGGAAACAAGCATGCAACCGGGAAGAAGAACCATTTGGGGGAAAGGGGATGCCCCCAACTTCCTACACCTCTGTTCTGTAGGGCTCCCTATTCCTAAACCTGTGTCAAGGACCCTGAATATGTTTTATAGGAGCTTAAGCCCCCTAGAAATTAAAAGCTAGACACGTTCCTGTATTGGGGATGTAGTGGTGGTGGGGAAAGGGGAAGCTGGGGGCGGATTACTACAACAGTAAGCTATATAGGTAAAGCACACACATCATTATGTATGTACCGATCATATTCGTTTCGTAATCGTTCCCCCCCCCCCCTTGATAATTTGGGTATAGGGGGGGGGGAGGCTTCCATTCAAAATTTTAGGGGCCACGTGGACCCGATTGGGCAAGCCCCTGTCCAATTCAGCCCGCTTCAACGGAGTGAAATCCGCATGGGGCCCAACTGTTCATGCTAGCTGGTAATATAATTCAATATATATTTGTTGGAAAGACTTTGTTTTGATTACACAATGACTACAAAATGGTATTTTTGCGAAAAACTCATTTTATTCTTTTTCAAAAGGCGCCATTGGTCTATGTACAAGTGTATCAGATTCTACCGTACTTGTAAAGGCTCATAAATGTTTTTTTCTAAAATAGTTTGGGTTCTGGATTTAACATAACTAAATTGATCATAATACAGAAAGTGGCGTACTTAGGGCCCTACGGCCCGGGCCGGTGGCGTGTGGAGCTCTGCGGGCCCCTATGGTATATACATGTAGCTATCATGATATATTTTTCTTACAGGCCCCCTTTATAGGGCTCGGGCCGTGCCCAATAAGGGTGAGCGGCTGCTTCTTCTGGCCCCCTTTACTTACTTCACTGAATACAGGTTTCGAATGATCAAAATGTTCAGATTTGTTAATTTGTGCGTGAGGGAACTTGTACATATCTCGTTCCTCTGTATCTAATCTAAAGGACTGCGAGGCTTGGGTCACAGTCGAATTTAACATGATTTTTAAGGGTTTTCTGATCTGGTAAAGACAATGAGTTTTGTTTCAATTCAAATATTCTTAAATATCGAACAGGTTCTGCCTCACTGGTGAAAATCCAAAATATAATTTGCGTGATAAACAACCTACATGATTTATATTGGTATAATATAGTTTTCTGACAAATAAAACCTCACAAGATATCTTTAGATTAATTTGGCGTTACACATACGGACATACGAAGCATGAGACAACGTCTACATTGTATAAATCCAAAATGGTCGCCATATGTATAGTACGTCCTTTAGCCTCAATTTTCTTTGCAACAAATCATCTATCTATAAATGACCCTGCAAATGTTTCCTGTCATGATGAATCATATGGAATACACATTATTTTGGTTAAAGGATTAGTTCAGTGGTCAAGCAAGTTCATCTTATATAAAAAGGGATTTCAAAAGAAACAAAATGGTGAAGAGAGCACTCAAAAATTGTATTCCGTTCAGGAAATATTTCAGTCAAAAGTTTGGTATCATTTCTGTAGAAACGACTGAAATCAAACTAGTTGTGACGTCACAGCCTTAGATTCCTTAAAGTCCTTATGTATTTCAAAGAAAGTTTATTTAATTTTAACACTATTAAAATTATTTTTCTTCAAACTTTTTGCAGGTGGTATATTATAAATACCCTTCCCATATTCAGTTTTACTACTAACTAAGCCACAAAATCGCAGGACAAAATATGATAGAATACATAAAGACTTCTTTAGGAATCTGAGGCTATGACATCACAAATAGTCTGATTTTAGTCTTTTCTATACAATGATACCAAACTTTAAACCTAAATATATCCTCAATGGAATAAGATCTTTGAATGCTTTCTTCACCATTTTGTTTCTTTTGAAGTCCTCTTTCATATAAGAAAGACTTGCGTGACCATCATGATTGCTTGGGCAAAACGGCCAAGATTTTGTGTAAGCACATTCAGATTGAAGTACTGTAAATGATCGTGTTGATTTTTAGCAATATCTAAAGGTCCATACATAAAGAATATATTATTATAGCAGCTTGGCACGTATTGGCTTGCAACAAAAATTGTATGATGAAATTAGTCAAACTGGTATCTAAAAATTTGGTCATAAACCTAACCACCACCAAATGAGCTGATTGTTGCAACGTCAAGTGTTATCCCCAACCATAGGCGTACGGGACGGAGTGCGAGGAGGACTGCAGCCCCCTATGCGGGCAGCATATACGCTGTTTTTCGGGGGGGAAATGGCATTTTTGTTATATACATAGCTAGACATACAAAAGAAGTTAAATTAATGAGAATGATTAATCAAATACGGGAGAATTGAAAATTCAGAATTTAAGTTTGCGTTTTTGATTCACTTTTTAAAATAGTAAAAAGAAATCATCAGATCATGTTGGACAGAATGTGTCCGTGTTTATAATTATTAGATTATCGATACATTTTACTTCATGATATATGCATGGTGGGAATATTTTTTTTTCTTCAAAAATCAATTGCTGACCACATTGATCATTTCAGTAATACCTGCAAATTATCTGACAAGGAAGTAAAGCCAGGGGCGGTTCCAAGATAAAATGTCAGGGGGTGAGGGGGAAGGGGGTGAAACCAAAGCAGGAAAGATGTGATAACGTGTTTTACGAGCAGTTTTGGCATAAGTAATGGAAGATATCTGCATATTGGGACAAGGGTGCAGAGTAGTGGCGTAATTATAAATTATGGGTGTGTGTGGAGAGGGGAGGGGGGGGGGACCTAAATTTCCCGACAGACTGGAAACATAAAGTGGTTAGTTTTCTTATGATAATCAGTGCCATGTTCTAAAGTTTTGGAGAAGGGCGAGGATCTAAATTTCCGACAAACTGATATCATTAAATGGCAAATTTCTTAAGAAATTTGAAGGCCTTTACACCCCAGATCTTTCAAAGCTCTAAATAACATTTAATATCATCTTTAAAAAAATAATTTAGATTTGACGGAAATGATATTATATATCGCATTACTGTGACACTATTTTTTTTTTTTTTGGACCTGCACGTCTCCATTTAAACAATATGTTAAAACTTAAAACATAAATATATAAAAATCTTACCTCTAAGATGAAGAAACCCGCCTTGTTTTCCAGGCTGCAGGAAGGTTGTTGCAAATCTCTTACGGATAGGTTTGCGATAACTTCTCGGTTGATGGAAATACATGATAAATCTGAAAGACGTGTCTTAGTCATTGAGCTTCTTAGGTATGTTTTTATTCACTTCAGGCAGCTAAAAGCTCGCTCTCGCTCATCATGAGCGGAAGAAACTGGGAGTGTCAGTGAAATGTTCAGCAGAGTTACCATACTCTGAAAATATGGCCTTTTATTTGAAACTTTGCAATGAAGTAAAGGAGATATTCGTGATCTCTTGGAACGGGTTCGCTATCCCCAAACTCCCAAGCGTTTGGAAGAGCACGCATATTTTCATATTCATGTTCCACAATTTCAAATGAAGGAACGTCTTGGGAATACTGGAATACAAGCCACAAAGAAGCTTCAGTTCTTCTAGATTCGTCTTTGAGGATACGTCATTGCTGTTATCTGGTTATCAATGAGAATAGTAGGCAAGAGACATTTAAAGGCCTTCAGCACTCCAACGGTAGTGTCGTTAAATCTTGTTTATTGTGTCCAACACACTACAGTACACGTCTACCTTAAATCTTTTCTTCAAATCAGTTATTGTCTCATCATTCCTTAGTTTTATTTAGCTCAAATATGAAATTCCGGAATGTTTGTCATTGTTTCATCTGCAATCTAACACACAGCTGAAATTGTAGGCTTTCAAACGCTATGATCCACAGGTTGTAAATGTGTAACTGACAAGCGTCAGTTGATATTTCAAATAGTTTAAGTACAAATAGACCACGTTTAAGTGGTTATTAAACAGTCATCAAAGGAAAACTAACAATAGAATGCCACTTATAACGCGCGCGACTTGCATACCACCGACCGCCGACAGATCATCAATAGAATTGGAAAATTTCCGACAAGGAGTAAAATTTTCCGAAAAACTACCACTGAGGCTTGGTGGGGTGATTTCTCTCTGCACCCCGTTAGTTACGCCACCGGCTGAAGAGTCTTCTGGTCTTAGGAAGCAGTAGGCAAAAGGTACGCCCTGACTCAGGATTTCACCTTCCCTATTTCATTACTTTTTTTTGATTAAGAAATTGTTAACATACTATTGAAAAATCATTGATTATTTTGACAAAATTTGGCAATATATACCAAACATTCGCCAAAAATGATGGAAATTTTCCCAAGCTTGAATTTCACGAAAATGAAGGAAATTTCACAAACATTGAATGACATTTCCCAAATTTTGAAGAGACATTCCTCAAAATTGGAAAAAAAATTACTGAAAACCTGAAGAAAATTGTTCCAACATGAAGTGAAGTTTTCAAAAATTGCGCGAATCTTTTTTTTTAAATGATAGAGATTTCCCGAAAATTGCCCCCAAATAAAGGAAATGTTCCAAAAACATATTTTCTGAAAATAACGAAATTTCCGAAAAAGACATGAGAATGAAAAAAATTTAAAAATTTTCAAAGATTTAGAGAGGTACATTGACCAAATGGTCCCGAAAAAGAGAGAAATTTCACGATAATTGAACAAAAGGTACCTGGTTAAAAAAAAAAAAAAATTGCCCCCAAATGAAGGAAAATTTCCGAAAATTGCACGAGAATGAAGGAAAATTCACCCAAATTAAAGAGATTTACCAAACCGTGAATGAACTTCCCCGAAAATTTACACAAAACGTAGCTAAGAATTATCTCATTGTAAAAAAATAAAATAGTATGATCGAAAAAATCTCACGCCACCCCTCCCGTCTGAATCCTCCCTTGAGTAACGCACCGATGTGACAAGTAATTCGGTCCCCCTGTAGACTATGTCCCCGGACAGAATATCTTAGGAAATGAGGTTCCCCGGACAGAATACCATAAGAAATACGGTCTCCAGCCGGACATAATATCCTAGGAAATTGTTTCCTCTAGGAAATTGTGTCCTCCTATCACAGGAAATTGTGTCACCCCTGAAATTGATGTCCCCCGGACAGAATATCCTAGGAAATACGGTCCGGGTGATCAGAATATCCTAGGAAATACAGTCCGGCCCGACAGAATTTTCTAGGAAATTGTGTCTCCCTAGAAAATTGTGTCCCCTTTCCACAGAAAATAATGTCCCTGGAAATTTTGTTTCCCATACATATTTTCCTAGCTATATTTTCCTAGGAATATTTTCCTAGCATATTTTCTTAGCATATTTTCCTAGCAAATCATGTCCGAGATCAGTGGTGTAGCCAGCATCCAAAAAGTGAGGTGGTCCGAGAAGGTCCTAGACCCCTCCCAATATAAAGTGTTAAAATTGAGCCTACTTCTGAGAGAAATTGTGTTTTTTAAAAGCAATACAGATATAAAGAATAAAGAATATCCCTACTTTTGAAAATTTCCTCAAAAAAGTGCCTTGGAGGTGTTCGCACCCGTATTTCCCCTCCCCGTGGCTACGCCACTGAGGGGATATAAGTTGCCACGGTCCAATTTTGGGACTTAGAGGATTACATCCAGGAATATATAGCGTAGGTTTTTTTTCGTATTGCATATCCTAATTCAATTCTTTGAGCAATCCTTTTTACCAGTTTAAACAAACCCGATGACGGAAGTAATGGTCATCTGGTCATAGCTGGCTTGTTGCAGTAATGTGTGATCAGTGTGTAGATTTCAGAATACAGGGCTTTTTAATTGGATTCTCTATAGACTCTTATGGTGTTAAAGGAATATTCCCATGTTTTTTCGTAACAATTCATAAGCGAAAATTTGAGAAACAGTTTAGCACAAAAATCATTGATATGTTATTCTTACCAGGCGTTATCCAAAAAGTGAGGTGGTCCGAGAAGGTCCTAGACCCCTCCCAATATGAAGTGTTAAAATTGAGCTCACTTCTGAGGGAAATTGTGTTTTTTAAAAGCAAGAAAGATATAAAGAATAAAAAATATCCCTACTTTTAAAAATTTCCTCAAAAAAGTGGTTTGGGGGTGTTCGCACCCCTATTTCAAAAATTAGTACAACAATTATTGATATGTTATTCCTACCAGAAATTATTCAAATTTTAATGTTCACAAAAAAAGGCAATAAATGAATAGGAAAAGGCTCAGTATGACATCACAGCAACACATTCTCCTACAAAGTTGATGTATTTTATTAAAATCTATTATCCTTTTTTATTAGTAAAATCTGCTAGAAAAATAAATTGATGAAAGTTAGATATTTATATACATTGCCAAATATACCCTACTTTAATAACTTTTGGAAAATTGTTTCTAATCATACAGAAACAACCAATTAACGTTCAAGAAGACAAACACATTTGCAATGGCATTGCCTCTGACATAATCAAACACAAATTCATCGTACTGTACAAAAACTTTAATATGCAATTGGGAAATCTTTAAAAATTTATATCTCCTAAACGGAATATGATATCAAGCTGAATTTTGTACCAAATTAGCTCTAAAAGTATGCTCTTTAAAATAAAATTGTACAAAAAACCATGGGAATATTCCTTTAATTCAAGAATCTCGGCTAAGAAAATTTAATAAAGGGCAAGCAAGTCTTTCCTGTAAGTATTCCATACTTAATTTCAAGACATCCTTGGCAGTTCGGGCAAGCTTTAACTTGCCAATCTAGGGTCCCGGGTTCGATATTTCGTGGGTCTCCTACCAGTATTCCACGAATGGTTAATAAAACAACCGTGAGGGTCTTGACGTAAATAAAACTGAGGAGGGTCTCACATTGATTATTTTACTATTGTCATCAAAGAAACGGGCACGTCGATTTTCAGGCGACCTTCCAATCACTAAAAGGCAGAAAGGCAGAAAGGGTGTTTACGATTGCAAAATAAGAGGGTCGTTCTTCCGACGTTTTAAATTCTAATGCTGAGTAGATCGAGCTAAAAGGTGCATGCAGTTTGTAAGCGTGTGTTTGTCAAAGATACCCTTTCTAGAAATATACCCCACACATACGAAATTTCGCCGCTAGTCCCCATCTTATTTCTCTTCGACTCTAAATAATTCACTATAAAGCGATCATTCGTTCAGTAACTGAAATGTTCAATTAAAGATGCGGTTTTGCAATCACCCTAAAATTTGCAAAAACTATCCATAAAAAGAGGAACGAGTAAACTAGCAAACGAAGAAGCCTTTCTTAAAACATTGTAAATCATAGAAAAAAAGTTTGACTTTCAGAGGTCCCATATTAAAGTAAATTTCAAAAAACGAAAGTTGAAAGCTCTTTTTAAGAACAAAATAAGGGCCCGTTGAAGTTTGGTTTAACCTCGTACTGAAAGGAACGTGATATTCTTAGTTAGTCTTTGGCTTTTGAAAATTGCCTGTGTAATTTTTAAGTTATGAATGTGATGAATCATGAAGGAACAAGAAAACCCCTCAAATGCTTTTTTTTAAATTTATATTTCTTCCCTTAATTTCAGACCTTCCAAATTTTAATTTCCTTCTCTATTTTGAGATTGGTTGGGGGCATGGTAAAGATCAAATCATTAATATTATCTTCCTTTGTTCATAGGGTAATGGTGGAGGTTAAACAATAACGGATTTACATATAAAGGCTGTCCTATTTTAGCATATTTCCCCATAAATCTAAAACAAAACAAAAACCTGTAAAATGGGCAGTTACAGACATGAAAGAAGCATGTTTGTTATTAAAACATAGTACCCATGAACAAGAGGAGTATAGGAAAAAATATGACTGTATAATCCTCATTTAATAACATTCTTGACTAAGTATTCGTTACGTATTGTACATGCACCCCTCTGTATGCTTTGGCATTGTTCCTCCTAGTTAGTTAGTATACGTACGCATTTTGTGGATACCTCTTTCGTTTATGAGTTACAGAGTTATTCCTTTTTTTTAAATAAAATAGTGATTTCGTCCTTTTATTCTTACCTCGCGGTAAAAGTTTTAGTTTTAGTTTAACACTTTTTTTTTTAACAGATTATGAACACATGAGAATGATGAACTACAATTTATACCAAATAGATTTTATCAAACCTAAACACCGTTGATTTATATAATAACACGTTAAAACAACACATTGACACATTTATTACATGTACTGATGCAACAGCTTTTGAACAATGATTAGCGTTTTTATTATTGCACTAATTGTTTATATTAAACACTCTGTTTAAAAAATGTATAAAATAAAAGATTTTCTAGACTGTCAGAGGTCAGAATCAAAAACGTGTTTCAAAAGGGAAGAGAGTAGAAAGTTGTGATCTGGATGAAAAAACCAATGTTTTCTGCCTTAAAAGACAGAACTTTGATCTGTCATTAAAACAAGAAAATGTGTGGGGAGCACGGGTCTATCTGCTACGGGCTCTTTACGCGTAGGGATTAACCCCGATATTATTCGCCCACTTTTCCTCATGTAGATCCAGGCTTTTACATGAAATCCACCGTCCACTGATGTAGTGAAAGTTAATCCAGAATTAAAGTAACATATCCCTGGTTACACTTAGTACCGTATGGAAATATTAAGGTAGAGATAAACAAAACACAAAAATCGCCATAAACGTGAGAAAAATTGCAAGAACGACGATGGGCATATAAAAGCATTTTTCTGAAGGGTAATTTTAATCTCATTGCGAATTTCCACATAAGTTCAACCCACCATTCACCTAGCTTAATCTCCATACTGGCAATTACCATATAATTCCACCACTTATCATGTATTTATCGTCCACATAGGCGCATACTAAGTCAACAAGTTGTCATCTTCTCATCCAATAGCCATGATTCTCCACTCATCATCCCAACTCCTTCTCCATTTGTTTGAAAAAATTCCAAAAATGAAGGAATTTTAAAATAGATAGAAAAAAATGTTCCGAAAATCTGAAAACAATTTAAAAGTGAAAAAAATTCTTAAAACTTAAGACAATTTCTCGAAAATTTAAAAAACTTTCGAAAATTGGCAAATTTTCCTGATAATTAGAAGAAATTTCCTGAAAATAAAAAAAAACTACCCAAAATTGAAGGAAAATTCACGTAAATTGAAAAAAATGTTCCGAAAATCTAAAAAAAAATGCCCGCAAATAAAAAAAAGTTTGCGAAAATATAATGATATTTTCCGAAAATTTCCCAAAAATTGGAATTGAAAATTGGAGGTTCCGAAAATTGAAAAGAAATGTCCGGAAATGAAGAAAACCCATAAAATTGGCCAAAACACACCCAAAAACGAGCAAAATTTCCCGATAATTAGAAAAATTTCCCAAAAATTGAAAACAAATTCCCGAAAATGAAGGAAATTTCCCCAAAATTGAAGAAAATGTTCCGAAAATTGAAGAAAAATACCCGAAAAGAAGAAAAAATCCTGAAAAGTGAAAAAAAACTTTAAGAAAATTGAAGGGTATTTTCCGAAAAATGAGATTGAAAAAACTTCCGAAAATGACGGAAATTTCCAGAAAACAGAAACATATTCTTGATTTGTTTCTTTTATACTAAGTTGAGATGGTTATATTACTTTTAAGCGCTGACAATTTCGTGTTTTTTGCCCCAAAATGGCTGAAAATCAATACAAAGTTCGAAAATTTGACTGATGAAAAGAAGACAATTTTAAATTCTTATGTTAAAATCTTGGTTACCATTTCTAAACAGGCAGAAGAGAAATTACCAAGGCAACTGAAAAGTTTAGGTCAAAATTGTTGGGTTCATGGACGCAGATCTAAAATAATTAGAAATAAGCTTCACGGAATAAATAGGTTTTAAGTTTATATTCAGGAAGGCTACAAGTATCAATACATCTAAGATCATTGGGAAGTGAATGCCACATAGAAGGGCAGCATGACTGAAAGACCTAGGTCCAAATGTACTCTTATACAAGTACATCCGACATTCCACTGATCTGCAAACCTGCCCGACTAAGTGCCTAAGCATGATGTTGTCAGCAACATGCCGATTCAGACAGTCGGAGGTCGGGAGGCAATGATTCTGAATTCTAGCTGAGTCGGGCATGACTGAGATTTACTCTGATACAAGTACATCTGACATCTCTGCCCGACTAATAGTCAGGGGCGTTATGTCATTTCATGGAAAGTAGTAAACCTATACATTTTCTAAAAGCTCTTGATACAAGAAATTCGAAAACCAATGTTTGCATTTTGTCACGTGACCCTATGGCGGCCAGTTTTGATTTCAAATGGCCGTCATTATTTTTCATATTATGTGTTGTTTATTATTTGGACGATATTTGCGTACTTTGGAAGGGCTTACAATGCCCAAGAACGGAACTCTACACTTCGATTCTTCTTCAATAACCTCTGGCCCTACTATTGTGTAAACAGGGGTGGGGAGGGGATCGCTGCTGTTGAATTCCCACTATCTGAAAATGCCCTCCGCCCACTCCCAAAAAATTATCGTAAAAGCAATATGACATGACTTTATGAAAGATTTTGGGAGCGATAGCACCCCCGACATATACACAAGGGGAAGTTTCAATGGAGTGGATGTGGAGGGGGAGGGGGTTGGGAGTTGGCCTGGTCCTCATTCGCAATCTTAGCAAAACCCCACTTCAGTCATTCGATTCCAATAGTTGAAGTGTTCTGTTACCTGATTAAACAGCTAACATATCATGGTTTGAATGGAGTTAAGTTGATGGTCACTCTCCTTCTGTATGCATTGGTGGTTGGAGGAGGTTGGGCGGGTTGAAGAGAGGTTGGAGTGTGAGGGGTATTCCGGCCTTCATTTTAAATTTTGACATGTAAATTTATCTTTTAAGCAACAATTGCTGCTACTCTACTCGACAACTCCAGTGCCAAGAGGATCAGAGAGGAAAACAGCTGTAATTACAAGGGAATTGACTTAATATAACGTCAGTCTTGCATCCTTGAGCTGTGCAATACCCGTTTTCAAGATGTTTTTACCACCGAGACAAGACTAGTGAGCAAGCTTGATAGTCTACGAAAGGTTAGTGTGAATGACTGCCTTGTGACAATTTGTCTCCCGCTTGCCAGATGGAGACACGCTACAACCATCAGTGCTTATGCTTCCACAATAGCAAATCCTGATAACGTAAAAGAACAGTTTTATGAAGACCTTGGCAACCTGATAGCCAGATAGCAGCAGTCTCCAAATCTGTCAAATTCAGATACTATTTACAAAGAAGCGCCACCTGTTCAGAGTCTACCAAGACGCCAGGATCTCCACGCCAAGGACGATGCCTTCAAGCACGCTCTACCTCAAACAAAGCTTGAAGGTATGGAAGATGCTGGAAAGCTGATGAGATCGAGGCTTTGCAGAGACTTGATGCGAAGCTTTTTTATTAAGCTTTGAGGACATTTTATTGCCATATGCCCTCCAGAAGTTACCAGAATTTCGAAGCAGATGTTTCCACCCTGCTTTCTGACAAGACCCAGATACTGAAGACAGGCCTGACTGTAAAATACTGAATCGTCTATCATCTATCAATGAAGAAGCCATCCAGTAAATGCCTCAGGTGAATATCAACATATCCATGGAAGCCCAAATTATTGGGTTTGTGGTTCAGGTAAGCTGCTTTCGCCTGTATATGATCCCGGAGCTGGTGCTTTACCAGCTGAACTTACAAGGCAGCATAATCAAGTCTCACAATTAAGGAAGCTAACTGGACGCAGAAGCTATTTCCCTCACGAACTTAATGATGCCGCCATTGTTCACCTCAATAAAAGAAAGGGCAATCGTCAAAGCGGTGACAATCACGGAGTATCCCTGCCTCTATTGCTGGAAAGTCTTGTGCTCGAGTCTTGCTGAACCATCTCATCATTCATCAAGAGTTAGGTAAGCTTCCAGAAAGTCAGTGTGGATTTAGAGCCAACCGTTGAACATCCGACAGCCAACTGCAGTAAAAATTGTCAGGACCAAAACTGTAACCTCTATACACACATCATTCGTTGACCTGAGGAAGGAGCTTGATACTATGATTCGTGAGGGCTGTCCGGACAACTTAATTGCTCTTGTTAAGCAAGCTCACGTCCGAGATCAAAGGAATAGCCTCTGCGCCCTTGGAATACCCAAATAAAATTTACAAAAAGAGGTTGCATTCTTGCAAATACCGTCTTCGGTATGATGTTTACTGCTATGCTCTCAGATGCCGTACCCATTAGATTCCGCAGAGACAGTAATCTGTTTAAACCTTGCATACTACCAAAAATTAAGGTGGGTGTTAGATCATGTGATACGAGACTTCACATAACAGTATCTCGGCAGCACTATATCCTGAGCCATTTACGGTGACGACGAGGTTAAAAAAGGATTACCAAAGCGCTTCTTTTAGAGAGGATCCGTTCAACAGTCTGGAAACAGGCATCAGTCTGCAGACACAGATCAAGGTATGTTCTCCCAACTATACTCTATGCGTGTGAAAGCTGCGCAGTCTATGCAAGGCATGTCAGGAAACTCAAATAATTACCACACAATTTGTTTAAGACGGTTGCTTCATATTCGTTAAAAGGTCAGGATTCCTAAAACTGAAGTCCTTGCAAGAGCGGGCCTTCCCAATATATTCACGCTGCTCCAGAAAACTCAGCTGAGGTGGACTGGTCACATTCTCTGTGTGTCAGATGATTGCCTTCCAAAGAACCTGAAAATGCAATTGGCAATTACGAATTATATACTTACATCAAGAGCGTACTTTCACCCAATGAATCCTGCTATCATGTACAGATAAGGTGAAGTTGATCCATACTCTGCAGATGCATATAAAAAATACCCAGAAGATAAGCAACAGATAGTTACACCATTAGTGGAGTCACACTCTAGATATAGAATCATAGTTGTAGATGACATGGTGCTTGTCCAACAAATGACAAAGAAACCATCAAATGTAAAGATAGTGAAGGATATCAGTAAAAATACTTGAATAAGCAGTTTATGTCAATGAGAAAATATTACAGGGAAATATTCCTGATGTTCGACACATACAATGCAGATTCTCTTAAATCTTCGACATGTGAAAGAAGGTCCCACGGAAAAGATCCAGTGCAATGCCAAATCAAAAAATGATACTCTTTAATATTAGACATATCAGCATGAGCCAGTTTCTATCACATGAACAAACTAACTCTGATGATGATGATGTTGTATGCTATGGCGATTTCTTGGTTAAGTCTATAAGCCAGTTGACGGCCAGGATGACTGGATGACTGCGATGCCACCATAAAGACAAGAGAGAATAGGCAGTTGTTCACCACGTGCTGCATTGTCTTGGATTCGACACAGTCGCAGAGTGATGCAACATGTCCCCACTTGTAAAAGCTGCTGTGGCATAGCCCCGCACCAGTGCGGAACCGTTTGAGTGGCTACATTTACCTCAGGGAGATCCATACCCGCCGGGGTCTAGATGATATGGTTTATAACAAGGAATTTGTGAGGTATGTCAATTTGGTCTCACATGTTTGCGCCACAGGTCTTCTGCAGTTGCCGTGCTGTCGGGATATTGGACCAGATTGGATTTCTGGATTTGAGTCTGGGCCTTGGGTGGAAGTCGATGTCTTTGAGCAGAAGGAGCTCAGGATTAGCCCTTATCTTAAGGACCAGCTTTGATGAGGAATGTCTGCTGGGGCAATGTTATACGCGATGTTATACAGCGAGCGATACCAGTAATGGTTCTCGTCGTGTTGTTCCGTTGGACATAAACGAGACATCTAACTCTGATGACAGATTACTTTGCACATATAATTCTTGAATACAACAAACAATCATCCAAGTGGTGCCCGCATGTGGATACACAAAGAGCAATGACAATCATGAAGAGGCAGATACATTGATGATATACCAAATTATTTCTGCATCTCAATGAAATGCACATGATTTCTAGCGGGCAATCTACTCCCAGACACAATCTTCTTCTCCGAAACACATCACTTATTAGATACAGATAAATCATATTTGGACTGCCCTTGGTGAAGAGATGTGCTAAAACTTTACCTGCCTTACGGAGCAGATAATACTCCGGAGCTGATAATACTAGCCACACTGAAAATAATAGTCTGTTTCGAGGATAGGCAAGGCAACATGTTTGAATAAGTATTTTGGAGTAGATTATGATGTTATCAAGGTTTTTGACAGTATATATGAATTTGACATCGTATTGTATATTGGCAATACAGACTTGAAATATGCATGTTTCCTGAGTTGAGGAGTTGCAATTATTTTGCAAATATTTGGCTGACAGTGAAAAGTGCAGCCATCTTTTGGAACTTTAACACAGCAGATCTATAGAGCATACGTGGATAAGAATATGGGGTCAAGCTCATGTCCCTCAACAAACTATGCAAAATAATATCAACACATAACAAACTGCTTATCAGCGAGATGTTCTTATGAGTTGCAATGCCTCCCATTGATCTTTCCTTACTACCTTATGTAGCACACAATGCAAAAAGGATGAGAGCTTCCGTTTCTATGATCTGGAATATGATTCTGATGATGACTACGTATTGGATTTTAGTTTTAAATGATATTGCTGGAATGATAAATTCAGCATTTTCAGGAGACTGAATACAATGATCTATGATTTCTTACTGCATAGATGCATGGTCACGTGACATATACTTTCATACATGTATTGCAGGGATTATATTATCATGTATAATGCCTAATAGCTATCTCTTTCATTTCTGGAGAGGCAATCAGCATTCTTTTCGTGGATAGTATCCTTCACCATATATGACTGTATGAGGTGCGAAATACATTTGACAAGTAATCAATTTATAGCGACATATAAACCAACAAACTTGTTAGGCTAATAGAATTTGAATTAAAGAGGGCATGCCATGGTCATCGATTTTGGATTAAAACTAGAACATTTACTTCTAATGATATCTCAACAAATAACACTTTAACACCAGCACTTCCGAAAATCATGAAAATAGTACGAAATATCGACATAAATGTGATCGAAATCGCACGATTCGTAGGTCGTAGTGAAAAACACTTGCCACGTGACAGATAAGCTTATGACGTAAGGTGAGGCGCTAGATTAGCTGAGGCATGAACTTTGAGACAAAAATTGGTAGGTAGGTATATAGGAAAACAATTTGTTGGCCAAATTTAGGCTTTTCATACCTAAATTTGTATACACTTAAGCGCTATCATTTCAAATAAAACTAGAATTTCAACACTCAGTATAAAGTACATACCTCCTACCCTTGGTAATTCCAACATGCCTAATATATTGTAGACTTCATTCCCCATACCCGATACAGCCTAAGCCCACCAATTTTCATCCAAAACTTGTTTTGATTTTCATTCATACCAGAAATACTTCAGTTGATTTTCTTTGAGTCCAATAGAGTGCTTTCATGTTTTCTGAGTTACTGAGGTGAGGAAGTATTCTAGCTATTTGTCTTCAATTATTTCAACCCCCAAACATATTTTGAGGTTTATAATAAAATGATGTTAATCTAAAACAAAGAAAAAGGTAAGTGCACCCTGCAGAGCTTTGGTAAATTGAAAATCAACTGCCCCATCTAGCCACATTACTAAAGCCCATTCTCTATGCTGGCTTCAAAGAGTTGAGCATAGTGTCCTGGTTGGAAATTGATCACTTTTCCCTTAAGTTTGTTTTACCTTTGAATTTGTTTTCTTTTTCGGTCACAGGTTGAAGAGATAAAATAAATATATAAAAAAAAAAAAAAAACAATGGTGTTTTTTAACCAGAACCGTAGGGCTGTAGGGTATACCGAAGAAACACAAGAAAAAGACTTGTTAATTAAGGGCTAAGTGAGGTTAGTATCCATCTATTTATTGGATTAAAGCTTGTTTATCAGGTTTTTGATCCCATTGTGCTATCCTTACATGACAGTGCTAAAGAATAGCTTGAAGTGAATAATCAATTTTGGTTTTAATCTCTTTGAAAGTTATGTTACAGTTGATTAATGGCAAACATTTGATGCAAATTTAATTGTATTTTATGGTAAAGAATATTTCCAAGCTAACATCAAATGGGAAGAAGCTTAGTTAAAAAGTTAGATCCCATCAAGCTTATATGGCTTATAGAGCCGGTACTTATACCCGGTTTATGGTGCTAAGCGGATGAGAGTTCATGACTTCCCTAGATAGGGCACCAGTCTATTGCAGCTTAACTCCCCAGTCGAAACTGGTACTCATCTCACAGCTGAGTGAACTGGAGCAAGTTGGATAAAGTGTCATGATCAAGAACACAGCACAGCACCCTGTCTGAGATTCCATCCCTGTACCTTTTGAGTATGAGACAGACGCCATTTTCATTGGAATAGGCTGCGATAAAAGCTTCAAAATTTGTTTGGTATTTTGATTGTGTCGACATTTGCCGATCATGTGATAAAATTTGATTTGATAATACTTGTTTTACCTTTGAAACCTTAAAAACTTCAAAATGTGTAGGTTTTTGTTTGTGTCGGCTTTTGCCAGTGTGCTTAAATTTCATTTTGTAATAATTATTTTTGCCTCTTGAACCCCAACCCGATCATTTCGGATGGAGGAAAGGGAATGGGGTAGCCAAGGAAAGAAAATAGCTGATGAGCTAAATTATTCAGGCTAGTAGTAAAATGGGGGTTCTGGCTCACTTTTTCGAAGACCCTTTTTCGAACACCCCTAATAGTAAATGGGGATTCTGGACCACTTTTTTGAACACTGTAAAATGAGCTAGGTGTTCTGTATCACTACACTCCCAGGGGTCTGGACCACCCCATTTTACCTACTGCTGGGGTTCTGTACAACTTTTTTGAACCCCTATTAGTAAATTGAGGGGATTCCGGACCACTTTTTGAACACCCCTATTAGTAAATGGGGGAGAAGGGGGAGGGGGGAGGGGTCTGGACCACTTTTTTAACACCCCAAAATGAGCCGGGTGGTCTGCACCACTACATCCCCAAAAGTTCTGGGCCCACCTCAAAAAAGGTTGCCCTGAGGAGAGCTTCCACATCACCTTCACACCTCCAACTTATTTGCTCTCCTCAGGGCAGAGGCCTCCACCTGCAGATAGCTTAGGGATTTTCCAGTTCTGATTTGTCTTACCGGGCTTACCTAACACTGTCTGTCCATCCATTCTTGACTTTTCATGTCATTTGCATTTCTTGACTTTTCAGGTCAGCTCATTCCCGCTCACCTTTTCAGGGATCAGATTACTGCTGGCAGCTTTTCTCCGGATTTTGACTGAGTGTGTCCTAAGGTTAACCGCACCATTGATTTGGGGTTTGTTTGCCCTGTCACTGGTTACTGGAGAAGATTTTCATACCAGCTTTTTTGCCTCTTTGAAATTTTCCCACTGGCTAACCCTGGACTTGAACTCAAAATTTTGTGATTCGCTATACTATTCCCCATGCCCTAAGCTATCTGCACAATTGGCGCCCGTTGATGATTTTTTTTTCTATTTAAAAGATGGTATTGTATCATCACAAAACCAAAACTTCTTAAGTGCTTCCTGTTATTCTTACTAAGCGACCGTGGATTGACCTAGTAAGTGGTTACTTATTACTTTTATTTTATCACAATGTGCAAACAAAGTTTGTTTGCCCTCTATCAGTGTAATTTATTTATCGTATTGTTTGAGATTTTTTGGCATTAATACATGTCGTTTTTAATTAATTCATTACCGTATTATATTTTACGCAAATGAGACGGGTCGACGGGTTGTACCGTTTTCACATATTTTAAATTGCTTAAAAGGCATTGCACCGCGTTTGATTTGAAAAAAAAAAAAAGTGTTGAGCGCAATATTCTCCTGATGATTGTCTTGAGCAAAGGTTAGTTTTAGTCCTCATAAGCCACTGACAGTGATTTTTTAATATCGATGTGCAGGCATAACTGTTTATATCTATCACGCATATAGCTCTAGTAGGATGTTCGAATTAACATTTGAATTTACACCATACTTACCCTATAGTTGAAAAGCATTGGTTATCCATTTTGAGGCGCAGATTATACTGTATATTAAATATGACCAACCCTATGAGAAGTACATACATATAATATAAAACATGCCACTGATAACAGAGACTGTATTGAGAACATGGAAGGTTAGCGATTTGCGAAATATGTGTCTGCAAACAATATCCCAATGCTTGATGAATCATCAGGTAAGAGAGGGTATATCAAAGAAAACTGCAAGAACGCTGTTGCAGCATACAACAATAGGCCAATTCCATCTCCAAGAGGTGCGAAGCCAATTCCAGCCCACGCCCCAGAGACCCGCATACTCACCACCTTCACCACCATCTCCTCCACCACCAACACCACCTCTACCACCACCTCCACCACCACCCCGTCAAAGGCCCATCCCAGCCCCAAGACTCCTTTTCAAACAAACCCCTCGGTCATTGGCTCCTTCCTCCAAAGTTGGCAGATAGATGTCCTTCAGAAGCACCAGTTTTCTGCCTACTCAAAGACTTTTTTGGAAAATTTCGCAGACAAAAACAAAAAAAACTGGTAGAGGAAATTATTGACCTGAAAGGGTAACATTTCATTGGCCCTTAAGGTACAGTTGAAAAAAAAAAAAAAAACCTGGTGGGAGTGAAAAATTTCAAGTCCAGTCCTTAGGAATAAACAAGAGGCTGTTTTCAGTGAAAATGGGATAGACGCGGCGCTTAACACAGCCTTTACATCAATCTTAGAGAACTTAGAAAAGTGGACTCAAAGTGGATCTGGCTGGGTGGTGGACAAAGTAGAGACTATGTGGCTAGACATTGCTCGTTGTCAACCACCACGAGGGGTTTCTTATATACCAATGCCAGCTGCTCTCAAAAAGAAACATCCAATTATCAATGTAAAAAATAAGGATGACAACTGTTTAAGATGGGCTTTGCGATCTGCATTATTTCCTGCTGAAGAAAATGCTGATCGTCGCACAAAATACCCCACAGATCACAGATTACAACTTAGACTTTACTAGAATTGATGCCCCCGCCCTATTTCATACATTCTAAGAGTTCAGAAGCAAAAAAAGGTAGCTATAAATGTCTTTGGTTGGAACAAAGGGGTCATCGTCCACCGGGTAAGCAAACAGAAGGATGTTCCCATTATGAAACTGCTATTGATTGGAAGGGCTGGGAAATTTCATTACACTTGGGTAAACAATCTAAACAGACTTCTTTAAGACCAAAACAAGCATAAAGAACAAGTTCTGCTGTTGGCGGACGTTTTTAAAACCTTTCGCAAGACCTGCATGCAGCAGTATGGACTCGACTCTGCTCATTATTACACACTCCAAGGTCTCTCTTGGGCGGCACACATGAAGATGATCAATGTTGAACTTGAGCTGTTGACAGACAACGACAAGCAACTTTTTTGTTGAGAAAGGCCTTCGCGGCGGTATCTCTATGGTTTCAAAGCGCTATGCTAAGGCAAACAACCCAAAGGTGCATGGATACGATCATACCAAACCCAACTCTCACATCCTATACCTGTATGCAAATAATTTGTATGGCTGGACCATGGGTCAGGCGCAGCCCACTGGTGCATTTAAATAGATGGCCAATGAGGAATTACCTAATATTGAAAACCTTAAAGCAGATGCTGAGAAAGGGTATATACTTGAGGTGGATCTGGAGTACCCGCAGTACCTACATTGTGAACACATTGCATATCCATTAGTACCTGAAAGAAATAAAATTTCAAAGGAGTGGTTATCTGAGTACCAGAAAACCCACCCAGGTAGTGAAGCAATAGTTGAAAAGCTGGTACCCAATTTGCATGACAAAACAAAACATGTGGTGCAATATCGAAACCGTCAGCTATTTTATCACTTGGAATGAAACTCAAAAAATTCACCGAGCACTACAATTTGACCATATCCATAGATGGAACCCTTCATTCGTATGAATATAGAGCTTAGGAAAGAGGCTAAGAGTAACTTTGAGAAGGATCTCTACAAACTGATGAATAACTCGGTTTTCGATCAAACGATTGAGAATCTCCGCAAAAAAATGAATTTAAAACTAGTGCAATCCAGCGAAGAGGAAAGATTGCGTAAACTTATAGCCAGTCCCTCATTTGCGGGACAAGTAATCTTCGATGATGAATTAGCTGCACTCCATATGCATAAGAGCAGGCTGCTAATGAACCGCTCTGTGTATGTGGGTATATTCTAGATCTGCCAAAGCATCTGTAAGTAACTTGATTATGTTGTTGTAAGTGACTTGTAAGTAACTTGATTAGTTGTGGTAAGTAACTTGATAAGTAACTATATAAGTTGTTGTAATTAACTTAATAAGTTGTTGTAAGTAACTTGTAAGTATCTTGATAAGTTGTGGTAACAAACTTGATAAGTTGTGGTAAGTAACTTGATAAGTTGTTGTAAGTAGATTGTAAGTAACTTAATAAGTCGTAAGTCATCTGAAACTTGATGATAAGTTGTTGCAAGTAACTTGTATTTAACTTGATAAGTGTTAAGTAACTTGTAAGTAACTTGATAAGTTGTTGTAACTTGATAAATTGTTGCAAGTAACTTGATAAGTTGTTACAAGTCATCTGTAAGTAACTTGATAAGTTATTCTAAGTAACTCATAATAAAGCATATGAATTAGTTGGTCTTTAGAATGAGCTTTGCAAGTTTTTTTGCTTCAACATCCGATTTATGTTTCTTTTGGTTTATTCATTTGAAATAACATTTTCTTTCAAGCAGTTCTCAAAAGTGTCTCTATCTTTATAATAAACACGACCACACAAGCTGTTTCCTAAAATCTTTCAATACGCTATTATACTTTTGAGAACAAATCCAGCTTTGCACATCGACCAGTAAAGGCTAACACACTGATGCATTTTCCCCTTTATGAGTCCTGAATTTTAACTCTTTGATTGCTGAGCAATCATCAATTATAAACAAGGTCTCTTCTCCTGCAAATAGTTTATAATAATTTTTAATTGCTTTATCCAAAGAAACATCCAAATCATAAGGTTACTTTCTTCATCCTCCCAAATCCACCTTCTGCTTTGGTATGCTCGATTTCACTTTATTGTAGGGCAGATGATCACAATATGTTCAAAATAGTTGAGATAACCACCATTCTCCTGGGGAGTGCCTAGCAAATCTAAAATAACTTCTGTCTTATAGCAAATTTGACCGACTACCATTGCTGAATGTGGATACTTTGGTAACATTGTTGTATAATCTAGTATATTGCAGATTTAAATTTTCCGTCTTTTATTTTAAACTGAACATTCATAATAACGTATATGTAACAATTGAGAGCCCCAGCAGTTTCAGAATCTTTCTCGAGTTGAACATTAATTCCTTCAGAGCCATTTTCTATTATTCTACCACTTCCATGATTTGTATTGTCATCAGTACTACTCAAATAAGCCATAAGCCCTACTTCGTTGTTATCTGTACATGCCATGAGCATAACAGTTGGTTGGGGGACCCTCGATGGTGACTGTTGTTTTATCAATTTTTAGATTGTAATATTTTGTTGCATCTCTTTTGAAATTAGCACCGCCACCATCCTCACTTGGATCTTCACATAACATTATGATTCCTTTCATGCTTTTCGCCAGTGTATTTAAGTTGATGTTCCAAACAGTATCGCTTTTGTTAAATGTAATTCAACGATGTCTTAGTATTCTATCATATAATATAGGAAGTTTTCCTGTCTATTGATTTCGAATAGTTCTCGCAAGTTCTGGATTAGTCACCATGTCATATTCTAGTGAAATTCCATCTATGGTATATGTGGATGAGGCATTAGAGCTTTTAATAACACGAGAATGATTATTAAACGTGAGTTCATAGGTCAATGGTTCTGTCAACCCAGCTTGATAAAAGGGCATGTGGTCTGTAATCAATTCAAAGTCCAGGGGAATGCAAAATCGATTATCGTAAGCCTTAGCTACAGCTATATCTTAACCTTCATTTTCTCCATCACTCTTATCCCCAGCATTTATTCTTATTTTACTCACATTAGCTGATTCAATTCCTTGATATACCATATTCTAAAGTTTTTCTTACGTGAACCAGAGATCATTATAACACCCCCACACGTCTGCATCATCAAGGGTGATTATGTCATTCCCTTAGAGCTTGACGGACGCTTTCTTAACGATAGTTTATTCCAAGTTATGAACTATATTTCGCTTATTATCAAAATTAGAGTTTAAGACGATTTTGAATGGTATTTTACTGTACCTGGTACAATGGCATCGAACAAACGCAAATTGGGAAATCGCACCGTCAATTTTTACTGTCATCGATCGTGCTGGGATTGTTAGTTATAACGACTAATTGTCTGATGCCTCTGATACCGAACGGGGTTTTAATTTTTTGATAAGGATCGAGCTTATGTCCGTATTGCGTAGCCATTTATATCAATTGAAACCATGTGTTTTATTGTAAACATAAGATGGCTGAAGGTGGCTATGAGCTCGACGAATTCGATTAACATGATGATGACTCTGCAGATTATGATGAATATGATAGCCCTGCTATGGTGAAACTTTATTTATGGATAAAGAATATTTAAAAACTCCAAGTAAAGACCAACAGACGATGGGTGATATCGCTGCTGGTAATAAAACTGGTGAACAGTTGCGGATTCAACTAAGAAATACAGATGCATTCTATAATATCATAGAAGGAAAATATGTACTACAACCTACTTTAAGAGATTATTATAAATTTGACTACAAGAAAAATGGGCAATTTTATCTTGCTGGAAATAGAAAAAAATAGCCCTGAGTAGTGAATCCTAACAAGTGTTTTGCTCTATTCACACTCAAAGCAAAGTATGGTGTAAATTGTATTAGAAATAACCTTGATTTAATATCTTATGAACGGTTGCCACTTTTGTCCGAAGCCCAACAAAAGCTGAACAAAATACAACCAGAGAGTATTCCACTGCAAGAACTACCTCAAACAGCAAACAAAGTTAATCAAGTGCTTTAAGATATCAGTAATCAACTGGTTGAAGATAACAGTGAAAAAGAGATACAAAGCGAGGGCTTACCCATGAGAAAATTTCTAAGACTCAACCAAGCTTTGCAAAGAACCAAAGGTGAGCTGATCAATAATTTAGGAAAGCTGAATCAACTAGTCGAAGAAAAATAAAGTTTAGCTCAAGTAAAAACGGCGAGAAAATAATGATCAAATCAAAGAGAGTAAAGAAAGAATATCTGATTTTAAAAGTAGAGAGAAAGGCACGGTTGGAAGTTGTCAGCCAGAACTCAGAAGCTCTAAAAAAAACCTTTAAATGAAATTAATAATAATACAACATTAGCAGAGAAAACACAACTCTTTACAGAGAGCAAGGAGTGACAGTGGTGAGCATATTATCTGCTTTAGCGATAAGTACAGTTGTGTCTTCCATTGTGGCTGCAGCTCGAGGTACAACTTCATCCACCAACCCCTTCCCCACCCCTTCGGCACCCACACCAAAAGGTGGAGGCGTGAAAGACACTCTCAAACATTTGTCAAATTTGCTTAAAAAACTAGGAACCAAAGTATTAGATGCATTTTCTGGCATAATTGGTGCCGTTGTATCCAAGTTGGTTGTTTAATGTATTAGGCGGTACTGTGGGATGGCTTGCCAAACACGTGTACGCATTGGTCAGTGGTGTTGTTATCTTAGTTGTGATGTATCTACAGAAGGAATTAAAATAGTTACATCAATATGCTAAATAACCAATACCTAATATTTCTAACATACCAAGTACCAAAGCTAATTTTTCACTTTCATGTGTGTCGTTTCCTTTTTTTTAAGGTGGGTATGGGGTATCCAACGACGGAAGGGGAGGGGGGGGGGGGTATCCACCGGCACGGGGGTATTTACCGGCACGGGGTATCCACCGGCACGGGTGTATCCGCCGGCAGGGCACTCATTACAGGAATCGGAACACTAGTTGCAACAGGTTTAAGCGGTTCAGAATTGATGTCGTCATTGGATCGTAATATCACACCGTCATCTGCAATACAAATATTGTTTTCATACCCAAAATAATGCCCTATGCGTAAATCCATGTCTAATGGGGTAAGGTATACACCTCTCCCAAGGGCCCAATGACAAAGTTAAGGCTGATTTGGGCGTATTGCATAGAATCCTGATAGCGATCTATACTGCTTTGTAAATCAACCGTTGAGTTCATACAGGCTTCAATAATGTTCATGAATTGCCGCTGCGCATCCACTTCAGTGCCAGGCGAGTGTATGCTTGTTTTAATTTGAGCTTGAGTTCCAAGTATAGCATAAACAAAAGTTCAGATAGAATTATTGATTCGTTCAATCCCAATGTCTGTAAAACCGTCAGCGAGGCCTTCACTGAGAATAAATCCTTTCCATGCATTGTCCACACATTGTCATTTTGTGCTACTTACGCAACAGTGTGGAGGGATCATTGCCGAAACTCATTTTGTAGCATCTGAATAATTATACGGGTTGTGTAGACTGGAATTAACATAATCATTACCAGGTACTGTAATATACTTGCAACCAGAATAGTAATAGGCAGTTCCTAGCAGTTCACTATGTGTATCTTTGTGTTATTTCCACATGGAACGATCTGAAACATTAAATTGCTTGCATTAATCTTTATAGACAAACAGATCTATATTATTTTTCGAATGTCCTCCAATAATTCTGAAATGAAGCACGACATCACATTTCTTTTGGTAACCTTCTAGCTTGGTAATATATGTAAACCTATAGAAACTACGTATAAGTGTGCTTTTATTAGTAAAATGCTTATATCTTACCCCACATCCTGTTGTTGAACACCACATTACAAAATTAATCTGGTTTTGATAAAATTGCATTAGATTCATTTGCCACCTATTTACAACTTCATCACTACGCACATGTGGTAATCTATAGTTTTGGAATATATCTCTGAAGTTGACATGAAAAGATTTTGTGGAGAAATATATATGTCCCCATTAACTGGTTAACAAAAAGGTTTTCTCCCCCATCATAACTGTATACACTCTTTACTTTATAGCGTTTAAATGGATTACTTTGAAATGCAGATGGTACTATATTGCATACTATTGAAAATATAATTTTAATTGATGTGTAATGCATCTCACATTTGAAATAAAATATTTCAATGAACCGATGGACTTATTAGGAAATAATGCTATAGACAACCGGAATGGAAAATAAACCAACCATCTGCTTGTAAAAAGTGAGTTTTGGATAGCTTATTATAATATCAGTAAAGGAGAGCGTATTTAAGTGGAGGAATGCGGGTCAAAACGAGCAGGAAACAGAGATTGTTATCGAGCCAGATTTGTACAATCTGAATGAAATCAAAGCCATCATAACCACACCATTATCTTGGTTACACATATCCTTCTCCAAAAACAATGAAAAAATTGAATTTAAAATCCCTGACGGTATGCAGATCAGGTTATCTAAGGACATCGCAGGTCTACTATCAGTACCACGAGGGTGGTTTGGTCCTGGAAATGTTAATGGTAAAATTGATCTTCAACCCTTTAAAGCTATTTATTTACAATGTGATTAAATCTCCTCCACGGATAATTTCTTTAATGGAAAGCCTTCAACAATTTTGGGTGTTATCCCACTGGCTGATAATTGTTTTGAAGTAATACAAATATCCAATACACTACAGAGATAAGAAAACCTTTGGAACACACTATAATTAATTAATTGACTTTCAAGATTGAGGATTCGAAAGGAAAGAAAATTAACCACCCGTGGCTTGCCTATTATTTTCAATCTAGAGATTGTTTGAATTATGTATATATATATATATATATATATATATATATATATATATATATATATATATATATATATATATATATATATATATATATATATATATATATATATATTTTAAATTTTAAATCCTATAGGTTCTATATCCTCCTATAGCAATACAACCTGTATTCCATATATATCTGCTACAGATTCTGTATATGATATACATTAATTATTTATATATTTTGATTGTGATATTTCAATTCAAAATTAAAAGCACAAGCAAAAAAACATGATTTAATAAAGATGTTGATTCAAAACAAGCTTTAGATGATGGAAATATATATATATACATATATACATATTTGAATATATGTATATATATATATATATATATATATATATATATATATATATATATATATATATATATATATATATAAATATATATATATGTATATATACAATTGCTACTTTCTCACAAAACATCCTATAGGTGCTGTTATACCTCCTCCTATAGCAATAAAACCTGTATTTTCAGCAGTCGCACCTACCACCTCTGCTACAGATTCTGTATATGATAGTACATTAATTACTTTATTATATTTTGAGTACGTTTTTCCCAATTATTTCTCTTACATTGTCTGCTTCCTCACATCATCTATCTTTTGCAGTCTAAATGCATTTACATCTTTAGGCAATTTCGGATATATTAGTGGTGCACTTGGTAAAAACATTGCTACATATATATAGTAAGCCCTATGTTTAAAATTCATCACGATTTATTTCATAAAACACCTTCACTCCATCTTGTGTCTCATTTCCTATTAATTTAAAACTAATCATAACCCTGTTTTCAGATTCTGTATTTGTGATAACACAGAAATTACCCTTTAAATACATGGGACCATCAAAAGCTATCTCATCATTTTTCCCTGCTACCTATGGTAAAATATTTAACTAAATTTGCCCCTAATTATTTGTTTTAGACCCCAAATCCCCCTCCCTCCACGCTGTTTATTTTTCAATCTCAGAGTGATTTGCATTTGATAGAGTGGCACGGCAGCTTATATTCAGGTTTTTACGTGCCAAATGTGACTTTATCCACTCTTCGATCCACTCTGGATCGAGCCTTTTGTTTTCCTCGTTAAAATCGAAAGAAGTCAATAAAGAAAGGAAAAGACAAGATTTAGCTCTTGAGCAGCTGTGTCAAGCAAGAAAAGAGTGGGCTAAGAAGCGTACAAAATATCTGGACTATATAAATAAACAATTGAAAAAAAAAAGCACATTCTAGGCAAACATTCATGGATATTGATAGGGCAATGCAGGAATACTACATTGAAAGGGACACGGGTGGATATGCCACCCGAATTACAAACAAGTGACAAACAGAAACTTAACAGAAAATGAGAGATTTTATTTATACTATTAGGGCTTGGTGTAGTATGCGTTATTACTTATGCATATGTAAATTAGTTATACATGTAATTTATATTACATACCATGGGCACAAGGACAAGAAACAAATTGATGAAGGTCTATTACAGCACAAGGGGGTATTGGCAGGGGAAGGGTGCTGTAAAGAAGTTTTTAAAAGAAACTCAAGTTTCTGAAAAGACTACCAGGGAATGGTGAAATAAGCAAGCATTGTGGAAAATATATCTTCCACCACCTCAATATATTCCTCGGCCAACAAGTATGAATAGCAAAAGTGCGAAACCTAATAACATGCATGAAACTGATTTACTCTTTTTGCTTTATGATACTGTTGTAAAGTCACAGATTGGGTGGGAAACATAAATATGCTTTGACGATAGTAGATGTCACCAGTCGTTATGAGGAAGCCGAGCCACTAACAGATAAAACAATTGTCCAAGTGGATGAAGCCTTTGAAAAGATTTATAAGCAAAGTCTTTTAACATATCCTAAAATAAAGGTGGATTCAGGAAAAGAATTCATGGCAAGTGTTAATACTTTAACGAAAAAGCATAATGTGAGTACTCAAAGAGGGGAGGTCGGAAATCATAGAGCACAAGCAATTCTTGAGAGGTTTAATAGAACACTAGCAGAAAGGTTATTTGGACAGTCCATGAAGATGCCTATTAATAAGAACATGAACATTCTTAAAAATGGGAAAATTTTGCTACATAGAGCTAGGTTTTTAGGCGCGAAACGGCCATTTTGAAAATTCAAATGTTTTTCAACACAATGATTTTTAACATTGCAAGTATATAAATTAGAAACTATGATATTTATTGCAACATCTGAACAATATGGCTGCATGACTTCAATATTCTGTAGTGTGTTATAAATGTTCCTATTAATTGACATGCTTCCGGACTGTCGGATATCAGAATGTACAGGAAATGTCAAAGCAGTCACAACAACGGTCGACGGAGTGAGTTGGGAGGGTAGCGGCCGTTGTTGCAGCTTTGAATGATGAGGTAACTCGTCTCATTGGAATGAAATCTAAAGGTGCTATCAAACTGAAAACAGATTCCCAACAACCTAGTGCACCGGCAATTAGACCTAAGTGTAGCATGGAGCGGAATTCCCAGGTTATTCAAAAGTGAGATATCTTTACGACCCGGGTGAGGTAGAAAAGACGGTGAGCCAATGATCCTGTATGGTCTATCAAGACATACTCCTTTACAAATTATGCTGTTACAAAGAACCGACTTGTGTTATATTACTTGGAGGGTGGACCTCAAAGATTTTTTGTGAGTGAGGAAGTTATGATTATCCCTCGATACTGAGTTACCCCTTGATGAGAAAGTTAAGTACGGGTGCAGTGGCCTGGTAAAAGACCTAACCTATAAAATGGGGGATTGGGAGTGTAAAATAACTGCAGCACATCTGAGATCCAGAGATAAAAAAGGACATAAAAGTGGTTCCGAACTTCCAGGGTGTAGTGGTGCAGAACACCCAGCTCATTTTAGGGTGTTAAAAAAGTGGTTCAGAATCCCAGTAGTATGTGGTGGTTTAGACCCCTGGAAGTGTAGTGATCCACAACACCCAGCTTATTTTAGGGTGTACAAAAAAGTGATCCAGAACACCCATTTACTAATAAGGGTGTTCAAAAAGTGAGCCAGAACACCCATTTTACACACTTACTATAGGCACGATTTTGTTGTTGTCAAATAGCAGTCTATTACATACCAGATTACAGTGTTCGGACACTATTAATTAAAGAACAGAGCAAATGTCATCACCTCAAAATATGTACCTAATTTGAGCACATTTCCTTATTTTACTTTTTGGGTATCGCACAACCTTCTACCCCTCCCTCCCCTCCCTCCCCTCGGTTAAGTACACTCCATAAGGGAGTCCTGTCGAGTTCATGCAAGGGAGGATCATGTATGAAATATAAAAAAAACATTGAACCAGGGTCCAGGGCATAGAAACAATTTAGAAACAAAAATGATTGAAATCATAAACAGATAAAACAGCATAAAAAAGTTATCATATTACACAAAAGTTGAATAAATCACAAGCGGTAATTGCATACAAAACATACTTGTAAGTAGTTAGCCATGACACAGACACCGTAGACACATGTTTTTCATTGATTTGCACAAAGATATGCTACAACACTAGTTCAATGGTAAAAAAATTGACTTAGGTAGTTGGAGAAAGAAGGGGAAGGGTGGGGGGGGGGGGGAGGAGCTGGCACCCTGTAGGTCACTGCTACGTGGGGATGGCCCCTATGCTTCCCCTTGTTCCTACGCCTATGGCCACGGATCTATTTGTCATCAAAATCAGATCCGGTTTTTTTTTTAGTCCAGGGTCTTTTCAGTTAATGTTCTTGGGAAACAGTGTAACGGTTTTCCAGAACATGTGATCATACCAAAGATCGAGTCACGTGACTGCTTTCTTGGCCAAGCATAACTCGAGTTAGACTTAACAATCATGCTTCAATTTGATATTTGATAATACCACTAAGTTTAGGATCCAGGTGAAATCTTTTGGAATTATTGCAATCAAATCAAATGAATTCGTAAGTACAACTTATGGTGTAAGTTGATGTTAATTGATTCCAAGTCAGGTTGCGCCGCCAGGTATGTCCAGCTACTATACCTGCTGTCAAGCCTCTCATCCAGGGACCTTCAGCTATCTGTTGTCCAGGGACCTGGATTTCGATTACTTTGTCTTCAAAATTATAGTTACAAGTAACTTGGTTTTGTGTTTTTGTATGTGTGTGTTCTGCTGGAGAGATCTTACTAGTTGGATAGGCCTAGGCCCTAATTCACTTTTAAGTTATTTACAAAATTTCCAAACTTCGCACGCCCACCGAGCATATTAATGATTTTCTGTGTTTTTATAGCCCAAGCATATAGCTAACAATACTGATTAATATGCATGAGATCGCCTTTTTCTTCCACTCCACCAGTCACAGGTAATATCACCCTTTAGCTTTCCCCATCTGGCTCTTTTTACATCTTCCCATGTTTATTTTAGGAGATTATCCTTTCCAAGTGCATCCACGTACGAATATAAAATTTCCAAGAAGGGCGAACACACAAGAATATTTTGACTTTTTTTCTTCTTCTAAAAGGCGCTACTAATCTAAATTCATTTTAAATTAAGAATCTACGCAAGACAAAATAGATTTTAAAATAGACCTATCCATATATAGGCCTAGCATCCCTTAGTACGGGTTGACATTGGGATTGCTGTACGAGGGTTGTTATAGATTAGGTGCAACTCCTATGGGTTTTTTTTAATTCACACGTTGTAGAAATTGATGATTGAAAAATAACTTACTTTTTGAATATTCTTATATCAATTAGTCTAAATAATACACTTTTCCAAAAAACCTTTTCCAAAATATTTACCTATTTAGCATCACGACGGGACCAAGTTCTCCGAGAATCACATTTTGGTCGCCATTTTCTTGGTCACCGCACGTTTGTGATTAACTATTCAACGTCCGCAAATAAGTTTTAGAAAGTTCCTCTAAACTGCAATTGATTTTTTGCTGACATTTTTTTTGTTTATATAATCTTATTAAATAGTTTTGGTAAAAAAAAAAAAAAAGTTCGAAAACAAATAGATAAAACATCAAGAAATAATTAGATTATATATTTGTACTCTTTATAAGTATTATCTTAATTTTTTTCTCAAATATTTTAAAACATATTACCCCCGCCAAAATGTTATAGCCCCATGGCAGTGTTTTGAACTTTGACCGTACTTTTAGAGCTCATTAGATGGATTTTAACGGAAGGAAAAGTTGTCCAAAAGTTCTTCGAAAAAAAGTAACTAAAATCACCTTCAAAACAGTTTTTGAAGACATGAATGGGCTTCAAACATCGATTCTAATCATTGTGGGCACAAAAAAAAAGGTAAAATGGTTTCGTTTTCATAAAGATCTTAAAACTGAGATTTTCCTATACTTTTAACACCTTTTACTTTTAACAGCCATACTAACACAGCTAAGATCAGTCCGACGGTACTACGGCATGTACGGGGAGTATTAATATAGGCCTGTAGACCTTTTCATTTCGGAATCGTAATTTCCGAAAATCTCATTTAAATGTCACAAGACCGAAATTAACGTGATTATAATGGACCAATCAAATTCTGGGAATCCTGATCGTGTGCACAATTTACTACCGTATGGGGTCAAGCCCATTAAAAATACAATTTCACACTATAATCAACAGTATATACATACACAAATAAGACTTCACTGCTCAAGACTTAAATGGTAGCGTACCAAACAAAAAACTTAGTATAAACTGGATCTTCTCCATTCACACAATCTTTTCGACATGCAAAACTAGTTGTCTTATTTACAGATAACAAGGGATTTGCTGCCAAAAGTTCTCGATACTATTTTCACATTTTGTGCAGTGCGGTCAACGGCACAATTTCATACCATATGGCATTAGGCTCTCCGCACTGAACATCAAATGTGCACAAATATTTGTAATGTTTCATAAATGTTGAGGGAATGTGAATCCCAACAAACATACAATGTTCCGTTCACAAAAATAACATTTTAACGTGCACACTAGGCCTAGGGCCTGCAACTACTTGCATTGAACGTAGGCCTAGTGACATTATAAACGTACGTGACGCCAAGTTTTAATTTCAAATCTTACTTGGTTATCGCGTAGGGGGCCTATTCCTTAATTGCGACAGTCTGAATGGAAGACAGTTCGGATCCTCGTGGAATATGACAACAACAAAAACATCACCATAAAAATAAAAATAAGGTTATCCAGGCAGAGCAGTTGGAACTTTGACGCAAATTTAGATACTTTACGTGTGCACACAACAACACAAAGCTTATACATTTTACACGTACACTACGTTTACGTACGTACGTACGTGTAATGTACTTATTGTACTATAATGTACGTGCGTACAAGCTTATGAAGGTAATACGCGTATTGTTGTTGTGTACAATTTCCACTGCAGCTGATTGGTTGGTTAGTAAAAGGAAGATTCCCCGGCATTTTATTGCTTAAAGTACCCTGACGTTTCAGTGACTTGAAAGGTCAGTAGACAATCCTAATATTTATAGTTGGAAAATAATACAGTGGGCTAATAAGCCTAATACAGTACATAAATATATGTTAATGAGATGAGCCTAAATGTAGTCAAAAATGAGTGGGTACCATGCAAAAAATAATGTTTAAGTTAAATTAAGCTTTTATTGTTTATAAGTTAACTGAAGGACCAACAATGCTAATTTGCATTGTGTTGTTATTCACTGATGCATATAAGCATAATATAAGCATAATTGGATTTGAGGTTGCTGTGGCTCAGTGGTTAAGGAATAATGCTTGTATTTGAGAGTACCGAATTCGATTCTCGTCGTGAGCGCTGCATTGTGTTCTTGAGCAAGACACTTTACTCTACTTGCTTCGACCCAATCAGCTGTAAAATAAGTACCAGCACTGCTGGGGAGTTAATCTGCGATGGACTGGCGTCCTGTCTAGGGGGAGTAATGTACTCTCATCCGCTTGCGCCATAAAAACCGGGGATAAGCGCTGGCTCAATGAGTGTAATGGCTTGGATGGATTTAGCTTTTTAATATATCAATAATTGGCTTCTCACATAGATAATAATATTCCTGCAAGTGTTTTATATTTGTGATGAAAACTTGGTCTTCACGCATGCACAAAGTTCACCTATTAAATGAATTACTAGTGTAGGCAAAATAAGAGTATGCATATATGCACTGTTTATATGTTCATATGCATTACACACTTCATACACTATAATTTAACACACAAAACTGTATGTATACATCTACACTAACAAGTTGCATAACAGGTAATTTAAGCACTAAGAAAAATCACATTTTGATGATCATGCATATAGTCTGAGCATATGAATTAAATCTCCAAAAGTTGTTTACCATCCACGAACTTTACAAAAGCTGGCAAATTGGTAGGCACAGTGCGGGAAAACTGTACGTACGCAAATCTACGCATATTATGCTCGATTGATTATTGGTAAATCAATGTAAAATGTGTTATTCTGACCTATTTTATCATTAATTTTGCACAAAACGCTTGAATTTAGTGAATAATTTCCGCAAAACAATAGTTCGGAGTAATCTACACAGTTGGTTGTGATTTGAAAATGTGTTGTTTTGCAAGTAAAACAAACTTGACTTTGCACGAGTTTTTAACCAAGGCCAGTATCAGCATTTACGCATGAAAGTACGGATCCGACTAATCAGTCATTACTCGCTGTGAAAACTCCTTCGGCGATTGTATAATCTAAGTATTAGGTCTAAATCAAAACTTTAATCAAATTTACAAGATATAAGCCGTAAATCCGAGTAGGACCAGAATCAGTAAAAAAATGCAGATATGGCCTACGGTATGTTTTCAGCCAGTAGGCGTAGCCTACTAATTTGAACCATAAACCCACTAAAGTTAGGTCATCCAAAATGAAAGAAAGCTTCACTGAGTAATAGTTAATTACATATGACCACGTTAAGGTAGATATCAAACAGATTAAATGTTCATTTTATTATATACAAATAAATTTCATGTCTTTATCTGGTTATGCATGTGATTTATATCAAATCTAGATGTGGATTTGATCTGGAATTTTTCACAGGGATTTATATATACTTTCTGGTAGGGTAGATCTTGTGGCTGTTTTCTCAACTATACAAGGGCCACTGAATTAAGGTTCTTTTTACACTATTTTGAATGATATAAGATCGTACCTGTATAGGATGGCTATGAATTGTAGATATAAATGCCAAGAATTGTTGTACTTTTTTAAAAGTTTGATATGCATGCCAGGCTACATGAAAGGAATGGTTTTGAAGGCACTATAGAAATCACACAATGCAAAATTGATTATTTAAATGACTGCGAATACTACCTGCTGATGTATTTATCAAGTTCATACTTCTTTTTTTAAATTCCAAATCAAGCTATAGGCCTATTTGTCAGTGTTTTACCACTAAAAGTACATTTAACATCAAGCGTCATGAAGAGATAAGATTGAAATGCACTATACTCACATAGTACTATCATCAAAACTTGAAAGTGGACATATTCTTTAGATGTCTCAGATTTTATCATACATTTAATGTATGGTTTGTTACTTTTGCTGTATTTGTCTTTTTGCCAATCTTTTCCTGATTTTGATTTTATATTTGCTATTATATATTTTATTTCAACAAGGCCTCACTTTAACCATGCAGCTTTCAGCTGAATGAGTTTTTCTGTATAAAGATGAGTGATATGTAAAATAAAATAAAAACAGACATGGTCTATTCATCACATCATAAGATCATATATTCTCGGACTATAAACATTATCATCCAAATGTGATCTTTCTTACTGCTTAAATTACCTGTTATGCAACTTGATAGTGTAGATGTGTACATAGTTTTGTGTAATAAATAATAGTGTATGAAATGTGTAATGCATTTGAATAAATAAACAGTGCATCTATCCATACTCTTCTTTTGCGTACATTAGTAATTCACTTAATAGGTGAACTTTGTGCATGCTTGAAGACCAAATTTTAATCAAAAGTGTGAAACACTTGCAGGAAAATTATTATTTATGTAAGAAGCCAAATATCGACATATCAACATGCTTATATGTATCAGTGAATAGCAACACAATGCAAATATGGTACTGCATTATTTGTCCTTCAATTAAATTGTAAAAGATTAATTTAACTTAAACATTGTTTTTGCGTAGTACCTACTCATTTTTTGACTACATTTAGGCCTATCTCATTAACATATATTTATGTACCTATTACTGTAGGTTTATTAGCCCACTGTATTCTAATTTAACTCTAAATATTAGGATTGTCTACTGACCTTTGTAAGTTGTAAAAGTCTTAGAGCCTTTCATATCTGACCAGAGTACTGAAATGCTTAGATAACTTTTTATTGACCGACCACATTTGAGATGCAATGAAATGTAATTGATGTTCTGTTTAAGTCAAGTTTGGGCCAAGTCAGTCAAAATATGCCTATGATATACAAATATTGGCAATAGGTGTGGCAAAGGTTATTCTTATTAGGAATAAGATCAGTAGTTTTGCCAACTACATTGGAAACAACTTTGACAATTTCCTGCCAGGATTAAGAATTGTGATCAAATTTTATCCATACAAAACAAAATAGTGATTGCTCATAATTATATCATATGTGATGACTTTTGGTATTACTTGGAGTAAACATAAAGATGGCAGACCTGTAAAAGTATTAAATTTGAAATAGAAATTTTGCCGACATCCATTTACTTCATTAGAAAAAATGTTTGCACTCACCACTCTTTGTAAAAGTTATTCAAGAAAATTTAGTTTTCTCATTTGATAATATTCCATAAGGATAGACATGCATGCAGGGCCTAGTTTGAATTGAATTTTAACCTATAGCACGAATGTTCATGCCCAAATCACGCAGTGACCAAAACCTTTTCACGTATTAAGGCATATATTTGTATAACTTCGAGGCCTAAATACCTCTGTCATATCTATCTTCTATTATAATTTCTTGCCTAGTATTTGAGCAACTGTTAGTATTACGTTTGTGTTTATATTGGGCATTGAATCTTATGCCATGCACAAATTAAATGCTGTATAGGTCTAACGTTATACCTGTTATTGTTAATACGCCTTTGAAGAGGACTTTAGTCGAAATCTATGAACGAAATTTATACTTGTAGACCGTAGTTCTTTAAATTCGAATACGGTTTTTGTCTCTTTTTTCAACAAAAAAAAAAAAGTACATTTACGTTACTACAGTAAACCTAATTAAGACATGTAACTTGTAAGATAAGAACAAATTCGGCGTTATCGAAAATTTAACAGTTAACGTTAAGCAAAGTTTGCTGAATCTTTAAGTTGGGCCTAATCTGTCCATATATCTTGTAAGAATTGATTTCAAATTTGTGGTTTTGACGCCTTATTAGGCTTCCAGAGTGAAATAACAGATCTTTTTCAGTGAAATATGTACTGTTTTTGAAAGTCAAAAGCTTTTTAGAGGCAAAATTTGCCTTGGATCAATCACAGAGAATCTAACGTTAGTTTATTTGTTTACGTGATGCGTTGTTGTACGATTTGGTTGTTTGCGCTGCGCTTTGCCTACCAAAATTTAATTTGTTTAAAAAATTGCCGCCGGATGACGTCATTTTCCGTTTGGTGGATTAGGTCTATAGCAACAAATTGTATACAAATTTGATTTGATTTATTTATTTTCCATTTTCATGCCTATATTGTAATATTTATAATGAAAAGACATAACAATTTATGAGAAAATGATGGAAGGGTTTAGAAGCCAGAGCTTTTACAAGAAGTCCACCGTAACTTAAAGTAAATATTTAATTACAAAGGAAATGCATAGAAAAGTGAAATAGTGAAAATAGAAGGAAAAGAGGAACCCCCACTCGGTAACATAAAGAAGACTAGGGGAAAAGTAATAAAGTGGTTGGGTAAAATTAGATTAGACGTCAAATATAATCATAAACTAAGTGGAAAAGAAAATACATGAAGGTAAACTAGGGTTGGTCATATTTAGATATATAAGTGTCTTGTTTAACTTATCAAAAAATAATTTCACAGTGTTAAGTTATTTATTTATAGAATCGCATACTTGATTCCAGAACTTAATACCAATGGAGCGTTTGAAAAGGTCAGAATTTATGGAAAGAAAAAAGAAATGATGGGGGAACCTGATATTGTAAGAATGTATATTTTGAGTAAATGAAAAGTAATCCTTGAAAATATCTGGTAATTGTTGATTAACAAATTTAAAAATCAATGCAGCGCATTAGTATCTGTGGATATAAAAAACAAAAAAACACACATAATCTGGTATAAAGAGGGGATGTTTGTGCTTGAAAACTTGATTGGGTGATAATATGAACAGCCTTTTTCTGAAGTATGAATAATTGATTTAGATGAGAAGGGTGAGCATTACCCCATACTACATTGCCATAGCTTTTATGAGGAAGAATACGAGTATCATATACATTTTTAAGGATGTAATTAGGTACAAACTGTTTAATTTATAGAAGACACCAATCATTTTAGAAATAGATGTCTTCATCTTATTAATATAAGAAGATCATTTTAATAAAGGGTCAATGTATAATCCTAAAAAATTGATGGCATCAACACGTTTGATTTGGAAATTATCAATTGATACATCAATATTATTTATATTCTTATGTTGGGGATAAAGAACCATAAAATTAGTTTTGCTGATATTTAAAGATAGCTTATTAACCTTAAACCAATTGGGAACATTTTTCAATTCAGAGTTGATGACTGAAATGACATCAAAATTGTTATGCTTATACAAAATACTAGTATCATTAGCAAAAAGTGTAAAGTGTAAACGATGTGAAGAATAGGTCAAATCATTCATGTAGCAAGAATAACAAAGGCCCAATGATTGACCCCTGGGCACACCACAATCTAAATTACGATAAAATGAATGATAAGTTTTATCAATGGATACAAGCTGATGTCTGTTTGATAAGTAACTAACAAATCAATTGTAGGCCACTCAGTCCTCTAATACAGTGATGATACAATTTAGCAAAAAGACTGTGATGATTGACAGTGTTAAAGGCTTCGATAAGTCCAAAAATACACCTAATGAGTACTCCCTATCATTGTTAAAACCATTTATAATATATTGAGTGACATCTAAAACTGCCATAGCAATAAAGCGGCCTTTACGAAAACCAAACTGTCTGTTGCTAAGTGTCTTATTTTTATCAAGAAAATTAGTAGTATGATTGTAAAAAAATACATCCTAGAATTTTGGATAATGATGAAAGCACTGAGATGGGTCCATACGTAGAAACACATAAATAATCACCACCTTTGAATATCGGAGTTACTTTAGCTTTATTGGAACGAAGTGGTACAACAAAAGTGGAAATTTATCAATTCAAGATAAAGATAAGAGGAGCTGCTAAAGCGAAACGATTATCTTGGAAGAAATTAATAGAAATGTTATCAATACCACAAGCACCTTTTTTCATATTCATAATTAAGTCAATAATCTCTGAGCAGTTAGTTGGTGATATAAACAAAGATGTTGGGATTGCATCAGGAAGGAAATCACGAACATTTGAATTACATGTGGGGATTGTACTAGCAAGATTAATACCTATATTAACAAAATAATCATTAAATGTGTCAGCCATTACATGTTTATCGGTTATATAATTGTCATTATTTTCGATTTTATCTATATAAATTTTGGCTGAAGTACGACCAATAATTGTATTAATAGTATCACACGTTTTCTTTAGGTTGTTTTTATTGTTATCAAAACATTTTTCAAAATGTATCTTTTTAGCAAAACTGATAATATTAGTAAGCTTATTTTTGCACTTATTATTAATAGAAGGATGAGAAAGATGTTTCTTATAAAGCTTATTCTTTTTGGAAATAGATCTTAAAATACCTTGTGTTATCCATGGAGATTGGAACTCTTGAGAATTAACCTTAAATTCTGTAAGAATACAATGCTTAGATCTAATATGGTGAACATCAACACATGAATTATATGCAACATCTGCATCAGTTTCATTAAATAAAGGTCCAGTCAAAAAAAGAAAGTTCAAGTTTGACAATGTGTAGCGCTTTATGACTAGTATCTCTCCTATGGTAGATTTAAGCAAGCCTATTTGTGTTAATAACAGATAAACTAGAACCAAAATCCCTACAACGAAATATTGGTAAGTGGTGACTTATGTCAGATAATAGAATGCCAAATCTTGAATTAACAGTCTAATCATTAGAAAATATATCATCAATGAGTGATGATGATGAGGATGTAATTCTTGTTGGTTTTGATATCAATGGTAAATAAAAATGAGAGTACAATAAATCAAGAAAATGTGAAAGATGAGGCAAATGGTCATGCTTCAATAGATCAATATTGAAATCACCAGTAGGATAGCAAGTTTTGTTTTCGTGTTGTATGGTATGCATACAAAACAATAAATCATCATTAAAAGTAGATCAGGAGGTTTATTATTGAGTTTAACCTAAACAAACATGGATTCAAATAAAAGAGGGTTTGATAAAAGATCATTTTTGATTACAAATGGTATTGTTTGTTAATATAAAATCCAACTCCCCACCTCGTTTAACACCCCTGTCCATGTGAATGAAGGTATAAGGAATTGAGCAAAGATTTGAGTCAGTATAAAGCCAGGTTTCTGTAATAGCTAAAGCAGCAAAATTACTTGAAGAAGAAATCAAAAATTAATTTATGGCATCAAAATTCCTTATTAAACTACGAGCATTTATAGGTAGCATAGAAAAAGTACTTAGTGAATTATAAAACAAATTATTCAAATCACTAACGTCTGAATATAAAGTTTAATTAGGATTAGTGGGTGAAATATCATTATCATTATGTGAAAGGTTTTGGTCCTGGTCACAAAAATATCATATAATAATTAAGGATTACCCAAATTCCTTGAAAAAGCAAAATCGTTCAAGTTTGCAAATAGTAACGAGTTCATGAAGTCCATAAAATCCTCATGAAAAAGTACATAGTAGTCAACTTTAGTGCATATAAGTTTGTAAGGTCACTTACATCAGCGATCTTCCGCTTTGTTTCGGTGCCATTTGATTAATCCATAGATCCGACCATCAATGAACCATGCTGTGGAAACATGGGGATGATCAGATATATATTCTTGAATTACGATACTCATTTCAGTTTCCGTCTTGTTCTCAATAGTTGAGACTTCACTGTGTAATTTGTAAACTTTATTACTATTATTGTAGCTCTGCACCCTTTTGAGTTTGGTTTGCCACTTCGATGACTTCTGTCGATGTTTGTTTCTTTCATGTCCACCCCCAATTTTTCATGGGCCAGATTCTTGATAAGGAGATCCGTGTTTTCCCCTAAATTTTCTGGGATGCCAAAAACACGTACACAATTGCGTCGGGAATATTGTTTCATGACGTTTAGCTCGCATTTGATTTGATCCATATCACATTTTAATTTGTCATGTTCACTAGTCAAAGTGGTAAAATCCTTGGAGCTTTTGTCTAGTTGACATTCAATGTCATGAATTCTTCCTTCATGGACCTCGATAATGTGGGAAAGTTTATCTACATTCACTTGAAGAATTTTTGGCCCTTCGAACCCGACACCCCCGATTTTTCCCAAATCAGGGGTATCCACACCATTCAACCCGAGAGACTATTCACAATTCGGTTGGCGTTCATGTCCTCTTGAAGGATTTTTGCCGACTTAACCGATTCAGATTCAGATTCATTGACTACTATCCAGGTATTGTTACACAATACACACAACACAGGGGTAATGTATACCTTCTTAACTGACAACATCTTCATTGTCTATTCACAGTTCACTTGTTAGCAACCAGCTACTGTTATACTGTACACAATAGGTCATTCATCTTGGGCGCAAGACACATAATTGCTGTTCAGTGATGCGAATCAGATTAGTCCTTGGCGGAGCCTAAATAGAAATTATATATTATATGCTTGCCATAACTTTGTGCAAAACCCATGAATAATTGATGGACCATTCCTCTTAAGGATAATTATTTCATCATGTAGTGATTCTTGGAGAACCTTTTTTATTGCAGATTGTATCATGGTTTTCAATTCTTTGCTTTCCAGTAGTGCTATCAGAATAGAAGAAACCATTTCCTTTTGTTCTTCTTGTATCCTTGGTGTTTGACATAGTGTATTAAAATTGCACCAAGCTGTATGGAAACAGGCTATCATGTTAGGAAGACTATATGGTTTAAAATGGGCATACATGCCCCACGGGCATACACGCCCCAGCACACCCCCTGCATCGCGCCTGGCATCAACTCCTGGCCGGCCTGGGCAGCTTCTTTTTCATAAGTAGCTTAATTGATACATAGATACCATTTGAGGGAAAACCCTTTAGTCTCTGCGACATAGTGAAACCCTGGCATTTATGAAACAACCTAAGAAAACAGTGGTTACGATTTTCGTCACCACATTTTCGAGACCTAGTTATTATCTCGTTACAGAGGAGCTGAGAGAAAACAGTAAAGCGACTGAATGTGCAAGTCTGTTGAACAGAAGTACATAAACAGTGTCATAATTTTTGCCAACAAGACCGTTAAAATAAGCGAAATATGTCGTAGCTTCAGCAGAGAAATACGATAGTAATTCACTTTGTAGTTGTTCTGCTAACATCCGTAGAGAGAAAAAAGTGAGAGAAATATGTTCAACAGGTTTGCAGCTGCCCTTCATCAGGCGGTTGAAGCGGTGAGGTTTAGAACAATTTACAAAATTAAATCGCCTAGCATTTTAACACTGTGGTGTGGGATTCAACTTAAAACTGCAGTTATAATGTGTAGGCCTAAATAACGACCAATTTCGTGCAATTTCGAACTTGTTCTGTTTGGTTGAAGAAAATATGAAAAAATATTATTTCCCAAGTTCACACAGAAAAGAGAAAGTTCTCTTCTCTACACCAGTGATAAATTCCTTAAATTTGCTATTTACATTTAGTAGGCTAGTACTACACTAGCCTATCTTGGACATAAAGAAGTTAGCTCGCCCTGTTGACGTCGCGAGTGCAGTGAACTCTAGGCTAATTTGTGCATTATAATAAACGTTAAAAAAAAAAAAAACCAGGTGTACCAGTAAAAAGTAAGGGTGCTCCATTGCCGACAAAAGTTGAAATTTTGAAAACATACCAACGTACTCATAACACACAAAATGGAAAGGAAAATATTTGAATCTAGGCCTATCAATTTGAGACAAATTTTCATTAAGAATGTTAGATTTTGGTAATTAAATTTTTGAAGTTGGTGAATTGCACAAAATTGGGGATAGCATGTAATTGGTTCATGTACTAATGTAGGCGGAATCATTAACCATCGTTTGGCAGTAATTTATTTTACTCTAAGGTATGCTGACATTGTGTGATTACTGTTGTTTACTTGTCTGTGGCCTTACGAAGGTTATGGTTTTTCCTATGCACGCCATTAGAGATAAACAATAAAATATTTTGTCTTAACTGTATTCAACTTTACACATCTTCCCAGAGAATATTCTTTACTAGAATGATAAAAATCTTTTATTACATGGTTCACAACAGATTTGTCATTTATTCACAAAATCCTGCCATTTAAAAGTTACTTCGAAATGGTAGAATTGCATAATTTTCTGTGAGTCTTCTGTTCACAATGCAAACTATTCAGCCATTACTTTAAGTTTTAAGTGCAGAACTAAATTTTGTTGATTATTCATGAGATCAAAGTTCGATAAAAATGTTTACTTGTTAGTTGAATCTATTTAAATGTGCATGAGTTGTTAGCCAGTCAGCGGTACGACAACCATAGAAGTAATATGACGTCGAACACAGAGGTTGCGTTATAATTTTTTGCCTGGCGTATTTGAATTTGGTTATGACAAGCTCTTGATGTTTGGCGTATTTTGTAAATTTGCCGTTGTATGCACAGGGCATTGCGTAATGTACAGGGCATTGCGTGCTAGCGAAGCATGCAAGTAATTGTTAACACACACACTTGTGTAGGCCTGCCTCGCTAAAGTGAATGAAAATTGCGCTTAAAATACCAAAACATTAAAAAATTAGACTAACATTTTCATAAAAAATATTAAGAAAAAGCTCATACCCAATCCTTGTATAAGAAAACGAAATATACGCCTCCCTCCTATCTCGATCACAGCTTTCTGGCTTTTGTTCTTGAATTTCTCTCATTCTTCCCCTGGTCTCTTTCCTTACTCTTACTACCTCTAAAATGATCTGACCTCTCAGGCACAATTTGACCTTCGTTGTCGTGGTGCCGTTAAGAACTCATCAAACAAACAAACAAACTTAAGATTCACTTTTTTATTGCTTGGATGGCGTGGGGTAACTGCCCAACATCTTATTAAACATAGATAACGAAAACTCTTCATAAAAGCACAAACAAAAGGAGTGTGTGGTAACAAAGAGAATAAGCCTAGTTGAAATTCCTAACTACAGAACTGAAGTATGATAAAGAATGCTGTTAGAAAGCTGGTATGTAAATAAACTAGAACTCCCGCTTAACTGAAAACCCTTGACCTTAAAACTTAAGACCAATCAAATACAAGAATAAAGTTAGTTTTATAACTCTCTAGATAAATTAAATAATCACTCTTATAAGAAAATATTGTTGAATGTTTAATCATAAATTTTGGGTTAACAATCCCAAAATAAAGAAAAAAATACTTTTGTTTATCGTATCCAAACTTTCATGAGGTTTTAGTGAGCTTTGACCAATTGTCAACGATAATATACTATTCAGATTTCGAACACGCCTACTTCTTTACAGTACAGTAACTTGACTTGCAGACTGTGATCACTTCACGGATACACGATCAACACAATACAGGAGGAAAGTTGAATCCTAGCTAATAATGTCGTTGACAATTGACAGCCTGCATTCAAAACAACATCAAAACTTTCACGTACACTGTACAGTGTACGTACATCATGCATAGGGCCTATGTACTAGCCTTTATGACAGCACTACGGGGATGTTGAATCATTCGGCCGTTAGTTTTGTAGTTGTGTAATTTTCCTTTTATTTATGAGTAACTCAATTTAATTTTTGTGTGAAATAAAACTTGAATCGCACCAGAGAGGTAAGATGTTCATGATTTTCATTTATGATAGTGAAAAACTGGCGTAAAATTCCACATGCTAGGCCTATATCTAAATCTTATAATGCAGGTACAACCTGTGTCGTAAGAAATTTCAGCCATGGCGAAATATACGACAAATTTGTTGTTAACGCGATCTCTGGTCGAATATAAACAATTACGAGTGATAGAAACTTTGAAAGTCCGACTGGGAAAAAGCAAGCATAAAGGGTCTTCTAATTTTGTCTTTTTGAGCACCAAAACAACTTAAAAGAACTATATAAAAATAATAAAGCAAGAAAGGTACATTATATGGTAAGATAGCAAGCTTGGAGCGAATTTTGCTCCTTTGACCATGGGCCTAAGTTTGGTAGCCTAACATTCAACATATTTTTACCTTTATGTATGGAAAGTGTAATAATCCACTGTATATTGTGGGATATGACTAATACAGTAGCTACAGTATACCAGGCTTATAATAAATTTAATGTTAGGCTAACTCTAATTAGCCTAAGTAACGTTAGTTAAACTAAACTTTGATCTTTGATTTGTCTAAAGATTACCTGGACCGATGTAAGAAATAAAAGACTATTCTAAGGCAAAATCTTCACTTAGTCCACTCGGGGAAATACACTTGTCAGTTGTATGACTCAACCCGACTACCCCCAGCATATGTCAGTCAAACTTCAAAGGTGAATCATTGACATATTGAAATAATAGTGACTCACATGTGTGTCATTGTACCAAATTGTCAGTCACCAAAGTGACTCTGGGGTGGGTCAATGTACTTCACACTCATTGACTTTGTACAGAGGTGATTGATTTGGGGTAAGTCATTTCACAAAATGTCAGTCACCTAAGTGTCTGAGGAGTGCGTCAATGTACATGTTTTGTCCACCCACTTTGAGGCAACGACTCACCTTGTCCGGGGCTGTAGGGGTGAGTCACACTATTGACAAGTGCATAAGTAGGCTAGGGAGGGGCTAATTATTCATCATATACTGCGTTCCAGCAGGCATGTAGCCAAGGTGGTTCCCCCTCCCCTCCCTTTTGCCAAATGTCAATTTTTTATATAAATACGAGAATTTAATTTGGCCCATTCGCTCTGGTTTAAGTCATTTTTCATAGAGGTTGGCTCCTTTCCCCCCCCCCTCCCCCCACCCCTTTCCTCTATTAAAATGTCTGGCTACGTGCCTGCGTTTCAGGCCTATTTATTTCCCACTGATCTGTTTTTTTCTTGTTGGCTGACGTTCACTGATTGCTGTCATTTCTAATTTACAGCCTGACTGAGTCATTCAAATCCTATGCAGCTTAGTTATAGATTTCATTCTAACTGAGTTACAATGCTCTGCATCACTTTTTAGGCTGAAGCTCTCTTTAAAATTTCTTGTCTTTTGCATGTTTCAATTTGCATTCAAACAATTCTTCAACTCCTTTTTTATGTTTTCTCAAGCTAAAAAGTGTGAAAATTTATTCCTTTAAGTTTATTACCAAAATCAGACGATTCTTGGCACACTTTCTCTGTCCGTTCTTTTTGCACTCTACAGCGTTAAGTTTGTGCTAAAGATGTCAAAGATCAAAATAATAGTCATGTGACTACTGCCTGATAATAATTACGTTTGCAATTTCTACACGGGGTCCATTTTAATTTTCTCAGATCATGGAGATACAAGTAAAAGAATAATTTGAATTATGTAAAGAAATGCAGGTACTTATTATTCACTTTTGTTGAAATAGCTGTAAAACAGAAAAAGGTTGAATAATTATTTGCTGATTTTAAAGACGACACATAGATACTGCACATAGAAATTTGTTCCACCCGTTAGTACAATGAAGAAGCCCTGAGTTCAAATACGCAGGCGTGACACTCGACAAAAGTTTTGGAACATAGCGACCAACAAACTTATAGGTGGATTTTACTTTGGAAAAATTCTTCTGTAAAGGCAACTAATGAACTTTTGTTGTTGATAATCAAATGAAGAGGGTGAAATCCCACCAGACTGCATAAAGGAAGTGAAGTTATGTGTAGCCCGGCTGCTCGTGAAAACAGGAACACTCGTTTTGGTTAACAGCTTTGCAGGAACTTTATTTTATTCAGACAGTTTTGAAAGAAGTGTTTGTACTTTTGAAATACTGTACATGGTGTGACATTAGAACAGTTGTCTCAAACAACTTCTGGTAATACAGAAATAACAGGAATTAGTTGGAAACTTCCAATCAATAACAATTCTACTTTAACAAAAATAGTGCCTTTCGCTATTTGAAGAGCAATGACGTAGTTGCACAGTTTCAGATTCAATTTTTTTATTTGCAGTAAGTCAAAATTAAATACAATCAGGAGTTGTTTTGAATTCAAGAATATCTCAGAATATTCTAAGTCAGAATTTAGGATGTGACAGGCATGGTTGAATTTATGATACACTATTTACAATGAGCTAAGATTAAACTATGTAAGACTTAAACTTAGACTTGGACTTGGACTAACTTTCTGGATGTGTTGCACCTACTTTTAAACCAGCACCATTTAGCTATCCCATAATGATTCTACTCCTACCATTGGTCACTATCTTCTTAGAGCTGATTATCATCCATATTTATTAGGACTACGATTGGTCAATACTTAGGTAATGAACAAATTACCTCATTTCCGAGAACATATTTTGCAGGCTGTCAATCAATTTTGTGACAAATTTAACAAAGACCAGATATCGTCAGAGGTAATCTAACCAGCTCCTCCTAGTAAACAGACATACTTACAACTCATGGTCAAGCTAAACCCACACATTGGACAACTAGTCTCATTGAAAACAAGAAAATACTTAAGAAACTAGTTTCTGATGTAAAACACAACAATATCACATTTACCTCATTTCTAGGTAAAATGATCAAAAACATCCTTACTCATCTGAATTCCACAAAACACTCATTAATCTCTTTCAGAATGAAGGAAAACTGTTTACAACAAATTATTTCTGAATAGTATTGTGGTCACCTTGACAAGACCTTTTTCCAACTAGTCTGACAGTGAATGCCAGGAAAAATGTGTTCCACTGAAGGACATTAATTACAAACAAAGAAACCACAATCCATACAGAATTGGACATCATGAAAGAAAGGACCTTGGGACGCACATACCAGTCCCAGTGTAAAAGTGTAAGAACATAGTAGCTGGCAAATTTCCACAAGGCTACATATCGCATTTTGGAAAATACATTTTGCTTAAGTGTGACTCGAATCGGAAACATGGTACCACAAAACAAATGTCCCAGTGATAATGATGAAGGAAAATCCCTACACATGCTTGTTGTTAAAGCACATGAATAAGCTTGCACAGTTTCCAAAACAAAAACCGGTTTTAATTGGAAAACCGGTTTTTCACCCGTAATGTAAACAAGCTTTGAACATAAAGTGCATTTCGTAAGTACTATAACTACATGCACTGTTATATGATAGCAGCTAACGATGTTTGTATCACAGTATTTTCTGTAAATAATGTTGAAAATGATGACGGAAGCAGGCATTGACAAATAAAATGTATTAATAAACTTTAATGTTGTTTGCATGTAAAGTGATTTATTACCCCATATACCCCTCAAATGATGCCAATTTTACCCCTTTGTCAGTCTAGGTCTGAAAGGCATTACACAGTCCCTGATGTCCCAAGCCAGGCACGTAAAAAAGTTATAAAAAAGGCCATGTCGACAGGCCATTTATATGCCTTTAATTGCTCACGATTACTTTTCAAAATTATGATTTTAATTTTCTTTTATGTAAAAAGAAAAGCAATTTGTTGGCTAGTTTTAAACAGATACAAAATAAGCCTCTAAATGCATCATCTTACGATGCGATACTAGCCATCCGCCATCGTATACTTGATCACGCACCACAATTGTTGCTGATTTGCATATAGTCTCGGCAGGAAAATCTTATAGTTGAGATCCCACCCACTTGATACTCAACATTTTTTTTAAACATTAACCATGGCCAGGCCGTGGCTCCTACTTGAAAAAATGTATAGTTCAACCAAAAAACAAAACAAAAAACTCATAAATCGTGCATACCTTTCTGTTAATTTTCAAGTTCGATAATCATTCTTGTTATGCTTTTATTCTAAATTGGTCCTGTTTGTGCATCACGGTGGCATTTTCTATTATACTTAAAGGAATATTTCCATGGTTTTTCATAACCTTTCGTAAGAAAGAGAAAAAAAATTAGAAACAATTTAGTACAAAACTCATTTTGATATATTATTCCCACAGAAGGTATTCAAAGTTTAAGGTTCACAAAGAATGGCAATAAATGAATAGGAAAAGGCTCAGTATGACATCACAGCAACACATTCTCCTACAAAGTTGATGTATTTTATTAAAATCTAACATCGTTTTTTTCTATAGTAAAACCTGCTAGAAAAATAAATTGATGAAAGTTGGGTATTTATATACTGTACATAGCTAAATATACCCTAATTGAATAAGTTTTGGAAAATTGTTTCTAATCATACAGAAACAACCAATTAACGTTCAAAGAAATACATAACCATTTGCAATGGAATTGTCTGTATGACATCATCAAACACGAATTTATCATACTGTACAAAAACTTTAAAATGCAATTGGAAAATCTTTAAAAATCTTATATATCTCCTGAATGGAATATGATATCAACCTGATTTTTGTACCAAATTGACTCTAAAAGTATGCTTTTTCAAGTAAAATTTTCAAAAAACCATGGGAATATTCCTTTAATCTACCAGAAGGTCCTGCCCTATAGCCTTACAGTATATGGTATTCACCTTTTTCAATGTGCTCTAAAACTGCACGAACAGGAGTGTAATTAGGCAGAAAAGGAAATGCCCGCTAATGTAAAGTAGTGTCTCACTCCCAACCAAATTTGTATTTTCTTTATCAGAATGAAAAAAATAAAAGTGTATTACCTGCAATCTCTACACGAATGATACAATACATGATTTGAATACATCATGATTGGAAATTTAACTGAATTGTATTTCGTACTTAAACTGTACCTTGTTTCATCAAGGAGCTATGAAAACATTTTCGTTTTACAAGCACACCCAAGTAAAAGCAATTCTTCGGCACTCTGAAGATAAGAATTTTAGTGCTACATTGTTTTGAAACATTTAACAATGATAAAACAAAATTTTTGGTCACTGAATCGTATAAAACGGCAAAACACATCTGTATTAGAACATTCTGTTTGTACTTCCTACTTGTAAAACGATATGCAGAAAGGAATGCAAAGATAATATTATTAATGTATGCATACCAACAGGCTATCATCTACTGCGTCTACATAAAGCATACATAACCTCGCTGACAGAACTTGTGGGGGCGTCTCCATTCTCGTTAGACACGATATCTCACACAGCCCTATCAATATGAAGACCAGCCTTTAGACCATCTGTATCTCTATCTCCCTCCCCAATTCTTCACTCTTGGGAATATCTGTTCCCCCCCCCTCCTCTCCTTTAATGCCAACATTCAGCCAACCAGCCTTAACAACCTCATCTCTCAGGGCCCCTCCTCTTTCATCCTTCTTGGTAACTCCAATACCACCACCCCCAGAGGCAAGCTTGTTGAAAACACTCTCTTTGACAGTACAGCCTCTCCTTGCTCAACACCAACTCCCCAACCTACCTTCACCCTGCCACAGGCTCCCTCACCTGTGTTGACTTGTCTATTTGTTCGCATCACTTTGATTTTCTTTCCTTTCTACCTCTAAAATGATGTAACCTCTCGGGCACAATTTGACCCTCTTTGCCGTGGTGCCGTTCAGCCCTCATCAAACAAAAAAAACTTGATTTTAGCTGGAAGGTCACTGCTGACCTGTGGTAGTGGCCATTACCCTCCCCTTTTTTACTCCAAACCTTTAAACCCCTACAGACCACACTCCCAACTGGAACCTAAAGAAAGCCAATTGGCCCCTTTTCGAAACCCTCTGCAACTCTCACTTCTCCCCCCATCTCCTCGAGGGTGAGGATCCCATGTCAAACTTCAGTAACACCCTTATCAACATTGCCACCTACTCCATTTCCAAAACCTCTAACTTTCTAACCACCCCCAACCCCTGGTTCAACGATGACTGCAAAACTGCCATCAAGAACAGGAAAAAAGCCCTCAGAAACTTCAAAATGAACCTGACCACCCACAACCTCAACCTCTTTCGCATCAGCCATGCCAAAGCCAGGTGCACTATCAAGGACAGTAAAATCAACACTTGGAACAACTTCATCTCTTCTCTCACCACCAACACCCCCACGAAGAAGATTTGGAGTATGGTTAACAGCTTCCACGGCATAATGGGCAAGTCTCCCATCTCTCCTGGAATGGTTACCATCTCACTGGAATATCGCTCGCCGCCTCTTCCAGTAACATCTTGTCTTCTGCCAACTACCCCAATGCTTTCAAAGCCAAAAAAGCTTGCAACGAAACCTGGAGTAGTACCTATCCTTCCGACAACACCGAGAGCGACAACACCCCTCTCACCTTATCTGAATTAAAGCAAGCTATCCACGACGCTGGCTGCACCTCCAAGGGCCCAGATAACATTCCTTACCTCTTCCTGAAACATCTCCACAGCAAGGCCATCGCTACCCTCCTTACCATCCTCAACCATATTTGGTCCTCACACTCCTTTCCCCCTATCTGGAGGACAGCTATTATCACCCCCTGCCCCAAACCATGGAAGGACAGCACTGACCCCCCCAGCCACCGCCCCATCGCCCTCACCTGCTGACTCTGTAAAATCGTAAAAAGGATCATTTAATAACCAGAGACTAAACTGTTCATTGAGACCAACAGAATCTTCTCCCCTCACCAAAGCGGCTTCCAGAAACATCGCAGTACCCTGGACCAGTTAATCATGCTTGACAATGCTATCTGGGAATTCTTTGCAAAAAAGGAACACCTCATTACCATCTTTTTTTATCTTGAGAAAGCTTTCAACACTACTTGGAAATACGGCATCACCCACAAGTTTCACACCATTGGCCTCCGAGGCCACTTCTCCATCTTTATTCAACACTCCCCATCACCCAGGCAGGCAGTTGCAAGTTCATAATGGCCACACCCTCTCCAACCCCTACCCCTAAGAAGATGGCGTCCCCCAAAGGCAGCATCCTCTCCTACCCTCTTCAACCTGAGCATTTACAACATTGCAGACAATCTTGGCCCCAACAACAAATGTGCCTTCTACATAGACAACTTTACCATTTTCTACTCCTCCCCTAGCTTTTCTCTCATCAAAAATAAGCTCCAACTTAGCCTCAACTGGCTGCAAGACTGGTGGAACAATAATGGTTTTAAATTCTTTAAAGACAAGACAGCCTGCATGCACTTCAGTCATTTCAACAACCTCTACCCCAACCTGAAGCTCGTGCTCAATGGCAATCCCATGTCTAAAGTTGACCACACTAAGTTCCTGGGTTTAACCCTACACCCCAAGCTCTCCTACAAGCAACACATCACCAACATAAACAGAAATGCAACAGCTCCCTCAACATCCTTCGCCTCCTCTCCAACACCACTTAAGGTGCGGACCCACACTCTCCTCAAAATCTACAAGCTCACAATTCGTGCTAAGCTTGACTACGGCAATATTGTCTACTGTGCCGCTCACAACTCTTACCTCAACCACATCAACACCATCCAAAATGAAGCCCTCAGGCTTTGCTTGGGTGCCTACAGGTCCTCCCCCATCACCAGCCTTTACATTGAAGCCAACGAATCCCACTATTTTTAATTAATTGATTCAAACATTTATTCAAGCACACTTTGGTACAGAGTACAGATATATACAGGTAGACAATATGATACATACAATAAAACAAAAGATATTGATATATACATTAATTAATTACAAAAGTGACTTAGAAGCACCACACAGGAAGTTAGAGTAACTTATGTACGTGTGACCTCTAATACACAAACACATAAACGAACACCCAAAATAATTATAACAATGATTGTATAACACCAGTCGTATTTAGAGAAATTATGGCAAAAATGTGGTTAAATAAAGAGAGATAATGTACTACAAAATGCGAAACTGCATGAAAAGACAAATTTGGAAAAAAGCAAACCAGTGGGGATGAAATTGAACCAAGAACATATAAAGGCAGAGGGTTATTTATAATGTGAGAATAAGAATGTTTTAAAATAATTTTTAAGCATGTTTTGAAGCTAATGCATTTATATAGGAAGGGAGAGAATTCCAGAGTTTGAGACCTATAAAACGAATGGAATATTGAGTAGAGTAAGCCTATTGAGTGGGAGACTAAGTTGATAAGAGGTTCTTGTTGAATATGGATGAATACAATAAAGGCCACAGAAGAAAAAAAAAGTACAGGAAAGAAAGGGGAGCTTAGATTGATGCCATTGATGCATGAAGATACCAACTTGATAAGAGGTAGTATCGTATATAGATAGATATTACGTTTAGCAAACAAAGGTAAAGCCTGGTAAAAATATTTTACATCACTAATCAAACGGACTACCTTTTTTGGAGAACAAAAAGTTTGTTTAGATGTGAATGATACGTACATCGCCCAAAAATATTACAATACAAAAGATAGAGTAAAATAAGAGTATTGTATAGAGACTAATGTACAAGTGGGCAGCAGATGTTTCAGACGATACGTAATACCAATACCCTCAGAAATTTTACGACATACTAAGTCAATATGATTCTGCCACGTTAAATGTTTATGAATGATAATACCTAGAAATTTAGTAGCACTGGATAAGGTAATATCGTGATTATTAAAAGATACCAAATCATTGTCAAGATTTGTAGGTTTGCCAGGTGGACTGAACAAAACGATTGAAGTTTGAGTGACATTTAATGATAATTTATTGACCAAGAACCAGGAACTAATTAGTTTTAATTCATTATCAACAGTAGATAAAAGCTTTTTGGCATTGGGGCCAGAAACAAAAGAGATTTGTATCATCACATCAGCATATAAAGTAAGGCTAGACTTTGATGTGGCTGCTGGAAGATCATTAACATAAATGATAACGGGCCTAAGATTGACCCCTGAGGCACACCACATTTTAAAACATTGAGTGCAGACTTGGTATTGTTGATAGATACAAATTGCTGGCGATTATATAAATAACTTATAAGCCAATCTAAGACCACCCCGCGTATATCATAATTATCAAGTTTACAAAGTAATATACAATGATCCAAAGTGTCGAAGGCCTTTGAAGGGACTAAAAAAGTACCACAAACGAAATCTTTATTTCCAAAGGCAGTAGTTAATTTATCAATAAGGTGGATGATTGCATGGGAAGTTGATTTACCAGGTAGAAAACCAAATTGTTTGTCATAGAGCATGATTAAGAAATTTAATATTCTATTGAAAACAATTCTTTAAAATAATTTAGAGAAACAGGGGAGTACAGAAATAGGTCTATAATTCTTTGTAAGATTTTTCTCACCACTTGAAAATAGGGATTACATGAGCAATTTTGAGGCTATGAGGAAAAATAACCTTTGATAAAGAAAGATTTACTAAATAAGAAAGGTTCAGAAATATAATCAGCAACTGACTTTACAACAGAGGGTGAGATATCATCATAACCAGGGGAAGTGTGATTGAGATTGGATATCATACCATGAATATCATTTGAACTTGTCCTGAAATTTTCAGCACTCTAACCAAGCGCTGTACAGATTTAAAAAGTACGCCACCTATATTTTTTTCCTCTCCAAACATGGCTACTGTCTTTGCGAAGCACACTGACATCTCAGCATCTTTGAAACATTTTTGTTACTTTATTTTGTAACCTTTTTTTCTTTTTGTGTAATTTATTTGACGCGTCAGGTAATATTTGTATTTATTTGAAGTGAGCATTAAAATTGAAACATTTTTGTCAGTGTATTTCTGGGTCAGTTTTACAACTTGTAAGACATGTCTTACAGGTCTTAGTCTAACGTAATCAGTGAGATTGAAGCCTAATGTTGTGTAAAGTTCTCACAGATACCTGTGAGTTTAGAACAACGGAACCTCGGGGCGGGTCTGAAATAATACATAGGTGGACCCATTATACCCGCACAACACTAGTGTTTCTCTCATTTTCTCTCATTCTCCCCCTGTTTCCTTTGCTTCCTACCTCTAGAATGATCTGACATCTCAGGCACAATGTGACCCTCGTTGTCATGGTGCCGTTAAGACCTCATCAAACAAACAAACTAGTGTTGGGGTTGGCATCCGATACTTTAAAGTTTTTTTGTTTGTTGGTTACAGTTTTTGGATGAGTTTGTTATCCCCTCGCCAACAAAGTTTGTGAAGAGGGGATACAACATCTTTATCATTTATCCGTCCATCTGTCTGCATCTATTCTCCATCTGCATCTGTTCTCTGTCCTCATCTGTTCTCCGTCCGCATCTATTCTCATCTATAGTCCATCTGGCCTTATTCATTGTTCAGCTACTGACTTAGAACTTTTAAAGATGGCCTTGAATAATATTTATTTTTGTGGCGCTAATTCATTTTTCTAATTACAGTATTAATTATTTTCACATGGTAGTATTTAATGTTTTTGTGTTTGTTAAGTTTGTTGGTTGGAGTTATAGTTGTAGTAACAAATTTTTTCTCCAAAGTTTGTAGTCCTAGTCGTAC
>JAIGNY010004575.1:2082500-2330000 GCA_020152595.1 Chiridota heheva | reverse complement strand
AAAGGGCAGATTCCATCTCTAAGAAGGGCACTTGTCGTCTTTGAAAAGACACTTTTCCTTCTAAAGAGGAGAAATTTTCCCTCAAAAAAAGGGCACTTTTCCTCTCTGAAAAAGGGCACTTTTTAAACTTTTAAGAAAGTGGGGGGGCCCTGTGCCCCGCCCTTGGCTCTGACGCTTATGATGATAAAGTGTCTTGAATATACTTACATAGAAAATAGTATAAGAGAAAAACTATTCAAGAACTGAGTATTGTTAAAGATTGAAGGGTTTAAAGATGCACAATTTTACAATTTTTTTAGATGACAAATGTCCAGTACACGAGTCCAACATCCTGGCTCATTTGGACAACATGCTGGTCATCTTGGAACAAGAGGAGACTCAGACAGAGGCCAATCAGACGGGGCCATGCATGGAGCACCTCCTACAGCACAAAATTCTAGAGACGTTGCAGACCCTGGGAAAAGCAGATGTGAGTACAGTAGAACCATGGTTTGTAATGAAATGTAGACCAACAAGTAACTAACTCAGTGGTCTTATGATCATAGCGTCAGCTTAGCAAGCTAGAGGTCTTAGGTTCGATTCCTGGTGGTCCTTCATTCACCAGTGCTTCACAACTGGTTTATCAAACAGCCAGGATAGCTTTATATAACCTTAGTTGTTGAGAAAGGGATGTACAATAACCAATCTACCTACCTATCTATCAAGTTATAATGTTTTATGATAAAATTGGTTAAATTGAAATCATTCTGAGCCCTCATAACATATCTCGCCCTCTTCAATTCCATGGAATTCTTCCCCAGGAACTAATCCTTGGATCCCTTCTGTATAAAATATAACTGCAACATCTGACCTCTCCTCTCCTCCCCACTGTGTATAACATACCTCACCCTCTTCAACTCCATTGGGTGATTCTCCCAAGGAACTCGCCCTTAAACCCCTTCTGTATCAAACATAACATCAACAGATTTACTATGACAATCCAATGGTACATTTCATGTCCCTAAAATTAAGCCTAATTTTTATGATATAGGGCCTTTGCTTATAAGGGTCCTTGGTTCACACCCATAAGAACTAATTTTTATTGAAAGCTTATCCTCAGACTCTTTTCAACTGAAACTCAAAATATTGTTTGTTTGAAAGAGCTAACATTGTATAATCCACCTGTCAATTGTATGAGGGACTCCTCCACCCCCAGAAAAGATGTGTCAATGTCCAAGTGTGCATCGTACATTCACTGTCCTTGGCGCACTCCTGCATAGTAAAACGAAGCACCATTGCATGATATTGACTCACCTCTAAATACATTTATGACTGACCATTTAATGACAGTGACAGACTCTTTGACGCACCCACGAATGTTGTCTTTACAGTACTGCTCACATAAAACTAGCGCACATTGAAGTATGTTCGTAAATGTACTGAAATATACTTGCTTTGAAGTTAGTATGCTGACATTTTACGTTGCAATATACGCTACCCCATGCACACACATGAATGAAGATTTATATATGTAGGCCTATACAGACACGTAAGAGAATAGAGATTATATATTTCAGATAAAGATTTAATCCGAATATATCACATATTTTCTTGAAAGACGCAGAGAGATGATTTTTTTTTTAAAGCTTCTAAAGTTGCTTGAAATCTGTACACAATAAAAGTCATGGTATAACGAAGTGTTGGTACATGCCCAATGTGTATAGTATTACAATGAGAAGGGACTTGTAGTTACAAGAGATTTCCGATGATCCTTTCTTTCGTTTTGTTCTGGGGAAACAAAATCAGATTATCAAATAGGCCTATCATTTCTATTTACCTTCACGTTTGCTGCGATATGAAAACTATCACGTCAGAATACTTTACACAGCCAAAAGTAAGCGATATGTCGGCATTTAAACTTAAAGCTTCGAGACTGATGATGGAGGTACACCTTAAATAATTCCATAGTCGACCGAAATTGTGGCTAATATATCTTCCCATCCACAACTTCATACTAAGCTATACTAAATACTACAGTTTCGAAGGTTTTGATGCAAGAAGGAAGCATGTATGTTACGAAATGGCTTAAAGATTATAAGAAATATAATGTTGTTGAGTGCGGGATACAAACAGCGCACATCAGTATGATATTGAATTTTCTAGCGAATTTCTTGCCCACATCAAATGGAACCATCATTATTTGGAACCATCATCCTGCGTCCCAAGCATAAATTCATAATGCTTGTACAATAAAAATAAAACATCAGGCACAAGGTACGAAACCTGTTGAGTACAAAATACGTTCCCCAACCTGAAAAAAAGTCACTCATAAGTTCTAAACATTGTATGGCATAGCCAGGGGTGGTCCAGGCCCCTAATGATTGAATTCTGGTCCCCAAATCTTATGATGTGAAGTAGTAAAAACTTTAAATTATGATTTAAAAAAAAAAACAATTGCCACAAAAAAAATTCAGTTGACCCCAAATTTTGCAACCAGGCTACTCCATTGCTTCTGAAAGGTAGAACTTTTATAAGGCCACCATTGGTGGGATTTCAGAAAGGAGGGAGTGGGGGGGGGGGAGGCGTGGAGAAAGGGGCCATTTCCCCCACTTTTTCTGAGTTTGTATCTTTTGTATGGTGATTTTTATTTTGCCCCCTACTTTTGGCTTTTCCCCCACTTTCGGTCGGCAAATCCCACCCATAAAGGCCACCATACCCATTCCCAGAAACATATCACCCCTGATGATATGCAACAACATCATGGGCGTAGCGAGGCGAGGTGGTTTGACAGGGTCATACGACTCCCCTTCCCAGAAAAGAGTAAAATCACTATTAGAAAAGGTCCAGAAAATATGCTACTAAGGTCAAATATTCCCTTTATGACCCCCCCCCCCCTCTCCCACCCCTCATCAGAAAGGCTGGTTATACCCGTCATCAGAAAGGCTGGTTACACCACTCATTGGAAAGGCTGGTTACACCCCTCATCGGAAAGGCTGGTTACACCACTGAGCATAAACTTGCTCTGCATGTTCTGACCCCAATGTGATCTATCTGTCTATGTCATTGCTTTCCAACGTATTATATACAATTTATGAAGGTTGTTTTTCTTTTGAAAGCTAAATGAAAAGCAGAAAAGGATTTATTTTTACAATCTGGACTTGATTTATTCAGTAATTGTACTGTCTTGACCCAACGAAGCTCGTCTTGATGTGCACTGAAGTGTGTGGCTTAAGTTATAGCCTATAGCTCCAGCGGCAACTGAACGATTACTGGGGAGGTGTTACTCAACTAATCTATGAACCCACAATGCTTCAAGATACAGTATGTGCTACTCAGATTTCAAACAGTGCCATGGGTCCCGTCCCTAACCTCGTTCTGGCCGGAAATCTTTCCTGAGGCCCAGGGGGCCTCACTGCTTAGTTTTTTTGTTTTGTTTTTTGTGTGACTTTGATTTTGTTATTATCTTTGTGGTTTGATATTTCATTTGTATAAATGGGGCCTAAGCCTGCACGGTTTTGCCCAGACGTGAAACCAGTCGGTTTCCAAAACCAAAACTGGTTTTAACGGGAAAACAGGTTTTTCACCCGCAATGTAAACAAACTTTGAACATAAAGTGCATTACATTGCAGTAAGTATAACTAGTGTACTGCACTCTTACATGATAGCTGCTAATGATGTTTATATCACAGTATTTTCTGTAATTAATATGAAAATAAAAATGGAGGCATTGATCAATAAAATGTATTAATACATTTTAATGTTGTTTGCATGTAAAGTGAATTTATAAACCCCATTTGCCCCTCAAATAATGCAGATTTACCCCTTTGTCAGTCTAGGTCCCAAGGCAGTCACGTAAAAAAAGTTATGAAAAAGGTCATGTGGACAGGCCTTCTATATGCCCTTATTTACTAACGATTTATAATTCATAGTTATGATTTCAAATTTTCTTTCATAAAAAATATAAAAAAAAATATAAAAAAAAAATGTCTAAAAGTTGAAAAACAGATAGATTTAGCCACTAAATGAATGCATCATGTTACGGTGTGATGCTAGCCATCATTTACTCATACAATAATTTTGGTCATTCAGAATCGTATCAAATGGCAAAATACATCTGTATTTGAACATTCTGTTTGTACTTTCCACTTGTGAAATGATATGCAGAGATAATATTATTCATTTATGCATACCAACAGGCTATCACCTAACTGGTCCACAATAAACACATATGAACTCTCTCCGTTTCGAACCAATGAAATTATTTAAGCTTGTATCCCAAAGCGACTAACACTTGGTATGAGTCAATTACAGTACATACAACCCATGATTAGATCAAGATTCCATCACTTGTAGGCTACTACTGTACTACTAACAGTACTATGGGTAAACATAATTAACATTACAGGAGAACGGAAGAAAGATTTCAAAGCAAAATGCATGAAATATTTCGTTCTTTTTAAATCTGAACAATTTTAACTGGGACTGTTGTTCAGAGGTTTATTATACACATGAAAATGAGATGAGGGGAAGGAATACAAATTTTTTGAGGGAATGAATGGTCGTTTTCACTTGCGACCTTATTATGCAATGTGAATCATACCAGCTTGGTTTGATTCACAAACCACGCTAGTGATAGCACGGATATAATTTATCTTTGTGCATTGTTATTCCATAATGACCACGTGAGTAATTCACCCTCTAAGCAATGCTACAGCTATTTATAGCGATGGTTTTTCCCGGCATAAGCTGCTGAATTTAAACTGAAAAAACTTTTGAAAATAATACGACAACCCTTGAAAACCCATTTATTAATCATGTTACTATGACAACATGTGAATCCAGGGTCATTCACGCAAGTTTCATTTGTATCCAGAGGCCCATATACACATTGAATAATGTGTTATAACTTGTACTAGCCCTATGTACATGCATAGGATCAGTCAGTACAGTAGGGTGTGGTTGGGTGTGAATTCGCAAAAGGGTTTCGTTATACTTGGCTTGCGATTTGAGATAAAATTGTCGGGATTTGTAATAGATTCCCAAGTATTTTAAAAGACGAAAGGACTCGGGAGAGATTGACATGACTTCAAATAAAGGGATTATAAAAGAATAAATTTGTTTTGGTCAGGAAAATATTAGCCCGGAAAGAAGACGCAAATACATAGCATCATCGAACCTGTTATCTGCAGGTATGTTACGACTATTTATTTCCAAACATTCTCAATAGTATTTATTGATTGAATCTGCATAAATATCACATATTTTCACAAATATATCAAAAGATACTACAAAAAACATGTTGACACAAAGCATGAACTTTCTTTTCATTGAATTAAAAACGATTTGTACCATCTTTTGGCAATTTTTTTGTGGTGATTTGGTTATTATCGGTACTTCTGGGTTTCATAAAATTTGAATCATTAAGTTAAGGTCACGATTCGAAGTTTGAGATTATATGATCTGACAACCCTATTATTTATTGAAGTTACCCCAAAAATATTGTATCAAAATATACCAATACTTATTGTATACTGTAAATCTCATTTCAAAGTATGAACTAGACTATTTGAAAGGTAGATCGTACCAATATGAAATATGGGGGCCAATTATAAAGAAATTGAATCGATTAACTACAGTATGCCAGCACTGATTTGTAAGTTTCCTCCTAACAAATTTCAATTGGAAGGTTAATTTTGTGACCAAAATTGGTGCAAAATTTTGTTTTTTGGGGGGGGTGAAATAGTATGGCAAATAGGACAATAATTAGATTGCGTGGAGTTTTTAGTTGAGGTATGTGTAAATATGGTCGAAATCACAAAAAATTGTGTTTTTCTTCCATTAACTGATTGCTCGTAATGATAAGTGTCCCAATGGTTCAAGTTTCGGGTAAGCCCGATAGTACAGTAGTTCCGTGTCACTTTTAGTAAAGTTAAATTTTGAAGTTCAAATCATATATGTAGTGACCCAGGGTCACTAAATGTCTGGGATATTTAGTGACCCTTGATCACTAAATGGCCCAGTCACTAAATGTCTCAAGGGATATTTAGTGACCCTGGGTCACCAAATAGCCCAACTGTAATGATCAAGCAAGGAATGAGTAGGCCTATTCGTATGCAGAATGGCAGATACGCATTCTCCGTTTACAACAGAAAATTATTTCTGAATGTGTGCTCTTGGTAAATAAGCAAGATCAGGGGCGGACTGGGGGTTAAATTTCCATCAGTCGAGGTGCCCCAACTTGACGGACTGAGCTGGGGTCTTGAGCCCCGGTTGGCTACTCCAATGGTTTCCATGTTTTATGAAGCATATTAGACAGTATTTGAAACAAGGAGTGGCACCAGAGCGGGGCATATTGGTCATTGACCTATGGATTGACTGGCCAGTCCACCCTTTGGAAAAATTTGGAAAAATTTGTTATTCATCAGGACCGTAGGAGACCTTTGATTATTGGAGAGCCCGAGTCATAACCTTCATCCACCATTGTCTGGGGCATTGTTTAGCTTAAAATATATCAACTTATATGGCATTGTTTTCCTTAAAATATATTAACTTATCATACCACTATGTATATTATTGAAGGGGAGGGGGCGGGAGAGAGATCACGGTCACATAGACTCATACTCGCGGCCCCATTATAGCTATAAACTATATTTGGAACATGATCAGGGGACTCTAGGTGTATACCTTAATGTTTTATCTATACCAATTTTTGTATTTGTGTCTGTAGGATATGTACACGTAACATCTTCATGGGATGTACAACATATACAATTCAAACGTAAAACATTAAGAAATCCGTTATCTTATAAGCATATGCTTTCGAAACACAGTTTTCTCTCAAAACGTTGGTATATCATTATTAAACAAGTTCTCTTTGTATACGCTAGTGTGTTGGGAGGATGCGGGGACCTGGAAGGGGAGGGGGTCCTAAGACCGCTTCAACGGTCATACATGCAAGGATAGACCTATACTTCCTTGATATAAGTATACAACGAGAAAAAACATCTTTTTAAATTCTTATGGCAGACTTGACAGTATATCAAATGCGAGAAACAATAATGAACAATTAACAGAAATCGTGCAGAAAGAACCAAGAAAACTCATGAAAGTAATTATAAAGCAAATAAAAATTAAGAAACAAGCATGCTTGAGGCAAATAATAAGGATAACGTATACTTATCTCCCTAAAAAGAAAGAAACAAGCATGCTTGAGGCAAATAATAAGGTTAAAGTATACTTATCTCCCTAAAAAGGAAGAAACAAGCATGCTTGAGGCAAATAATAAAAATCAAATATACTTATCTCCCTGAAAAGAAAGAAACAAGCACGCTTGAGTCAAATAATTAACGATAAAGTATACTTGTCTCCCTAAAAAGAAAGAAACAAGTATGCTTGAGTCAAATAATTAAGGATAATGTATACTTATCTCCCTGAAAAGAAAGAAACAAGCACGCTTGAGTCAAATTATTAACGATAAAGTATACTTGTCTCCCTAAAAAGAAAGAAACAAGCATACTTGAGTCAAATAATTAAGGATAAAGTATACTTATCTCCCTGAAAAGAAAGAAACAAGCATGCTTGAGGCAAATAATAAGGATAAAGTATACTTATCTCCCTAAAAAGAAAGAAACAAGCATGCTTAAGTCAATAAGGATAAAGTATGTATACTTATCTCCCTAAAAAGAAAGAAACAAGCATGCTTGAGTTAAATAATAAGAATAAAGTATACTTATCTTCCTGAAGAGCAAGAAACAAGCATGCTTGAGTTAAATAATAAGAATAAAGTATACTTATCTTCCTGAAGAGAAAGAAACAAGCATGCTTGAGTTAGATAATAAGGATAAAGTATATTTATCTCCTGAAAAGAAAGAAACAAGCATGCTTTAGGCAAATAATAAGGATAAAGTATAAAAGAAAGAAACTAGAGAGAATTAGCTATAGGCTATAGATTTTTATGGAATAAAAGAAGAACGTTTAAACAGTGGCAAAAACTTCACCGCTTTAATACTTCTTGTAAAAAAAAAAAGGGGAGGGGGAGGAGAGGGGTGGGTGTGGACCCTGCAATAAGCGAGAACACATCCGATTTTATGGCCATTGAAATTCAGAAATTTGGGGTGGGTAAGTGTAGCGTAACATACCACCTACATTGTAGTATTCAAAGTGACAGTTAACAAAATATGCTTTTGACAAAAAAGTTATGAACCATTTTGCAATAATTTTAATATAGGAGCTAATGAAAGTTTCCACCATATAAAACGGTCGATTACCAACGTTATGCGAGAGCAAAGGTCATTTTGATTCACATTGTTAAAGAATACATTTTGTAAACAAAATTACAAACATAAGAGATCACATACATATTTTCAAAAAATGTTATGCTGGGCATGGACTTTATAGGCCTCCTTCACTTTATGCATTTAATTATCAAGCTAATGGAAGGTATGATGTTTCACGTTGTAATTGGCTTCATCCCTTTTGTGTGACTCTGTGAACAAATAATGTACATTTTCAAATTGTTCGACTAAAAAATACATTGCGGTCTCCGGAGTTTTTAAAGCATTTTTTTAAATTGCACAGAAACCATCTCAGAAAACATTGGTGTTGGGCCTTCAGCACAGTGTATGTGTACGACGATTATTGTATATTATGCCTTTAACATAGGTGTAGTACCAGTTCCGCTATAACACAACATGTATGGACCTTGATACACCTTTTGTACTCTCCTTGATGCACAAACATGTACTTTAGACGCACCCAGCGACACATATTTTTTAGACATGACGCACTCTTGATGCACCCTTCCCGTGGGTCGTAAGGTCCGTCTTATAATTGACAAGTGCATAACAACTATGAACTTATAAGCCATTACTATGCTGTCATAGAACTATTTCTTCTGAGTTATGTCTAACTTTGTAAAGAACTTTCGAATGTGTTATTCATAATAAACGCTTCTAAAAATAAATATTATTATTATCATTCCATACCAAGGGTGTGTAATTTCCTGTAATATAACCTTTATTGGTGGCTCAAATTCACAACAGATCAATAGATCTTCAATTTTCCTATTTTCAGAGGATTTTATAAAATAGTCCAACATCTTTTCAAATTTTTGTATATTCTACTATAATTTGGATAAAAAAAGCATCATTTATCCCTTTACCACGAAATCATATAAAGAAAGAATAACAGATTAGCTAAAAATAGACTGCACAAGCAAAAATATTGCATTAGAGTGAGACAAACAGCCCCTAAAGATATTTGTTTAAAATATGAAATTTCAGGGGTACATTTGTGTGAAGAAATTTAGTATATAAAGGAAATCTGCTGGAATGTCCATGTAGTTTCAGGGGTTACAAATGTAGGCCATGCTAAGATAAGAAATTTAGGTTGATGTTTTAAGGCCTAATCTTAGCAGCTGTAGAAACTCGATCTTTTTTTTCCTGTTTTCTAATGTCTGTGTCTGTGAAAAGTGCAGTTTTTTTTTTTTTTTGTCTGAATACAATTTTGGAAGTAAACTTTCCTTTTAGAAGGGACAGGTCAAATTTCTGGTTTTCTACCATTTTGAGAAGTGAAACTTGAGAAGGAATTTGTTGAAGTTTTATCAGGTATTATTTTCATTTTTAGAATTAGAACAATGTCATTCTCAAAACCTATGTAGAAAAAATGCATTGAAGGTGGTCTTGGTAGTTTTTATCTCGTGTCAAATTAATCAGGAAATATTCAGTAATCTAGTTTTCTAAAAAAAGGATTCTGAATGCAGCTAGATTTCATACATACATGTTGCCCTCTTTCTTGATGGAGTAGAAAACTTTCAATGCATTCATTCAAAAGGTTTTTTTCTGTTTTATCAACCTGAATCTGTTTCATTTAGGAGGTAGTTTAAATTTGTAGTTGGTTGGGTGTTGGTGGTCGTGAGGAGTAATGTTGGATATTACAGGTCATGGTTCTAAATGTCGTTTTCTTAGGCGACAACTAAACTTGTTTAAAGTTTTTATAATGAAATTATTCAGAAAAGAAAAGATAATTTGAGAATTTCATTTAAGGTATATGGATGTGTAAATGCAACATTAACTCTAAAACTATCAAAAGCGATGAAAGCAAAACATTTGATCAAAATTGGTTAAAAAATGACAATTTTATGTATTATGTAACTTCATGCATCAATATGCAAATTTGTGATGATTGGATAATCTTGGAATTTTCTAATAAAATATTTTTTAATTGTCTATCATCATTCTTTGAAGTGGTGCAGTAAACTCTTACCAAAAGTTTTTGGATTTCTATCCTCCCAAGCTTGGAAAAACTTGCAAGTGTCAATCTTAAAGGGAAATAATCAATTAGCAAAACAAACAAAACACAAATTTGTATTCTTTTTTATGAAGAAAATTATTCTTCCTGCAAATTCTCTTTTTTTCCCTGCACTTAAAACTGCTGGAACTGTGGCATTTTTCCAGCTTTGTGGCTATTTAAGGAAGTAATGCCCAGTTAAAGAAGCAAAAAACAGATCAATTTTAATGCATTTTCAATGCTTTGAATTACCCTGGACCCCATAATGGGGCTCTGGATCCAAAATGGGGACCCCTGACCCCATAATGGGGGCCATGGATCCCATAATGGTGGCCCCTGGACCCCATAATGGGGCCCTACTGGACCACATAATGGTGACCCCTGGACCCCATAATGGTGCCCCTGGACCCCATAATGGTGCCCATTGGACCCCATAATGGGGCCCTGGACCCCATAATGGGGCCCTCTTGGACCCCATAAAGGGGGCCCCTGGACCCCATAATGGTCAGGCAACTCATTTCTTTAAGAAAAGTATGACCTGACCTATTGAAGTGGGTTAAAACTAGGTTAAATCTAAGATGGCTGCTACCGTCGCTCTTAAAATAGGGCAAATGTCTGTAACTTCCTTAATGTTTGGAATAGAACAATCAATTTTTTTAAAGCTTTATGGTTTTAAGGGTCAGGCAACTCATTCCTGCAAGAAAATTATGACCTGACTTCCGGAAGTGGGTTAAAGCTGGGTTAAATCCTAGATGGCTGCCACCGTTGCACCCGGAATATAGGAAAACAGCTGTAACTTTCCTAATGTTTGGGATACAACAACGATTTTTGTTGATACTCCATGGTTTTAAGGATCAAATAATTCACTGGTGCCAATAGACAAGTCTGGATCAGATCTGTAATTCCTGGGAACAGGGGCCATGTCCACCCCCCCCCCTTCCCTCCCTCCCCTCACACACACACACTTTTGGCAGTTTAACAAAAAATAAGGAACATAGTTTTGGAGAGAATTACTAATTTGCCTTGCAATGTACATCTTGGCCGGATGTTGGACTCTGTCTAGGAGGATGAGGGAGGGTGTGGGGGTTAGAGCACTACACCTGAATTCCCTCTGCTCTCAAGCTAGTTCCCAACTTTTCAGAGAGGAACTACTATCCTGGTCAGGATCGGATTGTCAAAGGAGGCAGTGAAGTAACCAACATTTCACAAATTGGCCAAAATAAGTGACAGTACTCCCCCTCTTCACCCCCCCCTCCCTTTCCACCCCGCCAACACGCACAGGCCCTGTACTGTGCCATAGACGAAGCATTCAAATTGATCACACTTTATATGAATGCAATTTTTTTAATAGCTAAAACACATAGGTTATCCCAATTCTTCAAAGCAAAAGTTGGGTGCGCTCTCACCCCCCCCCCCACCCCATCTCCCACCCACCCCAGTGTTGTAGGAATTCAGTCAGTACCTCCTTTGGGTGTTTAGATTTTATAAGTGTTTGTTCCAACTCATGATGTGTTTTGGATTTTTGTATGTGGAGTCATAGACGAGTCATTTCCAACATGCTTACAGTTAGGCTCGTACCGTGCAGCTATAGACATCGCCTACAGTCAGATACACTCTACTCCTTGGACCATGCGTGCATGCATCTGGATATTTGGAGGTCATGAATTGTGTAAGCGAAACTTCTAAAGGTTTGTAATGTTACTAACATGTTTTAATCAGCTACGTTATACCCATAGGCAGCTGTAAGTGATCTTAATTTGATGGACAAAATACGATTTAATTATACAATGATTACCAAATCATTGAGGGTGGGGCAAGTGCACTCCTATGGCAAGCCATCCATAGAAATTAGACCTGACGTTAGGCCTATATAGTCCCTCCCATTGTTAGGCCTAGACTTAATCATACAGTGTTTAACTTAATCCTGTAAAAGTTTAAAAATATAAGAATATACCTTAATTATATATCATTCATAGCTAGAAGATTTTCTGGCCCATTTTTTGCAGATATGAAATTATCATTGACTAATTTGAAATTTCAAAACAAAATGAAGAATTGAGCTCAGATGAAGCTCAGTTTGGGATCAGATGAAGCATTGCATGGACCAATCTCACCAATGATATTTTTGCATTAAACTGTTTTGACTTTCTTATAACAAATTTCACAACATTTCCAAATCTGCCGGAAGTATTTTTGTTGCTACGCTTTGATAATGGTACACAGATGTTGTTGCATTGTGGGATTGCGGCCTCCGCAGAATCTTATAAATGTTTATTATCATATGGGTACTACTAAGAAAGTACACAAACTGATAAGAATTCTTATTCTGGCTGTCAAATTCACAAATCCAATATAGCAATCAAGGTTATACCAACAGCTTGCAAAAGAATGATGTTAGAATTTTTATATATTTTTTTTTTCATTGTTTCAGAAGCCAATTGATACAATGATTTGTTTTCATTTACTTTCAGGTTGTGTGTTTGTAGCCTAGACAATGTAAGTTGTCCAATTTTCAAAGAAAGATTTAAAGATGAACATGGCGTAGTTCAAGTTTGTCAAAGGGCGCTGATGGCATCAATGTGGCAAGTATTTAGAGAGGTGACAGCATTGTTGTGATGGCTGGCTGTAAGGTACACTCAGACTGTCGTAAATGGTACATAAATCAACTTGACATTAATAATCAAGAGAAGAAACGCATGGATTATCCAATTTTTCATTGAAGAGAAGTGCACGTGCATCTACTGGACGGCTGGACAGCAAGTCTGATTGACTTTTTAGGGGGATTAAGGTGGCCCTTGGAGGTTTTGACTACAGCTATGTAAAAACTGACTCCTTTGCCAGGACTATCCTAGAGTGCTGTGAAAGCCGTTCTGATGATTGGGCATTTACTGTGAAAGGGCAAATTGAGTATTATTGTTGGGATCTTCATGCTGCTGACTGCATATACCACCATAAATGCAGTGTCAATTTCCGTAGTAGGTGTGATGCACCAGTGTCGTTTTGCAGCGGAATGGATGTAAAATGCAGAAAATCTGGTTGACCTAAAGATAAAGACCAAGACCAGGCATTTCTCCAGGAACTCTGCATTTCTGGAGATGAATGAAGAGGAACAATTGACTATTTCATACCTTAAAAATGAAGGAGTTTCTGATTCATGTTGATTCACTTCCTTACAGCAATTACTACATAAAGAATCAACTAAAGGAAAATTATGGGGACTCTCATCTTAATCACAGAGGGCAAGGGTTTAAATGACACACTGACATTTAGGGAGAAAATGTCACACATACTCTGGTCTTACTTCAAAAGTAAACAACATGGATGTGATGAAGATACACAAAAGAGAGCTATAATTGAGATGGCAGTAAGACTGATTAAGAGCCATAGTAAATAAAATGTACCATCCATTACTGATCACTACTTAATTAATAGCTGAGGAACTTAAACTCGACTCTGCATTGTGTTTCGTTCCAGAGACACTTCAAAACATGTTGAATTATCCATTTATTTGGAAAAACATGCAACACAAAGTAGCCTGTATTGGACAAGCCATAGTACAATCAGTAAGACCGCGGACCATCATCACACCTTTACAGATTGGTCTAGGAGGGCAGGTGCATCATCTGTATCGGTCCAAGTTCCTTGTGGACACTCTTTATGAGATGGGGGTATTGCTTGTCATATGGTGAAGTGCTTCGGTTTGAAAAGAATGCAGCAAGTTGTGTCACACCAGATTTGCTAGTTGAAGACATAGATCTCTCATACTCATCATTCTTATTTGCTTGTGACTACGTAGATCATAATAATCTCACAATTAATGGCAAAGGTACATATCATGGGATACGCATAATAGCTGCATTGAGGAGGAAGACAAGCCATCTTGTCAAGAGACAAGCAATTTCAGAACTGAACATTGTAGAAATGTCCAAAGTTGATATCATTGAATACCGCTTCTTTACTCATGCTCTTCAAAACCTCAAGTTACAAAACTTCCAGATGTCCCCAATTGTGATAAGAGAGTTGAAATCTTATGGGAGCTTTCATTCCATTCAAACAGCCTGTTCCAAATTGGCAAGGAATGATGCATTTTATTCACTAGGGGTATACACATCCCGGGCAATCCTCCACTATGTATTTGCCCATGATTGACATGTATCCTGGTGATAAAACTTGCATTCTGTCAACGCTAGACTTCCTCAGCAACCTGGCCATCAGACACCTTGTTCCTCCAGTAATGACATTTGACCAGCCCCAGTACTGGTATGCTGCTGAGATCATCAGTACTAAAGGGCAAAATAGTTCCTTGAAGAACGTTGTTCTGATGCTGGGCAGTTTTCATACAATCATGAATCTTCTTGGAGCAATCAATAGGTACCTAATGAATGGCACAGGACCTAAAAATATTCTAAGAGTGATTTACGGTGAGAATGCTGTAGTGCATATGTTGACGGGTAAATCTGTTCAAAGGGCATTCTGTGGTCATCTGCTGGTGGACAAATGTCTTAATGAAATGATTGTAAAATTTGTGGTAGATGAAAATCCTGATTTTGCATCACTGATAGAGGAGACAGAGAAAATGTATTCATACTTACTGAAGGGTGATAACACTCTTGAAAGTCTTGTGACATCCATGACAGGCCATAGGATTAGTGAGGAACTTGACAAGAAGAAAGCTGAACTTGGTGCTCAATCCCAAATGAGTCAGTTGTGGCTATGATATCAGAAAATGCTTGGTACTGCGCGGGCAATGATCAAGGGAAATCGCACTGGATCTTGGCTGGATTATTTGCATGCTCTTGCCGACGCCTTGCGGTATGTGCTGCAGCAGGACACTACAACTACTTGAAGTCTGCGTACCTCTTTATCCAAGAGATTAGTGAACTGGAGAAGAAACACTCAAATATATACATGAAGTTTCATAATGGCTTCCATGTCATTCGTCAAACAAATCAATTTTGGGCTGGGCTTTGTTGTGATCTAGCCATCGAGCAAATACTTATGAGGTCACTAAAAGGCACAGGCAGCTTGACTCATGGCAGTAAGATGACAGAAGAACAACCAGCATTGTGGACAATGTCAGCTTCCATAATGTCCGAGTTCAACACAGCCATGCAGGACTTCAGTAATCTCACATACACCACGAGCGAACAACACAGAGATTCAACCAATGCTAGGATTGAAAGAGACATGGCAGACCTGCCAAAGATCAAGAAGAAAGGTAAATTCATATTTACCTTTCTCTGACCCCTCGTTGAGAAATATTATCAATGGCATAGTTGCAAAAGAAAACGTCAATGTGCATGAATATGAGTCCGCTGGAATAAGAATCATGGAAAGAATGATTGGACAGCCTGTATTTTCCTTCTCTTTCAAAAGGAATGAGAAAACCAAGACCCTGGGATATTCATCTGATGTCAAGGTTGCTCCTGAGAGAACCATTGATCCTAGCCTACTGTTCCAGCAATTCCTTGTAGTGTCCAGCACAGGAGAACTGTCTCTAGAGGTGATGGGATACCAACTAAGTCCATACCCACCTTCGAGAGTAAAAACATCTTGAGAAAGGCCGACAAGCCTCAACTAGCCCAAGCCATTGCTGTCCATTGAGTGAAGCGATATCAGAAGTCAACCCAAAGACTGAAAGGTACTTGCTTGACAGGGGCTCCTTACTGCACAAGTTGGAAGTGGAGAAGGGGGAATACCTATGGCAAAATAGCAAAGGTGTATGCTGACTTCACACGTAGGCACTATGGGGCAGCAACTGTAGTGTTTGATGGTTATGAAGCAGGTCCTTCAATTAAGGATAACACACACACCAGAGACTGTCATCCGATTGTATAATTCACTAGGGAAACTGAATTTGATGGAAAGAAGGAAGAGTTCTATCGAGGGGATCTAGCAAACAGAAACTAATCAGCTTGATAAGTGACCAACTGAAGAGAGAGTTGTACGGTAATTCAGGCAGAAGGGGGCGCTGATGTGGAAATCGCTAAGACCGCAATTAACATTGCGTGCGCACATTCCACAATGCTGATAGGAGAGGACACTGACTTGTTGATTCTTCTTCTTCTTCATTACTCAAAAATAGATGGGAAACCACTTTATTTTAGATCAGTCAAGAGGCATTACTACTGTCAAGGATCTCCACTACGGTGTACCTCAAGGAAGCGTGCTTGGTCCCTTTTTATATACGGCCTATACTGCACCCTTAGCTGATCTTATTGAAAAATGTGGGCTTAACTATCATTTTTATGCTGATGATATACAGCTATGGTTGCCAGTAAATCTAGATGATAACGATGAAATTTTGTCTGTCACTAAAAGATTTGAAACCTGTATTCTAACCATATGTAATTGGATGACTAGCCACAAGCTCAAGCTCAATGCCGACAAATCTGAGTTACTTCTATTCCATCCAAAATCACGCCGAAGCCAGTCCCTGATCTAAATCTATATATCGATGGCGTCACCATCTCAAAAGCACTTCTGCCAGGAACTTAGGGGTTATATTCGATAGTTGTCTCTCATATAATGCCCACTTGGCAACTGTTTGTAAAAATGCCTACTGGCATTTACGTAACATTTTCTCAGTCAAGAAGTACATACCGCTCTCAATGCTTGCCACTCTTGTTCATGCTTTTATTAGTTCGAGACTTGATTTTTGTAATAGCTTATTTGTTGGTTTACCAAATTATCAAATTCAACGTCTCCAGAAAATTCAAAACCATGCTGCTCGTCTGCTTTCATCCTGCACGAAATTCGACCATATCACTCCAATTCTGTTTAACCTTCATTGGCTACCTATTCAGTTTAGAATAAAATTCAAAATTCTCATGTTCGCCCATAAATCTGTCTATAAATCCGGACCTTCTTACTTACATTTAAAAGTTTTTAACCCAATTCGTTTTACCAGACAGTCAACTGCTCCAACTCTTGTTTTACCAAAATTCAATTCTAAATCTGCTGGTCAAAGATCTTATTCTGTTGCTGCCTGTACCTTGTGGAATAATTTACCCGTTCAATTACGTGCAATTCACTGTTACAATGTTTTTAAATCTCAACTGAAAACCCACCTTTTTAAATGTGCTTATAATCTTTAGTCTTTTTATGTATTGATTCATTGTGTATATTTTTTTAGGTATTTCAGTAATTTGTACTTCTACTTTATTTGTTTTACTTCATTTGTTTATATTTCTTATTCAGCATGTTTAGCTTTTAATCTTTAGTTTAGCCTTTAAATTATGTATTGACTAATTGCGTATTTATATTTTAGGTTTTTCAATTTTTTGCTTTTAATTTTCTAGTTTTATACTTCATTTGTTTTTATATATCTTATCATTTACTTTACTTACTGTTCCGCGCTCCTGACGATTTAGTTCAAAGGGGCGCGTTATAAATATATGTGTATTATTATTATTATTACAAAGGAGTACAATATCAATCACATAAAGCGTGTTCTTAGCAGCGAGTTATGCACACAAATTGTAATCCTACATGCATTCACAGAATGCGATTCAACATCACGTGTCTATGGTGTTGGAGAATGCGATTCAACATCACGTGTCTATGGTGTTGGAGAATGCGATTCAACATCACGTGTCTATGGTAACTTGTGAACTCCAATCCTGTGCAAATGCTTTTATTTTACATGGCAAGGTCTGCACTAATATAGAAAACCTTGGCAACTAGGCGATGGCTGTTACGTTTGGTGGGGAGAGCACATGTTCTCTAGCATTGCGCTATGGTATTTTCACTCAGAAATTGACCTCTGGTAAATTATTTGTGTCACCAGAACGTGTGCCACAAACTGAGTCTTCGACCAAATTTCAGTGCCTCAGAGTCTATTATCAAACAATGACTTGGATGGGGATGGGAAGTGATATGGATATTTTGGCCTGGGGTTGGGGACTTAAAAGCAACCAACTAGTACCCGTAATGTCTGATGCAACTGCTGCACCAGACACTCTACTAAAAATGATACGTTGCAACTGCATTACTGGTTGCATTATTCTCCGTTGCAGTTGCAGAAGATATGGGCTTGTTCCTCAGCATGTGGATCATGTCAACTTGCGTCATGTGACAATCCATACAATGAAGTTTCTGAGGAGGAAGAGGACATGTATGAAGACTAAATGAGAAGGTGAAAAAGTGACAGCACTTTCAGAACTGAGGTCAACTATGCTTGATCATTACCCCAAAAACAATGGAACTTTAAAATTCTTGCCCAGTAAACAAAGTTTGACTAGTTTTGCCACCTATAGTGGTAAAATGTCATTGTTTAATAATCTTAGAAAAGTGCTATTGCTCTGTTGGCATAAGATAAGTTTTATAGCGCTCCACACTTGGTCAAAAAGCTTCGCTGAATATTTTATAGTTTCTAGAAAATTGCGCCCTCACTTTTCGGTCTAGTGATGTTAAAGTTGTCATTTGACAGGTTTTTGTGCTTAATATTACATTTTGTTATCAAATATTTTAGTCTACTCATAAAAATGTTTAATTTTGAATTATCTTTAAAAAGCTTACTCTAAAAGAAACTGTCCAGATTTGTTGCACTTCTCTATCAACATAATGGTGGCCATTTTGAATTTATCTTACTCATTGTTAATGATTTGAATTGTCAGTTCTGATTTAATTTAGCAGCAATGAATCCCTTGACCTTTAAAACCATGGAGAAGAAACAATTTTAACTGTTCTATATCAAATATTAAGGAAGTTAACAGCCATTTATCTGATTTTTAGGGGCGGTGGCAGCCATCTTGGATGTTACCCAGTTTTAACCCACTTCCGGGTGTCAGATTTTGATAGACTTTTTTTCTGTCACTCACAACATCCACCAGGCCCCAAAACCGTTGACAGACGTTTTGTTGGAATTTATTGGGGTCTGATGGTATATTGACCCACCTAGTAATGGCGATTTTGTCCACAGTTTTTCCTGAAATTTTCTCAGAAATGTTCAGGTTTTTTGAGAATTCCTCAGAAAATATTAAAGTTTATTCAAAGTTCCTCAGAAATGAATAAAAGTTTCTTCAGATATCCTTATGGAAGGTTAGAAATTCCTTACAAAATATTAAAAGTTTTTCAGAGACACTTAAGACAGATTGAAGACTAGTTTTCTTAAAAAGTCTACAAGACATTTAATATTTCCTTAGACGATAACTGTAAAATGATATAATTTTCCAATAATCTTCAGAGATCCTCAATCGTCTCTCTCGTAGCACTGGAGATTTAAAATCCTTAAATTCTTTAAAATATTTGGGCACCAACAGTTGTATCAGGCATGATTATTAAACTCTGACTTTATTATTGTGTTTATTTGCATAAAGTTGCTACAGTATATGAACTGACCAGACATTTTCATTTAGTATGCTTACTCAGCGAGTGTGACACAATGTGACTGCATATGGACATCGGGTGGGATGCCATGTGGGACATGGATGGGGGCTATGCAGGACATATGATATAATATATACCATGTGGTATATACCAAGGGCTATATCAGGCATAATTATTTGACTCCGCCTTTTTTTCTTATTCAACAACTCATTTGCATATAAGTTATTATATGAACTGACACTTTCATACATAGTATGTTCAACCAGGGACTGATAGCTAGGATGAGACTTCTTTTGGAACCTATGGGATGTCATGTGGGACATGGGGTGGGATGTCATGTGGGACATGGGGTGGGATGCCATGTGGAACAGGGTGGAATGCCACGAGTAACAGAGTGTGACATAGGTTGGGATGCCATTTGTGACATATGGTAGGAGGCTATGTGGAACATAAGGTAGGAGGCCATGGGAACATGGGCTGTGATGCCATGTGGGACATAAAGTACCATGTCGTTGGGACATTTGGAGGGATACTATGTGGAACATATGGTAGGATCCAATGTGGGACATAAGGTGGGATGCCATGTGGGACATTAGGTGGGAAGCCACTTATGCAGGACACAGAGAGGGATGCCATGTGGGTTATAGGGAGGGATGTCATGTGGTACAACATATGCTTGGATTAATGTGGGACATACATGTAGGATGGGATCCATGTGGGACATAGGGTGGGATGCCATGTTGGTCATAGGGTGGGATGCCATGTTGGACATGATGGAATGCCATGTGGGACATATGGTGGAATGCCATATGAGACATACTGTATGGTGGAATGCCATATGGGAGATATGGTGGGATGTCATGTGGGACAAGGCATGGGATGGCATGTCATGTGCGACATGGGGTGGGATGTCATTTGGGACATGGGATAGTATCCATTTGGGACATATAGGGTGGGATGCTATGTGGGTCATAGGATGGGATGCCAAGTAGGACATATGGTGGAATGCCACCTGGGACAAGGGATGGGATGGGTTGTCATGTGGGACATGGAGTGGATACCATGTGGGAGATATGGTGGAATGCCATGTGGAACAAGGGATCAGATGGGATGTCATGTGGGACATGGGGTGAGATGCCATGTGGGACATGGGGTGGGATGCCATATGGGACATGGAATGTCATGTGGACTTAGTGTGAGATGCCATTTTTATGATTGGCCAGGTCATATGATATGGGTGTCAATTTGCATGGGCATGCGAACCATGACGGTATTTACCATTCTAAGTTTATTGTAAAATGTTTGAAAACCAGTATTTCTAAACCATACTAATTGTTTGCTCTTTCTGATATTACTTTTGTGGCACTGGTTGGAATTTTTTTAAATTGCAGGTGCAATTATCGCTTGATGATTTTTAGCTAGACTTTTCAAAGAATTGTGGAGCTGTTCTACTACCTTCGGCACCGGTTAAAGTTTTTGTAAATTTAAATTTTTTGGTTAGAGTTTTTGGTTAAAGTTTTCATGAGTTATGAATGTATAAATTCATGTAACTTGGCATAGGGGTAGAGGACATGGGTACTGTTCAAATAAGCATGAATAGGGTTTGTGTGTGGATACTAAATAGCCTATTTGAATAACAATGAAAATATTTGTCCAGTTAAAGTTTTTGTAAAGTTTTAGTTAAAGATTTTTGGTTAATGCTTTTATAAGTTATGAATGGTGTACATTTATGTAACTTGGCATAGGGTAGAGGACATTGGTACTTTTCAAATCAGCATGATTTGGGGTTGTGTGTGCATACTAATTAGCTTATTTGCATAACAATTAAAATATTTGTCCGGTTAAAGTTTTGATTAAATTTTCATAAATTAAAGTTATGAATGGTGTACATTTATGTAACTTGGCATAGGATAGAGGACATGAGTACTGTTCAAATGAGCATGATTGGTGGTTTGTGTGTGCATTTTAATTAGCTTATTTGCATAACAATAAAAATGTATGTATCTATGATTTCTCTTCGATTAAAGTGGATGTGGGGATTTTGTTTGCAAAAATGATTAATATGTGAAGACCACTGTCTACACTTACTGGGGAAGGAAGTGTGCATATTAAGTAGGTTATTTGAATAACAATAGACTTCCATACAAAATGTTTAAAATTAGCTCATAACTAAATTATAAATGGTGTACATTCATGTAACTTGGTGCAGGGGAGGAGAACATGGGTGCTGTTCAAATGAGCATGATTGGGGGTTGTGTGTGCATTCTAATTAACTTATTTGCATTGTGTACATTCATGTAACTTAGTATAGGGATAGAGGATATGGGTACTGTTTAAATGAGCATGATTGGTGGTTGTGTGTGCATACTAATTAGCTTATTTGCATAACAATATTTTTGTATCTATGGTATATCTTGAATTAAAGTGGGAGTGGGGATTTTGTTTACAAAAATGATCATTTATGTGAAGAACATTGTCTACACTTAATGGTGAGGTGTAATGTGCATATTAATTAGGTTATTGCATAACAATAGACTTGTAGAAAATATTAACCTAATATGATAAACTGTTACTTGGTACAGTGGTGGATGACATTAGGTACTGTTCAGTTGAACATGATTGGGGTTGTGTGTGTATACTAATTTGCTTATTTGCATAAAAATGAAAATATTTGTATCTATGATATCTCTTAAATTGAAGTGGGTGTGGGGTTTTGTTACACAAGTGATCATATATGTGAAGAGCATAGTTTACACTTAATGGTGAGGTGTAATGTGCATATTAAGTAGGCTATTTGCATAACAATAGACTTCTGCATAAAATATTTAACCTGAGATAATAACTTGGTACAGGGGTAGAGGACATGGGTACTGTTCAAATGAGCATTATTGGGGTTGTGGGTGAATACTAATTCTCTTATTTGCATAACAATGAAAATATTTGTATCTGGGTGTGGGGATTTAGTTTACACAAATGATCATATATGTAAAGAGCATTGTATACACTCAATGGTGAGGTGTATTGTGCATAATAAGTAGGTTATTTGCATTCAATAGACTTGCATACAAAATATTAAACCTGAGATATTAACTTGGTACAGGGGTAGAGGACATGGGTACTGTTCAAATGAGCATGGTTTGGGGTTGTGTGTGCATACTAATTAGGAGTGGGGATTTTGTTTACACAAATGATCATATATGTGAAGAGCATTGTCTACCCTCAATGGTGAGTGTAGTGTGCATATTGAATTAAGTTATTTGCATAACCATACACTTGCATATAAAGAAATATTCAACCTGAGATAATAACTTATTTGGTTCAGTGGTAGAGGGCATTGGTAATGTTCTTTTGAGCAGGATTGTGGGGTTGTGTGTGCATACTAATTAGCCTATTTTTATAGCAATGTATATGTGGTATCTCTTGAATTAAAGAGGGTATGATGATTTTGCTTAAACAAAGAATGATAAATTAGGGGTTTGGGAAATATAAACAATAAGCAGAATGTGGGGTAGAAGATGACATGATGATAGCTGAAGGAATTAGGATGAGGGTGAGATTTCATTTGGGACAGGGTGGAATTGTATGTAGGGCAGGGTGGTCAGGATGCGATGTTGGTCAAGATGCGATGGCATGTTAGACAGGGTACAGTACATTGGTATGTAGAACAGGGTGGGTTGGCATGTGGAACAGGGTGGGTTGGCATGTGGAACAGGGTGGGTCGACATGTGGGACAGGGTGGAATGGCATGTGGTGGGGTGTCATCTGGATTTCAGTTGTGATGGCATGTGGGTCATGCAAGTGCTGGAATGAAATGTGGTATCTGGTTTTCAGGTGTGATTGCATGAAGTATAGGCATGGGATGACATTTGGGACAGGTTGGGATGGAATGCGGGACAGTCTGGAATATGAATTATTAGTGGTGAAGGGAATTGTATAGTTTCCAATGTCTTGTTTGTCAAAGGTTAAGCAATATTGTTTTGCATAATTTTGCTTTAATGTAATTGAACATTTTTCATGTTGCTTGACACATATTTTCTTAAATTGGAAGTTGTATTACAATCCAGAATGTGCAGTAGTTGTGGGAATGTGTTGGTGTTGGGGGAGAGTGCAGGTTGGAAAGGGGGCTTAATGACATTCTTTCATTGACATTGGCAAGTCAGAGCCTCTTTTTCTTTGTTATTCAATTGATAGAACTAAAAGAGGTGTTGTAGTTATAAAGATTGCTAGCTTTTACATGTTTTCTGAGTTACTAGGTGAGGTAACCTTGAGCTTCTTTTTTTGTCTTAAAATATCTGGGAAAACTAGAAGATATTTTGAAGCCTGTTGTAAAATGTGAAAATTAACAATGAAAATGTAAATGCAACTTTCAAAGCTTAAGTAATTTGAAATCATGCCCCTGCTACCCTTTTTCTGTATTTACTTCCCTCTATAAGCCCATTCTCTATACTACTGTAGCTTTAAATAGTCAGCATACTGTCCTTCCAACAGTTCTTGTTATGTAAATAAAATTCATTGATACAAAATGACTTTAGAGGTTTTTTTTCAAACATTGAAAGAAAATATTTGGGACTTCATTTTATTCTAAAAATAAATTGGCCTGCTTGTGAGGACAGCTTTATTTACTGTAGTTTTTTGTTAGTATTTTGTGTGTTCTTAAAAAAAAAAAAAAAAAACTAGCATCTATAAGTCACCTGCAATCAAGTTGAATCAACTCATGACAGTCCAAACATATGTCAGTCTTTTGAGATATGGTGTAGAAAGTTCATGGATTTATAGGTCAAATTTGAAGCCATATATGGAAGTTTTAATTTCTTGTGTAAAAGGTAAAGTTTGAAATAGGGCAAGTTGTTAAAAGAGGAATGCAATTGATACTCAGATGCAGTAAAATCTTATCTAGGTGGGGAAGATTTGTGTTATTTTCTGAAGAGTTCCATATGGGGAAACAGCTGGCATTTGTTGCGTTGTACTGGTGTGTTTACATGGTCCCACTCCAGGAGGGTGCAACCCTCAACTTTGAATTATTGAATGAAGATTAAGATGATGATAGCTTTTAATGGGTGCTTGCCCTGCTCTTATGTCCTGAATATCAATACCTCACAAATCCATTTTCATATGTGGTACAGTATGACCATTAGGTTGATAGAATGAGAATCTCGTGTTTGTGTGTGTGTAACATGTCTGTTAGTATGTATGTTACATTTCTGCTTGTTTCCAAAGGAAATGAGCTCATTAACACTAGGAAGACACAATCAGGTTGTTCAAACTGTTCAATTTGATTCACCCAGCATGTAATTGCAAGCTTCTGAAAACAAATGATATCCATCACATGGTCGGAATACCTTACTTTTCTTGTCACAAACATAAAGTAATTGTAGCTGTATTTCCCACTAGTGTTTGTGTAGCAGGCACCTTCAGCATGGGGTCCAGCAGCCTGCTTTAGGGAGGGTCCAGGCAGTGGCATAGTGGGTCATCTTTCACTGGGGGGTGAGGCAATTTTGCCCCTTCTCCCCCCCGAAAAAGTTCATAAAAGTAAAACGTTGGGCACTTAGAAGTAAATTGGCATGAACCGTTTAGGAAATTGCTTAAAATCAGTGTTTCGAATCTAGAAACCGTCAAAGCCCTGAAAGGGGTCAATGGGGGCGAAGCCTCCGGAAGCGCCACTTTGGTAAAAATTGAAGAAGAAAATATTCCCAAATATTGAAGAAACATTTCGGAAAATGAAGGAAATTTCCTGGAAATACAGGAAATCTCCCAAAAATGAAAGAAATTTCCCCAAATTGAAGAAAAACTTCCCAACAAGTGAAGAAAATTTCTCCCAAATTGCAGAAAACTGCCCAAATATTGAAGAAAATATCCCGAATGAAAAAAAAAATCCATTAAATGGAAGCAAAATTCCCGAAAATGAAGGAAATTTCCCAGAAGCGAAGGAAATTTTCCCCAAAAAGAAGAAAACTTCCACAACATGAAGAAAATTTCCTGAAAATTGAAGAAAACTACCCAAATATTATTAAAGTTTATTACAAAAAATTCCGCAAAATAAAAAAAATTTCCCGAAAATTGAAGAAACTCTTAGCAAAGTGCAGGAAATTTCTGAAAGTACGAAGGAAACTTCCCAAATAATGAATAAAATATCCCGAAAATGAAGCAAATTTCTTGAAAATGGAAGCAAATTTCCCGAAAATGAAGGAAATTTCCCAAAAGCGAAGGAAATTTCCCCCAAAAAGAAGAAAACTTCAACAACATGAAGGAAATTTCCTGAAAATGAAGAAAACTACCCAAATATTAATAAAGTTTATTACGAAAATTTCCCAAAATGAAGAAAATTTGCCGAAAATTGAAGAAACTCTTAGCAAAGTGCAGGAAATTTCTGAAGTACAAAGGAAACTTCCCAAATAATGAATTAAATATCCCGAAAATGAAGCAAATTTCTTGAAAATGGAAGCAAATTTCACTAAAATGAAGCAAAATTTAAAACTGCCCAAATGTTAAAAAAGATATCACGAACATTTCTGCAATGTGAAGAAAATTACCCAAAAATTGAAGAAACTCGCAATTATTGAAGAAAATTTCCTGAAAATGAAGAAGCTTCTAAAAAATTGAAGAAATTTTTAGCAAAATGAAGGAAATTTCCCAAAGTATGAAGGAAACTTCCTATATATTGAAGAAGATACCACGAAAATGAAGGAAATTTCATGAAAATGGAAGCAAATTTCACAAAAACGAAGGAAAACTCCCCAAAATTAGAAGAGATTTCCCAGAAATTAAAGGAGATTTCCCTGAAATTGAAAATTTATTGAAGAAAATAAATTTGTAACACGATCATTATTGGGGGCTTTAAATTGTGTCAACTCTAGGCATGCTATAAGGGGCGAAGGCCACGAAGCCTGGTGGGGACACAGGTCTGGCAGGAAGCCCTATGTTTGTCATGGTTTTAATAGCAGAAAAGGGCTTTAAAATGTGTCACATCTATTGGGCGTTGGGGTGAAACCCCAGGAATCCTTGCATTTCTTGCAATTTTCAGAGCAGAAAATTGCTTAATATTGTGTCAAATCCAGGCGCTGAGGGGCAAAGCCCCAGGAAGCTATTAGCTTTTAGGAAGTATTTAGGAAGTATTAGGAAGTTTTTTGCCATGATTTTGGTAGCAGAAAATTTCTCAAAATCTTGTCAATTCCAAACTAAAGTTAGTTAAAAGGAATATTATTTTGTAATTAATGTTCAAATGTAGGATCCCAGTGACTTCATTATGTGTCTGTAGTTGGGGTCTAGGAATGGTTTTCGTGTTTCTGATGTAAGAATAAAGCTTTGAAAAAAATATTTACAACGTTGAGAATAAAAATTATAGAAGAGTATATTTTCATAACAATTTTTGGGCCCCTGTGAGCATTCGGCACCCTCTTGAAAAGCTTCTACCAGCTCTATTCAATAAAATTGTTTGCCCTTCATGGCAGGAGCAGATATTAAATACTGCCGACGAGCTATCGCTATGCATCGGTTTCTGTCCTAGTGCGAAATCCAGGGTCCTACTTGTGTGCCAAAGTTGGAAAAATGGCGGAAAGTTTGGTCTTTCTGTGGAAAATTTATGTGCTTTTGGACTACACAAATGGAATATTAATTGCTTAATAGTATAGGGAGAAATTATTGCTCAACACAAATTTTCCCAGGGCCTCAATTTTTTTTTCTCAGGACAATGTTGGCCCTCCCTCAGAAAGCTTTGCTAGGGTCTGTTTCCCCCGATCCCCCATGCCACTGGGTCCAGGAGTTGCTTTAGGGAGGTCCAGGGGTCCACTTTAGGGAGGTCCAGGGGTCCAGGGGTAATTTAAAGCATAATAATGTCTCGGAAAGTTGAATGTTTGATTTTATCCGATACACCTTGTTACTTCCAAAAGGGTGAAGATGAAAGGAATTGTTTCTTTGACTAAATTGATTCTGTTTTGGAGGTTTTTACTGTAGCTGGGCATTAATTCTTTAAATATCCCTATATTATACAAAGCTGGAAAAACAAGTCATGGTTCTGGCCGATATAACCGCAGAAAAAACGGGATTTCGTGAGAAGAAATATTTTGTTCATAAAAAATAAGATAAATAAATAATAATAATTTATATATTGACTATTTCTTTCAAGATTGATAGATTTTCTATGTGCTTCGTGACATTCGCAAGTCTTGCTACGCTTGATCCATTTATGTAACAACTGAGTTTGTGTGTTACAGTTCAATAATAGTTTGTGTGTTACAGTTCAATAATAGTTTGTGTGTTACACTTCAATAATAGTGGCATGATGAAATTGGATCTTTATGACAATTATAGTGTTTACAGATTTCATAAAAATATTCAACCTTATTGAACTGTAATTGAGTGAAGTGCAGTCTTCCTGTGGGAGAGGTCTTTCATTGGTGAAAACATTTATTTGGTCTAATTCTGCATAAATGTGTTTTGTATTGATGTGGTTTTGTGGTCTTTACAATGGTTGTAAGGGGTTACATAATTCAAAATTGTACATTTATTACAAGTGGTCACATTTCTAATGCCACTGTCCAATATTATGGTAATGCACAACAAGTATTTAAAGGAATATTCCCATGTTTTTTCTTAACCTTTTATAAGAAAGAGAACAATTTAAGAAACAATTTAGTACAAAAATCGTGTTGATATCCTATTCCTACCAAGAGGTACATGTATTCAAATTTTAAGGTTCACAAAAAATGCCAATAAACAAATAGGAAAAGGCTCAGTATGACATCACAGCAACACACTCTCCCAGAAAGTTGATGTATTTCATTAAAATCTATCATCGTTTTTTTATAGTAAAACCTGCTAGAAAAATAAATTGATGAAAGTTGGGTATTTATATACTGTACATAGCCAAATATACCCTAATTCAATAACTTTTGGAAAATTGTTTCTAATCATACAGAAACAACCAATTAACGTTCAAAGAAATACATAAACATTTGCAATGGAATTGCCTGTATGACATCATCAAACACAAATTTATCATACTGTACAAAAACTTCAAAATGCAATTGAGAAATCTATCAAAATCCATATCTCCTGAACGGAATATGATATCAACCTGATTTTTGTACCAAATTGGCTCTAAAAGTATGCTCTTTTAAATGAAATTGTACAAAAAGCCATGGGAATATTCCTTTAAGACAAAGATTCCTTTGGATGCAGCATGAAACCAATTACCATGTTTCTGAGGGCAAAAATGGTCCAAGGGCAATGCTTCATATGCCGCCATCATTGGCACATTTACATGTAAGTGTTTTTACATGCAGCAGTAATTGAAGTAATGTTATTGTATATCGCATGAAGTTATGGTCTACTCTAGGCCTCTTGACTCCGGGCCAACAAAATAGAAACAGAACTTTATATGAACCCAAAAGATTCGCCCGGGCAAAACATGTTTCTTTAGAGAAAACGTCACAATAAGTTCCCCAGTGTTGGACAAACAGATCTTGAACTTGAAGTGTCTACAGTATCCTTGGTTTTAGTCTGGAGAAGAGGTCTGTGATAGCCTTTGCAACATACCACCAAAGGTGGTATTAATTTGATTTACAGTATGTCTGGTTTGGATTTATGCTGTCCCAAGACAGTGGTAACATGGCAGAGGTGTTGATGCCTCTTGAGAGGATAGGAATTGTAATTTCATTCAGGTTCATTCAGCATTCATTCTCAGATAAGTGACAACAACTTATGTAAAACTCCCAAAGTGAGTTCATGTGCTTGCCAGAAAAAGGTTTTATTTAATGTCATGTGTGCTCTTTACAAATCTGTTTTCTGAAGTGACTGTTTATGAGGTCGCTGAGAGGTCAGAGGTGCATCTGTGTGCAGGATGTCATATATCCTGGGTCAAAAGTTAACAAAAGTGCACAAACCTGTTTAATCACTCTTTGAAGGTTTTATTTTGTCATTTATATTATCAAAGAAAATATGTTAAACAGGTAAAGAGGCAGGTAACAAGATCAAGAACTTTTTGTTCCGTAAAGAAATAATTGACTTCCCAATACGAGTGATTTGTTTTAAAAGTTGATTGTTAGGTTCAGTAATGATTATTGATCTGTCAGTGGTTATAGCAGGTAGTGATCGGAAGGGGCTTAATCTTAATCATTGATTTAAGTAAACTAAATATAATTACATTAGCCATATTTGTTTGGCAGTACTTGTACTGACAGTAGTTGTAATGACAGACAGTGCCCTAACTTTACTGTTTCAGACTCGCCTCGCTCCTCTAAAAAAAAAAAAAAAAAAAAAAAAAATCTTTTTATATATATATTTTGATTGACACATGTTTTAGAGGTCAACTTCTTTAAAAGCTTAATAATCATAACATAATTTAAAAACCTTACATGGATACAGAACACAGAATGATAGCATAGTACAAAATTGTCCTGTTTGGCTTATTAATAATTTTGAATAGTTTCATTCTGAGGTAGAATTATAGCTAAATTCCCAGAGCTTCACCATGGGCCAAAGTCTTAAGGCGGCCCTTGGACCCCATGCCGAAAAGGCGCAGCATTTTGTGCTCATTAATGTGTCCCTCAACACCCTAACCCCTTTTCAAATCAAGCTAGGGGTCTTACAGAAGTTGTATGATGATTGACAAAGTGTATCCCACTCCAGGTACCAGTGAAAACATTGATCGATGAAGTTCACAGCAACATTGAATGATTTTGAGGGTGATCTGTACAAGAGTGGATTCTATTTATGATGTGCTTGTTACTATTTTGTGTGAGATTGGCATTTTGTATTGTCATGCTTCCTCCTAAAACAGATGCTCTTAACACTCGCGGTATCCGTATTGATTTTTGTCACATCTGCGTGGTTACAGTTCAAAAAATAAATATTGGCAGGAGGGAAAGTAAAAGGTTACTTTACAACAGCATATGAATCCATATCAATATTTACTGTTCAGTACTTTTGTCATAAACAATGACTACAACAACAACAACAATAACAACAACAACAAGAGATTAAGCTGGTGAGGAATCTTGGGTAGATTGGCCAGCTAGTAACAATGATGTAAAACTGGTGTAGCCAAAGTGGGTCTGGAAAATGTCCCCCGAATCGATATTCTGCCCTATAATTTTAATTTGTCTCACTAAATTTACAGGTTTGGCTGCACCACTTATTTTTAGACCAGTGTCCAACGTGTAGATAAATCATTTTAAATTTGTGTGTTTTGATTGGTCAAAATGCAATGGTACAATGTGCACTTGTACTGATAGACCCATCAGTAATCGTTTTAGAATAAAATGTATGCCACCACATTTTAATCATAATAGATGGCCTTTAAAGGTTGCTGTAATTAAAGAAAGGAAAACATTAGACTTCTTCATAAAAGCAACCTGTAAATTGGTAGTCACAGACAGAGAAAATGTTTGCAAAATTGTAATAGAGTTTAAAATACATCCCCTGCAAAACTTTCCTTGCCCATTTGCAGCCACCAAACTAGGTTTTTGTCTATGAATCTAATGGCTGTTGAAGCAACAGAAATTTCATCAGAAATTGGCATGATTTTGGATTTTTCAAAAGTATGTTTTTAGGCAGTAAAACAATTCGTGCTCTATATTTTAATCAACATGGAATTCTTAATCAACATGGAATTCTTAATCAACATTTTCAATCACAATTTTCGAAACTTTTATGAATTGAACTGAAAGGTAATGAGTTTTTGCTCAGTCATGCCTTTCCGAAGTGCTATAAATAGCACTCATATTTTATTTGTTGGTTTGCTTCATGTTATGTCAATGAACATTATGAAAAAGATTTAAAAAGTCATCAGGTGACAAGGTATTGATTGTCTGTTCCAGAGGTTTGTTCTGGGTGAAAATGTGAAAAGTGCAAGGTACGCAAATTATATATTGCTGCAAACGTTTGCATAATTTGTTCAGATTTGCATGATTACATGAAATTGATTTTAGATTGTATTTGCACCTGTATCACCAAACTCTCCATCAAGCATATCCTCTTAGCCTGTCCCCTATAACCAAACTCTAGGTCTATTCTCTCCTCACCCACCATCTCAGATCTATTCAAAAACATTCTCCAACATGATCAATTTCCTCCCCAGCAACAACCTATTCCACCATATCTTATCTTCCTTTCTCTTCCCTTTCTGCACCTAACCTTACCCACCCCTTTCTTTTCACTTAAATTGTTCTCACAAATTCACCCTATTTTCCCCCTTTTCTCCCTCTCAATCCTCCATCTCCTCTCTGCTCTAACTCTTACACCTTGATTTTTTAACACCCTCTTGGCACATTTGACTCTGACTGTCGCAGTGCCGTTAAACATCAACAAACCATTTGATGTAAGTTATGGAGTGTAATGTAATGTTTGTCACAGCTGCATTTGCATTTTCAGTTAATATTACTTTTGTAAAGAAAAATTATATATCACATCAACTTCCGATCGCGTTGCTGTTAAACATCAACAAACCAAACCAAATCATCCTCTGCAAGAAGAACTTCTTCCACCACATATAATCTCCTCCCCCCCCTTCTTCCCTTCTACTTCAAACACCCCTTTCTTCTCACCTAAATTTTTCTCCCACATCCAGCTTTTCTCCTTTATCTCCCTTACAAACCTTCCATCACCTCACTATCCTTACTCTTACACCATTATCTATTAACACACTATTGGCACATTTGACTCCTGACTGTCGCCGTGCTGTTAAACATCAACAAACCAAACCAAACCATCCTCCTCAAATATAGTCCTACAAGCGAGGGCAAAGTCTTGGCAATTTTTCCCCTTGTCCAATATTCGTAAGAAATTTAAGTTTTGGGTAATTATGTGTAACATTGAACATTGGGATGGGAAAAAGTTCCCAAGTACTTTTGCCCGAGCTTGTAGATGATATTTTTGTTCCAATTTTATTGTGTTACAGAAATGTCTCTGGTTCTTTTGAGCAGAATAAATAGGAAATATTTGACGTATTATAATGAACTATATATAACTAGGTCCAGTTTTTGGCAGTTTGACATGGGTTCTTCTTTATTGAATGAAATTGAAATTAGTATTTTATTTCAATAGATCTTTTAATGTATAATTTTAATGTAAATACAGCAAGTGATTTGCAGGGTTATACAAATGATGTTGCATACCCATTATAAGCTGTGTACAACATGAGAGGTATACATACGCAAATGATGTTGCGTACCCATTTTAAGCTGTGTACAACATGAGAGGTATACATACGCAAATGATGTTGCATACCCATTTTAAGCTGTGTACAACATGAGAGGTATACATACGTAAATGATGTTGCGTATCCAGTTTAAACTGTGTACAACATGAGAGGTATACATACGCAAATGATGTTGCATACTCATTTTAAGCTGTGTACAACATAAGAGGTATACATACGCAAATGATGTTGCGTACCCATTTTAAGCTGTGTACAACATGAGAGGTATACATTTACAAATGATATTGCATACCCATTTTAAGCTGTGTACAACATGAGAGGTATACATACGCAAATGTATTGCATACCCATTTTAAGCTGTGTACAACATGAGAGGTATACATACGCAAATGTATTGCATACCCATTTTAAGCTGTGTACAACATGAGAGGTATACATTTACAAATGATGTTGCATACCCATTTTAAGCTGTGTACAACATGAGAGGTATACATTCACAAATGATATTGCATACCCATTTTAAGCTGTGTACAACATGAGAGGTATACATACGCAAATGATGTTGCATACTCATTTTAAGCTGTGTACAACATGAGAGGTATACATACGCAAATGATGTTGCGTACCCATTTTAAGCTGTGTACAACATGAGAGGTATACATTCACAAATGATGTTGCATACTCATTATAAGCTGTGTACAACATGAGAGGTATACATTCACAAATGATGTTGCGTACCCATTTTAAGCTGTGTACAACATGAGAGGTATACATTCACAAATGATATTGCATACCCATTTTAAGCTGTGTACAACATGAGAGGTATACATACGCAAATGTATTGCATACCCATTTTAAGCTGTGTACAACATGAGAGGTATACTGTACATACGCAAATGTATTGCATACCCATTTTAAGCTGTGTACAACATGAGAGGTATACATTTACAAATGATGTTGCATACCCATTTTAAGCTGTGTACAACATGAGAGGTATACATACGCAAATGTATTGCATACCCATTTTAAGCTGTGTACAACATGAGAGGTATACATACGCAAATGATGTTGCATACCCATTTTAAGCTGTGTACAACATGAGAGGTATACATACGCAAATGATGTTGCATACCCATTTTAAGCTGTGTACAACATGAGAGGTATACATACGCAAATGTATTGCATACCCATTTTAAGCTGTGTACAACATGAAAGGTATACATTCACAAATGATGTTGCATACCCATTTTAAGCTGTGTACAACATGAGAGGTATACATACGCAAATGTATTGCATACCCATTTTAAGCTGTGTACAACATGAGAGGTATACATACGCAAATGTATTGCATACCCATTTTAAGCTGTGTACAACATGAAAGGTATACATTCACAAATGATATTGCATACCCATTTTAAGCTGTGTACAACATGAGAGGTATACATTCACAAATGTATTGCATACCCATTTTAAGCTGTGTACAACATGAAAGGTATACATTCACAAATGTATTGCATACCCATTTTAAGCTGTGTACAACATGAAAGGTATACATTCACAAATGATATTGCATACCCATTTTAAGCTGTGTACAACATGAGAGGTATACATTCACAAATGTATTGCATACCCATTTTAAGCTGTGTACAACATGAGAGGTATACATTCACAAATGTATTGCATACCCATTTTAAGCTGTGTACAACATGAGAGGTATACATTCACAAATGTATTGCATACCCATTTTAAGCTGTGTACAACATGAGAGGTATACATACGCCAAATGATGTTGCGTGCCCATTTTAAGCTGTGTACAACATGAGAGGTATACATTCACAAATGATGTTGCATACCCATTTTAAGCTGTGTACAACATGAGAGGTATACATACGCAAATGTATTGCATACCCATTTTAAGCTGTGTACAACATGAAAGGTATACATTCACAAATGATATTGCATACCCATTTTAAGCTGTGTACAACATGAGAGGTATACATACGCAAATGATGTTGCGTACCCATTTTAAGCTGTGTACAACATGAGAGGTATACATTCACAAATGATGTTGCATACCCATTTTAAGCTGTGTACAACATGAGAGGTATACATTCACAAATGTATTGCATACCCATTTTAAGCTGTGTACAACATGAGAGGTATACATTCACAAATGTATTGCATACCCATTTTAAGCTGTGTACAACATGAAAGGTATACATTCACAAATGATATTGCATACCCATTTTAAGCTGTGTACAACATGAGAGGTATACATACGCAAATGATGTTGCATACCCATTTTAAGCTGTGTACAACATGAGAGGTATACATTCACAAATGTATTGCATACCCATTTTAAGCTGTGTACAACATGAGAGGTATACATTCACAAATGATATTGCATACCCATTTTAAGCTGTGTACAACATGAGAGGTATACATTCACAAATGATGTTGCATACCCATTTTAAGCTGTGTACAACATGAAAGGTATACATACATAAATGATGTTATGCCCATTTTAAGCTGTGTACAACATGAGAGGTATACATACGCAAATGATGTTGCATACTCATTTTAAGCTGTGTACAACATAAGAGGTATACATACGCAAATGATGTTATGTGCCCATTTTAAGCTGTGTACAACATGAAAGGTATACATACGCAAATGATGTTGCGTACCCATTTTAAGCTGTGTACAACATGAGAGGTATACATACGCAAATGATGTTGCATACTCATTTTAAGCTGTGTACAACATAAGAGGTATACATACGCAAATGATGTTGCATACCCATTTTAAGCTGTGTACAACATGAAAGGTATACATACGCAAATGATGTTGCGTACCCATTTTAAGCTGTGTACAACATAAGAGGTATACATACGCAAATGATATTGCATACCCATTTTAAGCTGTGTACAACATGAGAGGTATACATTCACAAATGTATTGCATACCCATTTTAAGCTGTGTACAACATGAGAGGTATACATTCACAAATGATATTGCATACCCATTTTAAGCTGTGTACAACATGAGAGGTATACATTCACAAATGTATTGCATACCCATTTTAAGCTGTGTACAACATGAGAGGTATACATTCACAAATGTATTGCATACCCATTTTAAGCTGTGTACAACATGAGAGGTATACATTCACAAATGATGTTGCATACCCATTTTAAGCTGTGTACAACATGAGAGGTATACATTCACAAATGTATTGCATACCCATTTTAAGCTGTGTACAACATGAGAGGTATACATTCACAAATGATGTTGCGTACCCATTTTAAGCTGTGTACAACATGAGAGGTATACATTCACAAATGTATTGCATACCCATTTTAAGCTGTGTACAACATGAAAGGTATACATTCACAAATGTATTGCATACCCATTTTAAGCTGTGTACAACATGAGAGGTATACATTCACAAATGATGTTGCGTGCCCATTTTAAGCTGTGTACAACATGAGAGGTATACATTCACAAATGATATTGCATACCCATTTTAAGCTGTGTACAACATGAGAGGTATACATACGCAAATGATATTGCATACCCATTTTAAGCTGTGTACAACATGAGAGGTATACAGTCACAAATGTATTGCATACCCATTTTAAGCTGTGTACAACATGAGAGGTATACATTCACAAATGATGTTGCATACCCATTTTAAGCTGTGTACAACATGAGAGGTATACATTCACAAATGTATTGCATACCCATTTTAAGCTGTGTACAACATGAAAGGTATACATTCACAAATGATGTTGCATACCCATTTTAAGCTGTGTACAACATGAGAGGTATACATTCACAAATGTATTGCATACCCATTTTAAGCTGTGTACAACATGAGAGGTATACATTCACAAATGTATTGCATACCCATTTTAAGCTGTGTACAACATGAGAGGTATACATTCACAAATGATGTTGCGTACCCATTTTAAGCTGTGTACAACATGAGAGGTATACATTCACAAATGTATTGCATACCCATTTTAAGCTGTGTACAACATGAGAGGTATACATTCACAAATGTATTGCATACCCATTTTAAGCTGTGTACAACATGAGAGGTATACATTCACAAATGTATTGCATACCCATTTTAAGCTGTGTACAACATGAGAGGTATACATTCACAAATGTATTGCATACCCATTTTAAGCTGTGTACAACATGAGAGGTATACATACGCAAATGATGTTGCGTACCCATTTTAAGCTGTGTACAACATGAAAGGTATACATTCACAAATGTATTGCATACCCATTTTAAGCTGTGTACAACATGAGAGGTATACATTCACAAATGATGTTGCGTACCCATTTTAAGCTGTGTACAACATGAGAGGTATACATTCACAAATGATATTGCATACCCATTTTAAGCTGTGTACAACATGAGAGGTATACATTCACAAATGATATTGCATACCCATTTTAAGCTGTGTACAACATGAGAGGTATACATTCACAAATGATGTTGCGTACCCATTTTAAGCTGTGTACAACATGAGAGGTATACATACGTAAATGATGTTGCGTACCCATTTTAAGCTGTGTACAACATGAGAGGTATACATTCACAAATGTATTGCATACCCATTTTAAGCTGTGTACAACATGAGAGGTATACATTTACAAATGATATTGCATACCCATTTTAAGCTGTGTACAACATGAGAGGTATACATACGCAAATGATGTTGCATACTCATTTTAAGCTGTGTACAACATGAGAGGTATACATACGCAAAATGATGTTGCGCTGTGTACAACATGAGAGGTATACATTCACAAATGATGTTTACCCATTTTAAGCTGTGTACAACATGAGAGGTATACATTCACAAATGTATTGCATACTCATTATAAGCTGTGTACAACATGAGAGGTATACATTCACAAATGATGTTGCGTACCCATTTTAAGCTGTGTACAACATGGGTCGGAAAGGAAGTTTTTGTTTGATACCACCTGTACAAAAATTACACTTGTTTGCAAAGTGAAAGAAAAGAAAGGGGGGGGGGGGTGGGCAGGCAACTTCAGTTTTCAACAACGAAACAGAAAAAGCAATTTAACAATTTGTCAAATTCAACATTTTAGAGCTGTTTAGTTTGAGATGAAAGATGTCAAGATAACGAGAAAATGCATTTTGCATTGTATTCTTTGTATTACTGTATTATTCCTTGACCAGTGATTGGATGAATTACATCCAGATCTTTATGACCATGTCTTTAACTTACTTTTCATAAATTTCCCATGTATTGAGAATTCTTGGAACTTTGATCTACTATTGCTCATAAGGGACATACTTTTTGTCAACATTTATTCTTTGCATTTTTTTAAATTTAACTTTCATGCTTTTGATGCAATTTTGTGATTTGTTTATGGGTGGACCTCTCTTATGCAAATAACCATTTCATCACAATCATAACATAACAAGATAAGAGGCTAAGAGGGGTTAGTCACCCTATTTATAGTTGGACAGTGGACTGGTTGTGCGAAAATGAAAATGGCAACCATAAGGTATACTGTACTGTTTTATAGGGTGTTCATTTCTTGCTGCATACAATCAAGCAGCAAAACCATGATTTTTTTTTTCAGGTTGTTCAGTTTTGATAAGAAAGATGTAAAAACGTAACTAAAACAAAAATGCATTTTGGAATGTGCTCTTGTGTCATGTGACTTCACGTGTGATTGTATGATTTCGTACATCATGCGTAGATGAAGTCAGTATACACAGTCTAATACAGTAGCAGCAAGCCATTGTTCACTATTTTATGTTTTTTCTTCTTTTCTTTCATTCAGTGTCCACCGGGGATGAAGCAGTTGGTCTTGGTTTTCTTCACGAATTTGTTGGGCAAAATAAGACAACCACTGTTGCCGCACGTCAATGTGTACAAGCCAGTCCATGTAAGAACCTTAAAGTCTTAATTCTTTCTCTGCCTTTTATCCCCTTCAATCTTGGCAAAGCAAGATGTATCTGCAAATTTCAACATTAATTTGGGGTGGAAGGGGTAAAGAAAAAGGACTGTTGCCTTGGAAAAATAAATTAGTGACACCTAGAAAATATGTATTTTACCTGAATAGTTTGAATGAAAAGAAAGAAAATGTTATAGAAGTCAACTTACAGTTGTAGCACACAATTTAAGAAATTACTTAAAGATTTTGGTGGAAAATCGTTCACCAATTCACTATATTTTCAATTTTCAGGCATTAATAATTCAAGGAAATACATATTTCACCTGAATAGTTTGAATAAAAAGAAGAAGAATGTTACAGAAGCCAACTAACAGCTGAATATGAAGCACAAAATTTGAAGAATTACTTCAAGATCTTGGGCATGCATGCCTTCAACTAACTTTGTCATAAATTTCACACATTTTAAGACTTTCGTGGAACTTTGATCCACCATAGCTCAGTGTTCGATAAATTGCTCAAAAATTCACTTGCCCGCCAGGCAGAAATACTTGCCCTGAAGCGAAATCAACTTGTCTAACAATATTCACTATAATATTGGACGTTATGGTAAAATATTTCTTACGGCAATATTTACTGAGAATGCTGTATATATAATAAAAAACTCTTACACTTACCAAAAAACCCATGGAAATTGTAATCCATATATCCTCTACAAATATATTCACCTCCCCACCCCTCCCCACCCCTCCCCTCCCCTCCCCTACATATCCTTTTACAACAGTGAATAGACAGATCTCATCATTTTCATTTGCTAAATTGTAGGAAAGAAAATTTAAATAATTCATGACGATATTGAGCTGTTTACAAATTGTGTGGGTTAAAATTTTGTCAAGCCTTGTTCCATCCACCTCTTCAAATCTTAATATGCGCTTTAAAGAAAGCTTAAGTGTATTGCGTAGAATTTAATACCTAATTTATAAGGGTTTAATAAGGAACTCAAACTAAAAGCTTTAGAAGCTGAAGAAAATAATTACTTTGACATCTTCCTCTTCAAAATATTTCTTCATATAATGCTATATATATATATATATATTTATATATTAGTAGCCAGTTTGGCATTTATTCAAAAATAACAACTTGTATTTGTTGAAACATAAGATTGATACAAATTCTCATTTGTTATGTAAATTCTTGAATTATTTAATGTTTCTACTTATGGTTCCTCAGGGTTTGTTTTGTCTTTCCAACCTCCATCTACATATAAACAAAAGCAAGATTGATTTGTTACATTGGATTATATGAATTATTCAGTATTGGACAAATTCTGAAGTAGGAAAACAACCTAATTTGTTGCGTTTTACTTTGAAGGAGTTTCTAGTTAAAACTGGTTTTGAGGCATGATCAGAATTCACAAAATAATCAAATATAATGCAAGGGTGTGACACAAAATACATCCTTAGATAAAATGTCAAATGTCATTCCAGATAATATCAGTTGTTTTCTGTATTATGTGTTACTTTTGTTGTCAGTTGCAGGCTATTTTGAAAAATGAGTTTTGGAACAAAACAACTGTCTGGAGATCGATCACCTTGTGGTTTTATTTTCAGACCTAACTTTTTAAACCTTGATAAGGATGCCTTGATCCCTGGACTGGTTGCTAGAAGATGAGGGGAAAACAAAGCTTTAGAAACTACAAGTGTCATGGTTTTGAGCCTTTTACACCATCGGAGGGGTACAAAAGGTCCAGACCACCACCCCACAACTCACCATGACAATTTTGTCTCCTCGTAACCTTGAGAATCACATGAAATTACCCAAATCTGCCTTTTCATACATCACAAGTGTATATTAAAATTTGCATATTCAGACTGAAATTTACATATTCTGGCCTGAAAATTCACAGGCTAGTAAAGAAATAATCTCACAGCCTTTGTATTATATTTTAATTATTCTATTCCATGTTGTTTCTATTAGTCCATATTCCTTATAAACTTCCAAATTGATCCAATTTATAAGAAATCCATTGTTCTAATGCAGCAGTCAAATGCCATCTTTACATTGAAGCATTCATCCTTTTTTTTTCCCTTTTTCATAATTTTTTTTGGGGTCAAGATTCAACTACCTGCAATATTTCTTAGGCAAATATTCACCCAGGCCCAAAAAAATTTGGGGTCAAGATTCACCATAGCGGGTTAAGATTCACCTCAGCCAATTTTTTAGGTGAAGATTCACCATGGAGAAAATTTGATTTTGGGAAATTTCTTTTTATGATTGTTGTACTTGTAAATGGTCAATATACATGTCTGTAGTATCATATTTCCCCTATTTTGTTATTCTTTGTTATCTTCTTGTATGATTCATTGTTGCACTATAGGAATTTATGACTGCAAGATGAAAAAAGTGTGACAGGAGTGATACAAATTGTTGAAAAACACTTCCCGTTTCCAAGAGTTTTAAAAGAATAATTATCAAGAAATCATGTTTTTTATCTTCTTTTCTGAATCTTTCATGTAAAAATAAATAATTCTAACAAAATTCAAGTCAATTTAGGCATGCCCAGCATCATTTGACCATTTGTAAACATTTGTTTATTTAATGTGTCACGTGATGTAAAAAAGACCCCAAGTTTTGTGGAGTTTTTAGATACCAAATGAAAGAAATATCCTGCGTCTGCAATTGTTGTCATGTATAGAAGGTAAGACCACACATTTGTTTTAGTCGTTCAACACTCAAAACCCTGAAATACAAGTGAAATCTCGCTGTTGCTTTTTGATTCCACCAACAAGTGCACACATAAGCATCAACACACTCATTACACACTGAGACAATGAGAGTTCTAGTCTTAGACCCTACATTCTAACAGTAAACACTACTAGGCCTAAGTTAAGAATTCATGTGATATGAAATACTTCTCAAAATGCTTCAAATTTACCTCGGATCAATAAATATGGGGAACATTGGAGTTCCATCTTGATTTCTTTGCAATAGAATTTCCCCCGAAAGGGCTGTCTGGAATCGCGATAAAAAGTATTAAAAGATACGCGATTGATTCGTAAGATGGCGAAATTTGCAAGCTGGAATATACAGTCAACTTTTAAGTAATCCCTGTATGTTCGTAGTACAAAATGGTTAGTTACACACATTCATACTGGTATGTATAGGTTCCGGAGTAGCTTCCGGCGAAACTCTATTTATGCAATGTGCTGATCTGTTTGATGAGAATTGACATTATGATTAGTTGGTGATACAAATTTTCATTTGGTGCTGATAGGTTGGGAAACCATTAAAACCTGTTGATGAATGACAAGGTTGGCAAAAGATTTATTTAACTAGGTCATACAGATGGCATCTATCATTTAAGAAATCAGACAACTTAAGTGGTTCCAAAAAAGAAATTTTAAAAACATTTTGGGAACATGTTTAATACATTTGAATTCAAAGAAATAAAATATTCATATTTTTTAAGTTATGTGGACATTTTCAAAAATGTGCTTTTTATTTATCATGAAAAAGATTCCATTTATCATTAAACAGTCTTTTAATTGTTTGAATAGCACATTCAGTGTTGAGTTATGACGGACCAAATTTAAATGAATTTTTTTAAATGCGCAAAATTTGAAAAGGAAGACAACTGGATTTTAAGGCAATTTTGCAGTGTATTTCTGTATGTATTTTTGTGCTCTTTCATACAAGATGAACAAGTCTGGCCACTGGATTTTCTATTCAAGTATTCTGACTGACATAGATCTCTAAGCGACATGGTCAATTTTGTTCTTAACTTATCATATTTTTATATTTTACAGCGACTTCTTAAGGTTTGCGGGGAGATACGAGCTGGTCCAAATGAAAAGGAGGAGATACAGTTTCTTTGTTTGGTGTGTGCTAAACTCCGGGAAATCCCCTACCTAGTCAATTTCTTCCTTGAAGTAAGTTCATATCAGATTGATTAATACAAAAATCTTTAAAAAAAAGTTGAAGTCTGCTGTTTTATTTCCTCATTTTTTTTTTATAACTAGGGTTTTATTTATTTATTGATAGCTGGGATTTCCCTGGTTTCTTTATCAGAATGAAATGGCTAATGGAAAATAATGTACAATTAGCATGAATGCAAACAACAGTGTGTGCAACGGATCAACAAAGTTGTCACGATAGATTACAACACAATAAAAATCTCAAGACAAAACATAATAGCATAGATAAAGACATTGAGGAATCTGAAGTTGTGACATCACAACATCAGTCCGATTTTAGTTATTCTGCACAAATCCAATATCTCCTTAACAAAATAAGATTTTTGAAAGCTTTCTTGTCCATTTTGTTTCTTTTGATATCCTCTTTCATATAAGATAAACTTACTGACCCCTGAACTAATCCTTTAATGTACACCAAGTGCAAAAGCATTTTTGAGTTTGATCATGTTTACCAGCCTCCTACAATTATTGTTATTTTTGCTCGTTTGATGATCTGAATTTTGATATTAGTCACAAAGATAATATCTCAATGTACAAGTACAGTACCGCTCACATTAAATTGGCCGTCGCATCGTGTATCGTGATCACGATAACATTCCATATCGAAATCCTGAACACTTGCTAACGTTATAACTATACTACAGTGAATCACGATTGAACGATATATCGTGATATCACGCACCGACGATATCGTACATTCTAGCTGCATAAAGGTAATACGTAATTTCAACCTGAGTGCGTCCAGATTCGTAACTTAAATTCGGCTCCGGTTTTTTTATTTTCACGCTTTTTTGGTAGGTCGTAATAACGTAAATTCCTGCGTCAGTGAGTTCATATTGTGCGAGACAAAGTTTAGGAATCGATATTGTCTGGAGGTTTGCTGGACAATCTTAGTATTATTTGCCTAACGGTACTACTAGGGCCCCACGTATACGCTTACATGTAAAAATATTAGCCTAGGCTTAAAATTGTTTTGAAATATTGACGCCATATTATGTATTATCAAATGTATTTTTCACAATATGCTGCAGTCAAATAGACCTTTGCCTTCGCATATCATCGGTAATTGACCAAAACAAGATGGCAACAACCATTGAGTTGCACATTAAAATGTATACAAAACGGCTTATAACTTTTGTTAGAAGCTTATTTATTCTCAGCTGTCACTGAGGCAATTTAAATACGTGCCCTGGCCTGAAGTGTACCAATCATGATAGCCATGAAATCGGATGCGTCCCCTCTCCCCACCCCGTAATAAAAAAATTCTAAAGAATAGCCTACAGCGAAAATGGTGTAAAGTTTTTTGATACAATTTTGGTCATGATTGTCTTTTTTGTTCCATGAAAATCTAATGTTTTTCTCTTGTTTCTTTCTTTTTAGGGAGATAAGTATAGTTTATCCTTGTATTATTGCTTTCTTTCTTCTTTATTTACTGTTTAGCATGTTATACTTAATTGGTTTTATATCGTCTTCAATAACTTTTTTTTTGCATTTTGTTTTCATTCTTCTTGATCGCATTTCCTAACTGGCAGATCATGAATCAAAAGGATATTTCTTCTCTTCGTCTTATTGTTTACTTACAGTATGAGTCCATTTTCCAACATTTAAGTAGTGACCGATGCGAGCAGTTTGACAATTGCGCCGGTAAAAGCGCCCGGTACTGTGTGTAATATTTAACGTCTGCACACGCATGCGAACATGCAAATTTCTTTAGTTCAGATAAGTTTAAACTGATGCAAATTTGCGTTTTGGGCAAAATTAAGTATTTCATTTCCCGTGTCTTTTCAAAGGACACATATCAGCCCACAATAAATTGGTAACGACAATGCAGAGTGTACCACAAAGATTTACGATCATTATTTATTTTCAATAAGTTCAACAAAAATTACAACCTGAAAAGTAAGGAACCGTGGCAACGCAACGTGTGTCTGCACTATCATGGCACGCCATTTTTGCTATAAATCATAAAATGAATATAAATTAAAACTAAAATGATAAGCGAAATACAAAGGATCGGCGCAATAAAAATAAACAAGTTTAACTTACTGAGATTTCCATGTTTTATTCGAAATATATAGTATTCCAAATAGTCAAGTAAAATTTTAACTCGTGAAATATTTCCAACAAAATATTAAGAAACGTTGTCAAAAACTTTTTAATATGTTGTTCCATATACAGTAACAGTAAAACGAAAGAAAAGAATAATAAAATAAGAACAAATACAATTTTAAACTAAGCACTCTTTGCTCAGTGTAGACCTCCGTGTTGAAAAAAATGCATCAAAATCTTTTTTTGAAATCAGCGACGTAAGTAAACAGAAACACACATATGCTCCCACTATTTGATAAGCCCAGGTGCAAAAATTTTCTTTATAAATTAGATCCGTGCGAAAATGTCTTTCCTTTCAACAGATATATTTTAATTCCTACCCGAAACTTACGAACATAAACACCATTAACATTAATCTCTATGAAACACATACTGCAAAAACACGGCAAACTTCTAAAGGATCATAAATAATGCCGCTGCCCCATTCCCAGCACATTTGACAGATTTGTTTACAAATTGACGCCAGCTGCGTCTGGACTTTGGCCTAACGCGTCCAATTAATTAAGATTGGCACATTTAAAGGAAATACTTACAAAGGTATATGCCCCTCCCGATTTTCATGTTGTCTTCCAAATATTTGAAGTCTGACATAAACTTGAGTTTGGTGGTTATGGGTAAGGGACCGGGGATCACAGCGGTTAATAGCGATTATTAGTGGTACTCCATGAGTGATTCCTTCTTATACATGTTTAATTTAATATTATCAGGCTATCAAATTTAGGGTGGGGGCATTCTCCTTTATGAAAACATACCGTAATTTGGTAGATCGTCCCCTCTCCAGTTTTCTTCAATTTCTCCAAAAAAATTAAAGTATTAAGACAGCAAGGGTGCGGGGATGGCGAGGGCGGTGGAAAAGTGGATCTTTGTTATGATTTCCTAGCTCGTTTGCAAGTTGAAGCGACAAACTGGGATCGTTGAACTATTGATTTTGGGGTGGGGGCATTCTCTTTTATGAAAACATAATTTTGAAGATCGTATCGTCCCCTCCCCAATTTCTCCTCAAAAAATGGAAGTATTACGAATAGGAAGGGGTGAACAGGGGCGGGTGGGGGGCGGCAGTGCCATGGTTCTTTGTTAAGATCTCCCCGTTTCAGGTTTCAAACGGCAAATTTGATCACCAAACATTGAATTTGAGATGGGAGAATTCTTTTTACTGTGAAAACATACTTGGTATATGATATTGTCCTTTCCCTCCCCATTTTCATGACTTGTTTTCCTGAATGAAGATAAGGCGATGCTTTCATCATCCCTCTCCGTGCTCAGTAAATTTCCTCATATTTCTCACTTCACAAAATGTTAGATGTCCACTCCCCTCCCGGTTTTGGTATTGTTGTCTTAATTTATAATACGTTACGACTTTCCTCCATTTTGAATGTTTACATAAAAGTGTCATGCATGCAATATGTCTGTCAACAATTAAGCGCCCGCGTGGCCGAGAAGTTCGAGGAAACCTGTCGTCAGGTTATAAACCACCCAGACATGTGAAGGGGAGGGGGAACGCAGGCGGCATATCTTTGAACAAGATATTTTGTTGTTTTTCTGACACAGTTCTAAAAATTTTGAAAAAATGTAGAATTTATACTGACGCGATGTGTGGTAATAATTTGCTATACATTAACTTGCGGCCATTAACTGGGGCGACAGCTCCCTGCTTGGAAGGAATGTACCACTGGTTTATGGAAGTTTTTTTCCAGTTTTTGTTATGTGCAAAGATAAAAGTAAAGCATACGTTTTTAAAACAAGGAAATAGCGTTTGTTTGCAGTTTTACAGCTTTCATATTTTTTTGTTTTATTTTCTATGACGGAGAAGTTAAAAAAAAAAAAAAATGTCTTTATCTTTGGAAACTTGTTTTGATAAAGTTTTAAACATTTTTTTGGACCAGGACTTTAATATTCGAATATAAATATCTAAGTAAGTTGATGTTGTTAATTTAGTTGTGTATTCTCTCATACTTTTTCAAGTCGATTTGTACATATTTTCCCGTAATTTTAAAGTCCTAACAAGTTGCCGTTACTGCAATAAACATTGCGCAGCTTTTTCTGTCTCGTCTAAGGAATTATGCGTTTCTTGAAGTTGGAAAACAGTTTGGCTAACCTTTTTAACTTGACATGCTTTCAAAATATTCCATGGATCAATTATATGGCAAAAATGTTTGCTTAAAATTGTTGGTTATACATGTATCTATTTCACCGAGATTGAAATTACATACAAATGTAGGTTACAAAATGTTGGAATTAAAAATAACAGAAAAGGAAAAAGGTACAAGCAATATTGTACTAGCGACTAAAAATAATCTGCACATTGAAAACACTTAATTCGGATGTTCACATACTATTAATGTAGGCCCTAATAATACTTCGATATGATGAATCAAACTCACATTGCGTTTGTGAATAATCAAACGAAAAATATGTATATGGAAAATTTGCCAAAGTTCCCCCCCCCCCCCTCCCCCTTCCTTCTATTCATCCGTCGAAAAGAAAGCCTGCTGGCTACAGGCCTGAATATATCACAAAACATTTCATAGGTTCCTAATCAGATTAGGTTTAATCTTTTGTAATAAAGGTGACACCAACTTGAAAAAATGTTTTAATTTGCCTGCAGTCCCCACTCTATTGGGTAGAAGTTGTATTTTACTTGGGAGGAAGTCAGAGGTAGGACCGTAGGGTGGGTTGAAACTGTTTGGTCGAATTTCCCTTTTTCAAGGCAAATTTGTAGTATTTCCTTTAAAATTCAAGGTAACCTTTTAATGCCAATATATAAAGAATTGTATAGGAAAATAACAAGGATGTACATTAAAAATGTCGGTAGGCCTACTCATTTCTTAACTCTCCTCCCAAAGATAACTTAAACTTGCGATTTGTCTATTTATTTCTTTGTTAATTAAATATTTAAATGAGATAATGATTGCATACAATATTAATCTAAGGGTTATCATATGTCGTATTTTGATCTTATCTTGCCCGTAAAAAACACGAATTAACAAGTTGCAGTCAATGCAGTGTCCTATTTTGGACATACTCGTCACTGACTGCACACTAACTAACTAAGTATAATGCTATTACTAACGTTAGGCCTACACTGATATTAGAACACTAGTGGCATACAGCTCCGAAAGCATGTGTATATAGGCCTAGTGCTTATTCCGCAAAATTTTTTTGGTCAGTGTCTATTTATGATTACATCGCGGTCGACAATTATCGGAAGCCGACAATTATCGGAAAATTCTCCTACAATTCTAGATTTTTCTAACTGCAAAAGCCTTCCCCAATTCTTCAAAATCCCGATAGAACGATCGTTCGTTCTGCTACGTAATTCACGCTAAAACGAAAACAGAATCGTGCCATTTAGATGCCTATGCACACCATAACGATAAAATGAACGCGATGCGACGGCCGATATTACGTTAAGCATTTGCAATAGGTGTAATGGAAACGATGTTATAGTCGGAACGTGATATTTTATCACGCTTCACGATGCGACGGCCAATTTAATGTGGGCGGTACTGTATATGCTTAGGATTCTGAAAAGGGGTCAATTTATGTTTCATTATTACCTCCGCCAACGAAGTTGGACGGAGGTTATATTTTTGCCTCTGTTTGTCTGTTTGCCATCAACATATCTCAAGAACTGAGGATTGAATTTGGATTAAATTTGGTGGGTGGTTTTGTTACTGCTTAGGAATAAGTATCTAAAAATTGAGACACATTGGGTCAGGGGAAGGGTGAAAATGAAGGGGTGGGGATATATTAGGGCAAGATTCACAACACTTAGTTGAAACTTTCCAATGGAATGTGCTGAACAATGAACTCATAACATGAAGGAACAGCTATACAATGAATTTGCTGGATTCAAAGAAAATCAAGTTAAGTGGTTTCTGGTATCAATGAAATCAAAACAATTATTTTCTACAATGAATGAAAATGATGAAATGTGAATCTACCCTGTATAGAGCTCAACAATGAATGCCTACCCTGGATTAAACTGAAAACAATTAATCACAATGATCCTCAAGTGTTTAGAATGTAAATGGCAATACAGATCAAGAGTGAGAAATTGATTGTTTGGGGTAATACAACTTAGTGGGCGAGGATTTCTGAGGTAGATAGCATTTCGGTGGGGAATGAAGAGGGGCAGAGGTGTGCGCTCTGCAGAGTGCTATATTTATAGTTTCAAATGTTATTAGTTGTTCTAAATTTTTCTTCTAAAAACTTCTCGTATTAATTCTCATTGTTTTACTGACTGGGGTTTTATTTATTTATTGATAACTGGGTTTTCCCCGGTTTTAAAAAAAAATTTAATACTCCAGGTGATATGGAAAAATTTAAGTTTTTACTGAAGCAACAGATGTACAATTAGTATGAATGCAAACAACAGTATGTGCGACTGATCAACAAAGTTGTCATGGTAGATAACAAAACAAAATGCAAATAGGTTGCAAATTGTACTATTACTACCTATTAGCATCACTGGTGGGAAGTTGAGGTTCAGCAAAAAAAACAAAAAACAAGGAGAAGAAAGTAAAAATGAAGTATTTTACTAAAGCAACAGATGTACAATTAGTATGAATATGAACAGCAGCATGTGCTACTGATCAACAAAGTTGTCATAGATTACAAAATAAAATGCAAATAGGTTGCAGATTGTACTATTTCTACATTGTACATCAGTGGTTGGAAGTAGAGATTAACATCAGTGGTAGGAAGTAGAGATTAGCATCAGTGGTGCGAAGTCGAGATTAGCATCAGTGGTTGGAAGTAGAGATTAGCATCAGTGGTGTGAAGTAGATATTAGCATCAGTGGTGCGAAGTAGAGATTAGCATCAGTGGTACGAAGTAGAGATTAGCATCAGTGGTACGAAGTAGAGATTAGCATCAGTGGTGCGAAGTAGAGATAAGCATCAGTGGTACGAAGTAGAGATTAGCATCAGTGGTAGGGAGTAGAGATGAGCATCAGTGGTGCGAAGTAGAGATTGGCATCAGTAGTGTGAAGTAGAGATAAGCATCAGTGGTACGAAGTAGAGATTAGCATCAGTGGTTGGAAGTAGAGATTAGCATCAGTGGTGTGAAGTAGAGATTAGCATCAGTGGTACGAAGTAGATTAGCATCAGTGGTACGAAGTAGATAAGCATCAGTGGTTGAATTTTACGGGTTGAGCTTCTGCATAAGTGATGCTCTGGTCATAAAGAAGTAATAGTTCTATATATCTGATTGACTTATTTGTTAAAATAATCTGACTACCGTATTTTACATAATAAGCACCCGCAGCGCTTACAAAAATATAATTGCGCCACTTTTTGGGCCCAAAGTTTCTTCATAATAAGTGCCCCTGTTCCGGGGCAGCATAGAGTGTGCTATTCTATTTAAATTGTGTGAACTGATTCTATACTATCCCTACAATAACCACCACAAAAACACTGTTAGTGTCAGATGTAAAAAAGCAAATCAGTGTAACAACACTTCTTTGAAGTCTTCAAATTAATCAAATAGATTAGATTATGTTATCTGTCAAAAAATGTTGGGTGTGCGCTTATTAGAGCAGGGGCGCTTAATTTGTCAAATACGTATTTCAGATATAATAAATCAACTAAAAAGATATAATCTAAAAATGACAATAACAAGTTGAAATAAAACCCCTCTCATCTTGATACTTAAACTTACCAAATCTTTGTTTTTTTCAAATTGGATATTTTATGATTTGTTAAAGGTGCCAAGAATTTAAGTCCATCTCTATCTGGGAAGTTTTGTCACCTTTTAACCTCAGATTTAACTGAGAGTTTTTTAAAACATATTTATGACAATTATGCCTTTCAAATGCACCCCTTTGAAATCAATAATTCATGTGTAACACATATGATAAATTGCTTATGAAGACATTCTTCAAGTTTTTTCAATAGTGATACAACCATTTCCATGATTTAGTGAACTTACTATGTTGTCATGACATCACTGTGCATGAATAAGTGTTTGGAGGTATCACTCAACTAATATATCAAACCATGTAACTCAAGATTTTGTATTTTATTGCTCCTAAAATATTTTTAAAAGTACACCTATTACTCTTCAATGGTATGCACATTGTTATTTACTACCTTGTCAGATTCTCCTTAGTATTTCAGGCCAAATTTTACACTAGGATTATCCAGGGGTACTCAAAGGATTATCTAGGGGTGGTATTCAAGCTATGCAATTCATTCCAAAGCTATGTAAGAAACACATTATTTTGGGGGAAATTTCAGAATCCTTATTGCTTCATGGTACAAACATAACAGTATTCTAGTACATGTTTACATTTTGAGTCGAAATGGGTTTGGATGGGGGTGGGGGAGATGGGAATTTTTGCTCTTGTTTAATTTTTGGGGCTGATTTGGAAAACAATAGGGGAAGCTGTAGTGAAATCTGCCAACATCTACAGTAAAAAAAAAATTGCTCAAATTGTGTACATTAATCAATTTAGATTCTAAATAAAAACCAAACAATAATTGATTGAGTTCTCATTCTGTGGATTTATTTCTGCCTAAATGTTTGCTGCAACATTTAAGATTAGAGAAATAAAGAAGGGTGTTAAAAAAGGAACAATGGATTCTTGCTGGAATAAGCAAAAATTCAACTTCATATCATTTACACTGTTCTCTTCAGGTCAGAATATTCTGATTCTTCAACAAACAAGACATGTTTTGTGCATATAGACACAAGTTGATGTTGCATGTACAGTAAAGTGGATAGATCATTGCTGTCCCATTACATTATGTTTAAGGTGTATGGAGAGAGTTTTGATTGGTCCATTTTAATTTGATAACTTGTACACTAAATGGATGCAGTGTTTGAGTTGGATTATAATTACCAGCATTTTACAGTTATCGTTATTTATTTCATTTGCTGGTCTGTATCTTGATATTAGTTTCAATGGTTATGATATCTCAGGGCACAAGTATGGTCCTTAGACAGTATTCTGAAAATGGATGTTTAGGTTTCAGTATTCCAAATTTAATTAGTTGTTCTAACTTTTTTTTCCAAAATGCTGAGTATTCTGTGTAACAGCTTATCTTTGTGTTATTTATCTTTTTAGGATACAAAGGGAACCACAGGACATTTTGGAGGTGCCAAAAAGAGGAAAGCGACCGTCGATCCCAGCAAGTTGGAATTCAGCTTAATGAACTCTTTAATAAGTTTAGCTCAAAGTCCCGTAAGTGTAGCACAAAGATGCAAGGATAAGCAGATCGACAGATCTTTAAAGAAAGTACTTGAATATCCTGCTGCGTTAAAGGAATTTTCCTGTTAAATTTTATTTTTACATATATGAATGACAACTTTCAAAGAAACAATTCGGTGTCAAAAATCAATATCTTATTCTGTTGAGCAATTATTGTATTTTAGATATATCAGCAGTGTGCTGAAAAGTGACCTTACATTGTATAGTGTGATGCCATACTTGCATATTAAAGATATTTCTTTGTGTATTTCTATAAAATGATTTTTTTTTCTCCCCCATTTATAGTTTAAGAACATGAGTAGATTGGCAAAGCATGTTCTTTTAAGGTGTATGCTACACTCCATCTCAATAATTAAACAAAATTGCTTCCAATTAATCAGAAAAGGTGATTAATTTGAAAAGAAATGCAATCATTGTCTTCGATATGCAGTTATGACATCACACTTTACACTGCAAGATCACTTATCAAGACACTCGTGAAATCTTTGCAATGCAATAACTCATAAACGGAATAAGATATCAACATGGTTTCTTCACCAATTTGTTTCTTTAAAAGGCCTGTATTATATATATTATAATTAAGATTTATGGAAATATTTCTTTAAAGAGATATCAAATTTGTGTGAAAATGACTGGTATAAAAAGTCTACTTTAGAAAAGTGACTCAACCCTTTTTACACTTACTATATTGGCCTTTTTCAAATCTGAATCAGCATTTTTAGGAAAACTAATTTAAATAATGTCACATGGCTGAAAATCATGTGTACATAATGGACTAATGTTATATTGGGAGAATTTTATCAACCAATCAAATACTGGGTGATTCTTGCCAGTCTGCACAATTCACGCACGGTGTGGGACCTATCGTATGCTTTCAAACGCTAATCATACATGCGTATTACATGGAGGTAACACACCATGGATTGTTGTTTACAACTTTCCCTGAAGCTGATTGGTTGGGTAACTAAAGAAACATTTCCTGAGTAGTTGATTGGTCATAGTACTGAAGAAATTACGTTTGGCTAAACTTAATTTGAAAAGGTCTATTGTATGTTGTTTTGTTTCTAATTAGGAGTATTTTTTTCTTTCACTAGTTTGTTACTTTACTGAAATATTTGATGGTCGCAAAATTTCAGAAAAAAAATCGGTGGGATAAAAAAAGGAGAATGTAGGGATGTCATGTCACTTCTAGTCTGATTTCAGTCATTTCTATCAAAATCTGATAGAATTTTAAATTCAAAATATCTTCATAATGAAATAGCATGCATGAATACTCTTAGGATTTGATACCTTTGCTGTCCTCTTCCATATACGATTAATGTGCCTGAGAATCATACTTATCCTTAGATATGCAGTTAAATATACTTTTAATGTATGTATGTAGATTTGAGAGAAAATTTAAATCGACATAAATCTACATGGGATAGTCCCAGATTCTTTGGCACACAACAACCTGCTACCACAATAATACAATAGGTTACAGCTCTCGACCTCACTCAAAACTGCTGGAAAAATTCCAACTCCATGCCTTTTGGCCCTTAGACCCCCTTCCCTCTAGTAAATTTTCAGCATTCGTAATGACCTCAAGTCTGGAAAGTTTCCAGTTTGTTTTTAATGTGTTTTATGCCATTTAGCATACTTTTGACAAGATTGAACTGTTTTTGGACTCTTCCGGGAAGACTTTGTGTATGTTTTTCCGTGTTTTTGAGTGCACTTCTGTGAGTTTGCACGATCTTAAATTTTTACAATGATTTCTTTGTAACCCATGTTGCCAGTTGGTTAGGCCCTGTAACGCTAGCGTTAGTTAACGTTAGGCCTAATGTTAGTCCTGCCTAACTCACTGTAGTGTGTCAGTGGATTGTACAGTTGTGTTCCGTGTCGTGTTCAACGGACTAGCTTAGCGCTGTAGAAAAAGAAGAATTGTGTCCTCACTTGTCGGACTGTTTTTTGAGCAGGTCTACATTTGACGTAGACCTAGGTCTGAGTTTGATGATACATCTCCTAAGGTATGATACTTCTTGACTGGTGAATACGAATCCACCAGACTGAAATGTCTCACAAAGTATCAGGGACTAATACCTAATATGAGTGTAGATTTAATATTACGGACTGTGATTGACCAGAGGACAGATTAAGTGGCAATCTTGTTTTAGATTGCTCTATGCCCTCTCTGTTAACATAATTTATCACTTGGTAGCTTGTAAGTTTTGTTGTTCAAGTTCATAATTATTTTACATTTGTAAAATGTCCACAGTTTTTAACAGTGTTGGCTATTTCTGTTTTTGCTGGTACTCAATTTTCTAAGCAAAATACACCCTGTTTGAGGTTTTTGTATTGGGGGATTTCTATGACGTGGCAGAGACAGGATTCGTGCTCACCTAGTCCACCCTTATCAAGGTTGGGTGTTTGTTGAAGTGTATGGAAACTTAAATGGTTAATTACACACCAGTTACTGTAAGAGCTTTAATTCTATCTGACACCTTCTGAAGGTAATAAGTAGTGAATGATAAAGTTTTAAACAATGATCGGAGCTTAATAAAGGATTACCACTCTACTGGTCCTCAAATTCAAACAATTCTATGAGCTTCTATGTTTTGTGAGGTTACTGAGCCGGAGAACATTGTAATGTAAGGAAGGAAGTGAAGTAGCTTGTTATATTATACAGCAACTTCTCCTTTACAATCGGAACCAGATTGCAATTTTCTTTCTGACCCATGGCTGGTTGGCCAGGGAGGAGAATTGTTCATAAACCCTGTAAGCTTATAAAGGGCTTTTCCTGGTGTACTACATTATGTTTCCTTTTCTTCAGTATGTTATGAGCTGAAGTTGAACCTTGTGTTATGGCCAGTTGTAGAATTTGTGGTAAGATCCCCTAAACCGGCTGTGATTATTGGTATGATACCTAGTTGATCAACTTGGTCAAGTCTTGCTTGGTGTTTGATTTTTGTCACAATCAAGATTAGGTGAAGTTAGTATTTTGTTTGACTAGTTACTGTCACCGTAGATAAATGCAACCCTTGTGGTTGAATTGACCTGATTATAACACATGATTGTTATTGTGTCAAATTACATTGGTCAGCTTGATGAGGAGTATTAATTTAAAGGTGCTTGTTTGTACAATAGGTTTACATGCATAAACACAGTAGAAGGCAGACTGGGTTTGGGCATGCTTCCTGTTAGCACACTTCCCCTTAGTAGGTTTGGGAACATGTTTTTGGGACTTGGCATGTTGAGATTGGTACTCAAATGTCAAGATGAATCAGTATGACACTGATATGATATTTGTTTTGTTTTGTTCTCACCCCTGTACTTAGGGGGTGAATATTTGAGAATTAAGTCTGTATCACAGACTTGACAATTGTTTTGAATACTTGTAGAACAGACAATAAGTATATATATTTTGCTTGGCCGGCACAAAAACTTAAGTAACAAGTTAGCAGAACTTAGAGTGTCCTTATATAGCTTCTGACTTCATATCAGTTTGTTGATAATGTTGACTAAGACCTTGCAGTTTAGTATCAATGTAAGTTACTGTGTGTGACCTGCAACACTTATTTTCATATCAGTTAACTATGAAATGAACCATGAGTTGTCTTGGGTCCTTCTTGAATACATTAAGTAGACCAGGGAGGTCTAGAGAATTACTTTGTTAAAGCTGCCTCTGATGTGGGTCCTCGGTGGTTACTACAGAGGTTACATCAAGTTGGATCTTTGGGCAGTAATCTTATAGTACCCCTTGGTGGTCCTACAAGCAAGGAATAGTTATATCATTCATAGACCTGTACAATACTGTGGGACATTCATTCTCCTTTCATCTTGTCTGTTTGGTTGCAGTAAAGGTGCAAAGTACAGTAGCAGGTTCTGGATGAAACCTGAACTTTGAAGTCTTTGGTTGCCAGAAGAATGCTATTGGAAGACAGAGATATCATGCCCTGTCATTTGTGGAGATCCTTGTTGTAGTGGATTAAGGACCTTGCAATGTCATTTCCTTTATGTTGGTTCATGTGTCCTATAACTGATTAGGAAAGCGGTAATTAAAACAGTCCTGAGTCAATTTTTTGGACAGTAGTTTCTGGAGCATATTTACTTACATTTTAGGTACTGTAAGCTGTTCCATTTGGTTTTTAATTTCTTCTCCTTCTTCCTTCCATTAACAGGAAAATGTTTCGAAGAATGGATGAACTTTGTTATAATAGAATGTTCAAGACTTGTTTTAAATTCCTTTCCTTGATTAAGGTTGGAACTTTATTGTTAGTGCCACGGTTATAGGACTATCGTGGCATTTTGTTGTCAAGAGTTGAGTACAGTATGTGGCTCAATCTACTGATTTGCTTCAATACAAGACATCCTTATGATTGTTGAACCGTTGAATGCTCCCTTACTGTAGTTCATTATTTGCAATGGGATTAAGCAATAGAGAGTAGTTTCTTTTTATCTCAGCCCTTACAAGTTCGGTTGGAGTAATTCTTTTTTAAAGTGCACTCCCCACCTAGTAAGCTATGAATTCATAGCCTATTGTGGTAGCAGGTAAGTAGGTTGTGTGCCGCAGAATCATATTTCCCTACCAAAATACTGTTCTCCTAGCACTAACATACTTATCTGCTAGACTCCTGCCCACCTCCCCTCTGGAGCTTACTATTTCCATGGGAGCTTTTTTTTTCTTTCCGTCTCAATTTACTGGAGGGAAGAGGGTTTAAGGGCACAGAGTGCTGTAGCCTATTGTATTATTGTGCAAGGTAAGTATGTCAGTGCTAGGAGAAGAGTATTTTGGTAGGGGAATATGATTTTACTTGAACTTCAAAAGACCGTGTCAAAGTAGCTTAACCCCTAATTACCTACATGGTACAGTAACATGACCGCGTAGACGTGCACTTTTTCAAAACATTATTTTGATACGTCAAATAGTGCAGTGATCCTGGCATCATTTGAAAGAGCTATTCTAGTTCTTTTAATAAATTAACATTTTTGATGAGAATTATATTGAGAATTTTTGAGTAAAACTCACTTGAAAATAGGTAAAAAGTCCAATTTCGTCCAATTTCTTTTTTTTCTCTCAAAAACTTACTTTCCATATTTCCAGACCTTGCTTTTGCTTGAAAACCCATGAGAAATTGGTCGAATTTTGACTGCCTCTATCATCAATGTTTTTTTTTGACAAAATGTTTGCAAAAGTTCATGATTTTTAGCCTTTTTTTAGACCAATTTTTGACGAAAATCGTATTCCTGATCGCAGCACACCTGCCCAACACAAAACGTATTGTTGAAATTGGATTTCCCCAAATTTTATATTGATATCAAAAAGAGCAACTACCTCCTGTTTTTCCAATATAACTTTCAAAACAAACCTAAGAATTACTCATGGGCAGCATGGTGTAGCGGCATGCGTGCAGGATTTCATGTGAGCGGATCCAGTTTAGAAAACCGAACGGGATGCGCAGCTTCGTTTTTCGCGAGTAATTACAGGGGTGATTATTTTTTGTTTATTTTCATTGTTTTTGCAAGTTTTGCTTTGAGAAAAAAAATTAGACTGGTTTCAATGGAAAGAAAATATCACAAACAATCTAAATATGTAAAAATATCCTCCATTTTCATTATTCACAAAAAATAATACAAGCGCAAAAAAATTGCTCAATTTCGACTTAATTTTGCCCAAAATGTGTATATTTATGTCAATATTTTCTGTATTTTGACTTTTTAATAAAAGTTTTGAACCCCCTGCAGGGTCTCTAAGGGTTCAAGAATGTATTAATTTATTTTCTGACTAAAGTTTAAAGTTATTGAATTAAAAAAATTAATGCATAGACATCGATAAAGGTTTTACCTCTCTAGCGCTTTTCGACCATAGCTGTTGACATACACCCAAGTCTCATTAATCAATTAAGGGGTGTCATTTTATATCTTTTCTTATATAACCATTTTTTAGATTGTTCAATTTTTTTTCTTTTAAGTTCTTTTTAATGTAATTTAAAGGACTGGTGACATGTAGCAATTTTGGTATCAACTGATGTATATTTAATTTGGAACTTTCTAATACATATGTAGTTAGTTTAAAATGTTTCAGTCTTTTACAATCTTAGCAAAACTTTTTTTTGCCGCTCATATAAACGACTTAACTTCCTATTCCAATTTTTTATTATTAAAATTTTGTGGCGTGTCAAGTTGGATAGTGACATCACTGATCTCCGACTGGCCACATATAGGCCTACTCATACAATGTGTGTATTGTGTGTATTTATCAACTACTACTAGCTTGAGTCCAGTTGTAGGCCTAAACTTTTAGCTTTCTCTTGGTGATTTCTAGGAAATATATGGCATGATGGTATAGCTTAGACTAAAAGGAGATAATTGTATTAATCAAGTGCATATACCGGATGAGACTGAGAGGCACTAATTATTTCCAAAATGTAGTCATCAGTTACCTTAAGTCTGTGATGTTGTGAAGGCGTTCACGAAGAGTTTGTTAAACTTTGCGTTCAGCCGGCTCAGAGTGGCTAACTTCCCCGGTAATATCTCAAACTTTTATGGTTGGATTGCATCTTCAGGTATACTATGGGGGTCTATAATGATTGGATCTTCAGGTATACTATGGGGGTCTGTAATGATTGCATCTTTAGGTATACTATGGGGGTCTATAATGATTGCATCTTTAGGTATACTATGGAGGTCTATAATGATTGCATCTTAAAGGAATACTATGGGGGTCTATAATGATTGCATCTTCAGGTATACTATGGGGGTCTATACTGATTGCATCTTCAGGTATACTATGGAGGTCTGTAATGATTGCATCTTCAGGTATACTATGGGGGTCTATAATGATTGCATCTTAAAGGAATACTATGGGGTCTATAATGATTGCATCTTCAGGTATACTATGGGGGTCTATAATGATTGCATCTTCAGGTATACTATGGGGGTCTATAATGATTGCATCTTCAGGTATACTATGGAGGTCTATAATGATTGCATCTTAAAGGAATACTATGGGGTCTATAATGATTGCATCTTCAGGTATACTATGGGGTCTATACTGATTGCATCTTCAGGTATACTATGGGGGTCTTTAATGATTGCATCTTCAGGTATACTATGAAGGTCTATAATGATTGCATCTTAAAGGAATACTATGGGGGTCTATAATGATGCATCTTCAGGTATACTATGGGGGTCTATATACATCTTCAGGTATACTATGGGGGTCTATAATGATTGCATCTTCAGGTATACTATGGGGGTCTATAATGATTGCATCTTTAGGTATACTATGGGGGTCTATAATGATTGCATCTTCAGGTATACTATGGGGTCTATAATGATTGCATCTTCAGGTATACTATGGGGGTCTATAATGATTGCATCTTCAGGTATACTATGGGGGTCTATAATGATTGCATCTTCAGGTATACTATGGGGGTCTATAATGTCTGTCAAGTTCTCAAAAGGAATCTTCTCTATCTGAGATATTAGAGGATGAAATTTCCATTCTTTTTGCTGATGACATTTTAGGTCTGTAATTACTTTGTATGCGTTTACCTAGGCAGTTCTATGGGGGGTCTACAACTTGCATAGTCACATATTTAAATAAATTTGCGGATGCCACAGAAAGTGGTTATTCTGAACTTCAAAATAACGCAATTTTCACTTTTCCATCTATTATTTTGGAGAAATAGGGGTTGCTAAGTATTCAGCGAGCAAGTGTCAAACATCAGTTTAAAGCAAACTTGCTTGTACATGTCACCAGTCCTTTAACGATTTTAGCATTATTTGACTAATCACTACTAGCGAGTCTTTTCTAACATTTTTTTTTAGCATAAATTGTTCTTAGATTGCACCATTTGCTATGTTAAGTTTGTTGGATACAATATTACCTTCACTGACCATAACGAAGCTAGGAGTGTCACGGTCATTTTATACTTTTTTGGCAGGATACCAGAATTGCGGTGAAAGCTTGTGAGGGCATGCTGTTGTGTGCCTCTCTTCCTGAGAGATTAGCGGGAGAATGCATTGTGGGTAACACAAACTTCTGCAGCTTCCTTGCGGAGAGACTCTGTCTCTTGTTCAATGCTCTGCCCCTTTCAATGGATCCGGTCGATGTGGACAGCGTGGAAGCAAAGTGGGGGTAAGAGTCGTATCGTTCATAACTTCTAAGCTGGGCTGTAATGATATGGGTGAAATAAATAGTGATTATCATGGTCAACCTTATGACAAGTTCAGTGAATTTATGCAAATTTGTGATGTATGAAAATGCAAGCCATTATATTTACTATAGATGTATATTCTTTATGTCACAGAATTCTGAAAGGAAAAAGTGCATATGGCAAAGAACTTTAGGATCTTTTCCATACATACAATCAAGATTTTAGTGAAAAAGACTATTTTCATTGACTTAGCGTCTTAGCGGAGTCAAGAAATATAAAGAATACATTTTTCAAGCCGTCTTCCCAGTCGTACATCACAAATTTTGCATACATCAAATTTCAAAATCATACAATGAAAACAGTCACAACTTGAGAAAATGATTATCCTTTTAGTAGTTCCTGATTAGTATAGAAATGTAATGACTTAGAGGTGGAAAAACAGTTTGAAGTGAAATGTTTTTTAGTGGTTGGAGATATTCAAAGGTCTATGGAAACACAGTTTTTCTTAGTATAGTCATATATTTCTTAACGCTTTAGAGGTTGTAAAGAATCATCATTGTTGTAAATTAGCATATAAACCCCATGTTAAAAGTACTTATTCTGGTGTCTATGCTACCGTACAGATACTTCCTCAGTAATTGTTATACCTTCTTTCCAGTAACAGTGGACAGTACTTTACTGGTCTTTGAACCTGTTCTAGTAATATAATTCTGGCATGTTTTATTATAATCGGTGCCGTGTTTGCGGACTTGTGTGCCGTAATGTCAAATCAGTTTTAAAGGAGCAATATTTTGTTTTCTAGAAAAGGCTTTCTGAAAGATGCAGATTTTTCAATTAAAGCAAAACTTGTGATTGATGTGGAGTATATTTCTATTATATCTGTGAAAGATAACTCTTTTGTTAATTAAGTGATTGGAATTTATGAGGATACATCGGAGTAGGAACTGATTATAAAGTTTCCCACGGTTCTGAGTAAAGGTTTTAAAAATCTTGCACAAAAAAATGTGACAAATAATATCATTGTAATGAATATGTCTTTATACACTTCCCTCTTTTGCAATTTAATGTACTTTTTATTACACAATTACATGTGGGACATTTAAAAAAAAATCTAAGAAATCTATTTATAAAAATATAATTAGCTTTTTCCCCCGTGAATTTCTGATTTTCCTGCGGTTATAGCCGTGAGAACCATAGCAGCTCCGGGATACATTTCCCTGGTAGGTTGGAGTTATTAAAAAAAAAAAAGTTAAACAGGTTGCTGGACTCAACTGCCCTCCTTTAAAGTGTTGCTGCAGAGGTTTAAAAGAAAACTATTGGGGACAAATAAGAAAATATCAAAGCCTTTCTATTCATATGCCAACAGATTAACATATGAAAATCTGAATATTTAAAAAAAACCACTCAATTTCATTGGATGTTGTGATATTTTCATGGTTTTGAATCGGTCTTGAAGCAATAAAGATGAGTTTGTCTCAAGAAGCCTCAAAATAGGTCTTTTTATTGCAATTTTTTGAATTATTTTCGAGGCCAAGTAAAAAAAGTATTTAGTTCAAAGTCTTTGGGTGAAACATTTAATTGGATAAATTTGCTGTGCTTTAATTTTATTGTACTGGGTGGTTAAAAAAAGGAAAAATGGACGATTTACTTATTTATTGTTTTTTTGGGACTGCCCCCCCCCCCTCCCTCCCTCTTCTCTTCTCTAAAGCAAACTTGAATTGCAGAAATTGTTGAAAGCATACTTTCTTTGAACTCCCTTTGGTTGTACATGAGTTGCTAAACATCTGTGTGACCTTTGAACCTGTGTACATGTCACTGTGTCTTTACTGGTTTGAGGTACCTGCAAAAACAGCAAAAAGGTCATAAATTTTCATTGCTGGAAAAAATGTGGAGGATTATTTGTTTACCTAAAGAAAGTTTTCAGACATAATGGTGGTGATGTGTATTCATTTAGAAAAGAAATAGAAGAAAAGGTTGCTGCACTCCTGGTGGCTGTCAAACAGAGACATTACCATGCATTGACTCGCAAGTGAACTCTGTTTACTTGGCTATCAATAGCTTTTATGCACGCAGGGCATGTTGATTAATGTGTGTTGTGGAATGTGCATTAAATTCAGGTTGTGTGAACTAAAGTCAAACGTTTTATGGCTTAGGAGTGTGTTTTATGATTTATGACTTAAAGGACTATGGACATCTAGAGGCAACATGGGCTTAATTGGTCAAAAATATGATCTAAACCATTAAAGTAGCAAAATATTCCATTAAAATTGGCTAAAATTTGATTTTCAATTACTTTCGACAACAAAATTAGACAGAGTTTATGTTTTTGCCCCTGTTTGTCTGTTTGTTTGTCATCAAGATATCTCAAGAACGGATGATTGGATTTGGATTAGATTTGCTGTGTGGTTTTGTTACTTCTTATCTCAAGAACGGATGATTGGATTTGGATTATATTTGCTGTGTGGTTTTGTTACTTCTTATCTCAAGAACGGATGATTGGATTTGGATTATATTTGCTGTGTGGTTTTGTTACTTCTTAAGGAAGAAGTACAACTCCAAGACAAAGCAAGCAAACTAATGAAACTAGTAAAACGATTGGTCTGAAGATTAATGAATAATGGATAAGATCATACGCATTAACAACACAACTGATGGAACAATTAAAGTTGCAATTGCAGAGCTTAAAGATCTTCATAGCTTTGTCTATCTCTGTGCAACACTGTCCAAAGAAGGAGGCACCGATGAAGACATAAAACACAGAATTGGGCTGTTATAGGCAACTTGCAGACAACTTGACAAGATCTGGAAATCAAACATCTACCGTATAAAAACTACAGTGAAGATATTTCAATCAAATGTAATCTCAGTACTCCTCTAGGAATGTGAAACCTGGAAGCTGACAAAAGCTGACGAGAAGAAACTAGATGTGTTCCACAGTAGATGCCTTATAATTATTTTAAAAATTAGATGGCCAGTAAAAATTTCCGGTAAAGAACTATATGGAGGAACAGGCACATTAGATATAAGCAAAGAGATATTTAAGAGAAGATGGAGATGGTTGGGTCATGTATTAGGAAAGGACAAAGAAAACTATACCAGAATATCCATCACCTGGACACCAGAAGCTAGAAGAAAGAAGGGAAGACCTCCTAAGACTACAAGGAGAAGAGTGGCAGGAAAGAAGAGAAACAGTTTGGAATGGAACAGCTGCAGTAGTAAGAAGAGATGGAAGAATTTTCTTAGAGAACCTCAATCTCCATATCTAGGAGAAAGGAGTGGTAAGGTAAGGTAAGGAAGAAGTGATACAAATTTGAGACATATTGGAACAAGGGAAGAGTGCAAATAAGGGAGGGGGGGACATTTTGTCTGTCATCAGGATATCTCAAGAACTGATAAATGAATTGGATCAAATTTGGTGGGTGGTTTTGTTCCTAATTAAGGAAGAATTTATTAAAATTTGGGACGTATTGGAATAGGGTAAGGGCAAAAATGGAGGGGTGGGGATATTTTAAGGCAAGATTTATCAACCCGTTCTAATGGAATGTGCTAAACAATGAACTCATAACATGAAAGATCAGCCATACAATGAATTTTCAGGACTCAATTTCAAGTGAAGTGGTTTTTGGTATCAATGAATCAAAATAATTGGTTTCTGCCATGAATGAAAATGATGGAGTGTGAATTACCCCGATTAGAACTCAAACAATGAATGCTTAGCCTGAATTAAACTGAAAACAAGGATCACAAGTGATGATCTTCAAGTGTTAAGAATGTAAAGGGCAATACAGATCAACAGTGAGAAAGAGATTATTTGGGTTTACAACTTGGTGGGTTGAGAGTTTCTGAGGTAGATTGCATTCCTGTGGGAAATAAACAGGGGTGAGGGTATGCGCTCTGCAGAGTGCTATGATTCTAGTTTTTAGCTGTTATTGCACAATAATGTGTGACATCCATGGGGGAAGGATCCTTCATTACCTTTTGTTTAATCTTTGCTTTTTATTTCTCTGTCAATGTTGTCTGAAATATAGAATTTTACTTTGTGTAAAATTTTATGGAACTTTGTCATACAGTACCTCGAATCATCATGTATCTAGAAAAGATATTCTGAAATTCACAAGTAGCTGAATTTGAAGAACAGAATTTGAAGAATTATATACAGATTTTGAGATATGTTTCTCTTAGTATGTCACAAATTCCGGACAAATTAACAAATCATGTAACTTTGTTTAGTCATGACTTGAAAATTATAAGAGCTTTTTACAAATTTTAAAAACTTTTCTACTCAAAATTCCATGCTCTTTCACATATCTAAAATCTGCTAGATGTCCATAGTGCTTTAAACTTAACTTACAACTTTGTAACTTGACTTTGTAACTTAACTAACAAACTTTGTAACTTATGGTTTCTGCATGCAAGTAATGTTAGTGTGTGATATGGAAGGTACATTAAAAGGGTGTGTGGACACTTCCATTTAGTTTTATAGGTAATTACTTGGATTTTTAACTTATATTGTCACTTCTGGATTATGTTGTTTGAACACTTATTTCCAAAGTTTAAAAATAATTATGATTATTGCCTGAAAATTGTCAAGGTTGCCATTCAAGAGCAAAGCTGAATACTAGCCCATAGATCCTGCAGCATTGGGCAGTGCATTGTGTGTTGCATTGTCTGGGACCATAGAACCACAGAGGGTTGATTCTAGGTCCTAACCCCCATTACGATCCTAGTGCACCGCATGAAAATGTGTCCTAAACACCCGATCATTAACTGAAAACTGGTCGGGTGATCATATTTCGTACCCTGCTTCGATTTGCATTACTTGTTCACTCATGCATTAAATTATAGGATACAGTTTCCAAGCTCCATGATGCAATTTACGCATAAGTGATTAAACTAACTTGAATGATTGTTAGGCATGCAATTGTGTTTGGAAATTATCCTGCTTTGCTGAAAAGTCGATATTACTTTTGTGGGTTTTCCAATTAGTGGGGGGAGATGTTGTATGCATCATTAGAGAGGTATACCCCCAATTTGGACAACTTTTTAATGTGGAGGTTAGATCATCATGCAGTTTTTCATTGCATCACTGACTGCACCATCCAACCACAACAGGTTGAGGCATGATTATTATTATCATTATTATCATCATCATCATCATCATCATCTTTAACATTATTATTATCATCATCATCATCGTCATCATTATTATTATTATTCAGTCTGAAATATGGGGAAAGAAAGATGAATAATTACTTTGAAGTTCTTTAGTTACATTACACTCTTTTTTGCTCTTTTTAAATATTCTTTTATTACAGTTTTTATTAAGCATTGTCAGCATGAACGTTCCTCTGAGTGCTGTAGAATTTGCTTTCTTTTTTGATTATTTTTCTTGAACAGTATTAGAGATGCAGCATCTGAAAATTTTTGGGATGAAATGTAGGGGGAGGGAGGGGGTTGAATGAGGAGTTCCTGCTTGATTTAACACTGTTTTGAATTCCATAAGCAAGTGAAAGATACAACTCATTTTAATATGCATGTCTTGTGCATTTGATGCAATTTTTAGTATAAACATGTAATATTTTTCATATTTCTGATTTCAGCCTCGACCTATCCAGCGATTCTGATGACACAAATACCTTTGCAGGAAAACGCCAATTAATTTCATTTCTTTCTTGGTTTGATTACTGTGATCAAATCATTAAAGTAGCGTATACTACCGTGGGCAGAGGTGTCACTGTGAACATCAAAGAAAAATTTATTATTTCAATCTTGGAACCACTTTTACTACAGACGTGAGTGCAAACATGACCTTTGTACATGAATATAAAAATCTATAGTACTGTACATAGAAAGGATTGAAGGACTTTGGGAGATGCAAGGGAGCATTCCCTCCTCCCCTACTTTTTCTAACCCCAGCGCCCCAAAGCCCATCCACCCTCCCACTCAACTTTTGATCCCATCGACAAGTAGCTACAAATAAAGGTTCATGGGAAGAAAATGTGCCATGTGAAAAGAAACATTCACCCAAAGATAATTTACATTTGAATATAGAATAGTCTGAAATGTAAAAAATCACATCGGGCAGATCCGGGGAGGGTGGGGAGGGGGGGGATGCCATGGCCCACTGAGCGGGAGCGCCATGGCCCACTGAGAATTTTCTAATTATACCTGTTTTTAAAATGAGATGATTCTTTAGTTATGGTTTATGAAATATTATGGACAACAGGATGCATAACACTGTCAAAGTAACTGATTTGGATGACATTTTTGCTATTTTAATGGTTTTCACATAGTAGGTTTACACCTCTTTTTGGTGAGCACGCGAAGCATAATGCGAACCTATGTGTGTAATGGCGATTTTGTCCAGCCGTCCACAGTTTTTCGTAAGATTTCCTCAGAAATATTAAAGTTTGTTGAGAATTCCTCAGAAAATGTTAAAGTTTCTTCAGAGTTTCTCAGAAAAAGTTAAAGTTTCTTCAGATAACCTTATGAAAGGTTAAAATTTTCTTACAAAATGTCGAAGTTTTTTAGAGACATTGAAGACTAGTTTCCTTAAAAAGTCTACAAAACACTTGATATTTCCTTAAAAGATGACTGTAAAATGATGTAATTTTCCAATATTCTTTAGAGATCCTCAAGCATCTCTCTCGTAGCACTGGAGATTTAAAATTCTTCAAAATATTTGGGCACCAATGGTTGTATCAGGCATGAATATCAAAGTCTGCCTTTATTATTGTGTTTATTTGCATAAAGTTGCTACAGTGTATGAACTGACCAGACTTTTTATTTAGTATGCTCAGTCAGGGGGTGTGACAGGATGTGACTGCATATGGACATAGGGAGGGATGCCATGTGGGACATGGATGGGGGCCATGCAGGACATATGATTTAATATATACCATGTGGTATACAACAAGGGCTGTATCAGGCATAATTATTTAACTGCCTTTTTTCTTGTTCAACAGTTCATTTGCAATAAGTTATTATATAAACTGACACTTTCATACATACTGTAGTATGCATAATCAGGGACTGTAATAGCTAGGATGAGACTTTTATTAAGCCTATGTGATGTCATGTGGGACATGGGGTGGGATGTCATGTGAGACATGGGGTGGGATGTCATGTGGGACATGGGGTGCGATGCCATGTGGGACATGGGGTGGGATGCCATGTGGAATAGGGTGGAATGCCATGTAGGAAGTATGGTGGAATGCCATTGGATGGAATGTCATGTGAAACATGGGGTGGGATGCCATGTGGGACATGAGGTTGGATGCCACGAGTAACATAGAACATAGAATGTGACATAGGTTGGGATGCCATGTGTGACATACGGTTGGGAGGCTATGTGGGACATAGGGTAGGAGGCCATGGGGATATGTCTTGTGATGCCATGTGGGACATAAAGTAGGATGTCATTGGGACATTGGGAGGGATACCATGTGGAACATATGGTGGTATATAAGGTGGGATGCCATGTGGGACACCAGGTGGGAAGCCACTGATGCGGGACATATGGTGGGATGCCATGGGGACACAGGGAGGGATGCAATGTTGGACATAGGGAGGGATGTCATGTGGTACATATTGTTGGATTAATGTGGGACATTGGGTGGGATGCCATGTGGGTCATATGGTGGGATGCCATGTGGGACATATGGTGGAATGCCATGTGAGACATACTGTATGGTGGAATGCCATGTGAGACATACTGTATGGTGGAATGCCATGTGGGAGATATGGTGGAGATATGGTGGAATGCCATGTGGGACAAGGCATGGGATGGGATGTCATGTGGGACATGGGGTAGGATGTCATTTGGCACATGGGATGGGATCCATGTTGGACATAGGGTGGGATGCCATGTGGGTCATAGGATGGGATGCCATGTGGGACATATGGTGGAATGCCACGTGGGACAAGGGATAGGATGGGTTGTCATGTGGGACATGGGGTGGGATGCCATGTGGAATATGGGATGCCATGTGGGACTAGTGTGAGATGCCATTTTTATAATATGATATGGGTGTCAATTTGCATGAGCATGCAAACCATGACGGTATTTACCATTCTAGTTTAAATTGTGATATACTTAAATCCCTGTGCACTGATTAATCTCATTAATCAATCAACCAATCAATCAATACTTTTTGTAGGTCAGAGGTCGGTATCCTTACAAACACAGCTCATCTTTGCAAATTACTCAAAATGACGTCATCCACACAGCTGTTGTCCGTCCTAGCTTTTTACATGTTGGGGGATGAAATTATACCAGAAAAACCAGGAGAGGAACAGCACAAAGTTAGACAGCGACTGATAGAGAGATGTGATCATTTGTCTGATGAGGTAATTCTTCTTTTTGCCATCTCATTTACTTCTTCATTTTAATTTCTGTAACAGTATCTTCATCATTGTTGTGTCAATATCTCAATGAATGTTTTTTTTGCAGACAAAAAACAGTGTAAAACCTGCCAAAAAAATCTGATGATGTAATGCATGCTAGAGATTGATTTTCTTGCTCATTAAAGGATTAGTTTAGGAGTTAAGCAAGGAGATATCCAAGTTTAAAGCTCTGTCTTATCTTTGTAGAAATTACTGATGTAGTAAGTTTACTATGGAAGATGGCACCCTGATCTTCACATTCTTAATAATTATTAATGTATTTTAAAGAAAATATATTTAACTTTTTTCCTATTTCAATTCTCCCTCAAACTTTTTTCAGGTGGTAAATTATAATTACCCTTACAAAATTCTGTTTGACTACTTTTCATTGGTTTTGAAGCCACACAATCCAAGGACAAAATATGATAGAATACATAAAGACGTTCAGGAATCTGTGGCTATGACATCACAACTAGTCATGATTTCAGTCGTTTCTACACAAATGATACCAAACTTCAAACTTAAATATCTCATTAACGGAATAAGATTTTTGAATGCTTTATTCACCATTGGGTTTCTTTTGAAGTCTTCTTTCATATAAGATGGCCTTGTTTGACCCCTGAACTAATCCTTTAAATTACACCTGGAAGTTAGTAAGGAAGATAATGAATAGTTTTTTGTTACATATTCTTTTATTTCTCAGTCATGAAATTATTAAACAGCTGACATTAAAGTATGCAATAAGAACACTGATACATGCGAACGTATGTGAAAGGAAGCTTAATCAAGTTGTATCAGATTAATGCAGAAACAAGTGAAATTGGTAAAGAATTGGCATTTCTTAAAAGGTTATTTTCTTTATTTGTATAAAACATTTTGTGAAATTTCCACTTGAATATGTAAGGAGAGCCAAGGGAACCACTGAAGAAGAAAGTGATGGTGCAATGCCACTCATTTATAGTAGACAAATCTTCACAAGTCAAACATATAATACTTACTGCTGAATGGCACAAGATGTCAAGTAGTTTCACCACAGGTTGCAGTTGTGGCCTTCATTCTCCTCGCACCCTTTTCACCTCTACTGATCTAACTTAGCCTCTTTGGCACTATGGCTGTTGTGGCATTACACCTCAACCGATCAACCTTCAGGATAGCCACATCTGACAATTTAAGTAGAACACTAACTAATCAGGATTTGCCTGTCCAGTTTTGTATCTGCATGACTTAATTTAATTATTTCCATCCTTGGTAGATAAATTTGGGGTAATTTTTATAAAACTGTTTTAATATGTAATAAAAAATGAACGTTACATGCAATAAGTATCTTTGATTTAATTAAAAATTATGTTTTTTTTTATGGTTGCTTTTGAACACATTTGGATATATTTTTTCAGATTAACTTCAACAGATTTTTTTCAGATTAACTTTAACAGATTTTTTTCAGATTAATTTCAACAGATTTTTTTCAGATTAAGCTCAAGTGTAGTCTAATATATCAGTGGATTAATTTATCAACATATTTATTTGACCCTGAGACTCAACTGTTGCTCATAGTGATATCAATTGTAACTGAAATGTATCATAACATTTATAATGTGATGTGATTTGTTCTAAAATTAACTCATAGTAATGCCGTTTCCATCTCCCTTTTTCAACAGATCTGTATCATGTCGTTAAAGTTATTTGAAACACTCCTAAAGAAATCAAACGAACTAATTATTCAAAATTTAGTGTTGAGAAACTTAGAAACAAGGGCTTATTACAATAGGCCATCATTAGTGCAACAACATAACCAAAACGCTATAGAAGATTCCGCCACTCCTGCAGAGGAGACGCCCGGTGATAGCGGAAATGAAACGTTAAGTAATGGACCGGATACCATTGAACCAGAATTAGAATTTGATGATGATTTCAAGACACAGGGGATCTACCCTAACGTGCCTCTGATGAGGGATCACTTGAACTCTGAGGAATTGATGGGGCAGGAAGATGACGAGGAGGAAAAACAAGGAATTCATAAAGTTGTTAATTGGTTTGTAATTCTAACTTTTTTGCATCTTATTATTGAATATTTAGAGCTTTTGGCAGCCACTGTGTTTATTGAATTTATGCATAGTCATTGCACTCTTGTCCTAATACTATTGATGTATAAGCAAAGCAAAATTTTACAAAAAACCTCAAAGGTTAGCAGCCTATCAATTCCCTTACTTTTGATTTCTACCACCTACAATTATAGTTAATGAATGTGATAATGGTTCTCTTTCCCTGCAGCTTTCTTATACTCTTGCCAGAAGAAGCCCGGTCTTCAACACTCACTGGAGATATCGGGTACGACATGTACCTAAGAGAAGCTCATCGGCAGGTAAGAGCAGTGTCAGCTTTTATCGGTGAATTATCCCCACTCCCCCAAAATAATCATAAATGCTTATGGTCCCCAGACATTTAAAAAATCTTTAATACATAATATACTTAAGAGAACAATCAAATGAATCATAGAAGACTGATAATTTGCCATTTTGTATTCATATCAACTGAATTATTTGTTAATTTTGGCTGTATTGGAAGCCCCTAAAAAACCTTAAAACCAGACCGGGTAACAACAGCTATAAGTTTCTTCATTTTTGGCAAGCATACCAAGTACAATTGAAGCTCATAATTAATTACCCAGGTTAAAAGTTCAGTCTATTACACTGAAAGCCACTAGTGTGAAAACCCACTGATGATAATATCCTTTCAAATTTCCAACAAATCATCCGCCCTTTAGTTACACACAGGTGTGAACCTGTGGTACAAAACCTTGCATGTTTGTTTGCTTACAGGGTAAAAGTGGTGTGTGATTACTCATGCATCAAACCACTGGAATTTTTGTGATAGGCTTCTTGATTGTTTCATAATAGCGGAAATAAAGGTTTTTGATGGGGAAAGGACTAAAATTTGTAGCAAGATTTGTAAATAATGTAATAACATGGTGATTTCATTCATCTCACTGCCTAGCCAGGCAGTCATCTTCTGCAAAGCCACTTATGTGTGCATCCCTGGTAATGATGAATAGACTTGGCTGCTTAACAAGCATTCAACTTTCCCCTACCTCCTTCCCCACCCCCTCATAGATTCTCGCAGCCACCACCGCTGTCAGACCATTGCTCTCATGGTGCTGTTAAACCCTACTAACCATCCTCTGCAGTTTTTCCTCTCAGTTTTTAACTCATTGTAATTCTGTTACATTTTCCTTAACCCTTAAAAGTTAATAAAATTAACTGCTATTTTTCATAAAAAAAAAAAAAAATTCACAATTAATTTTCATAACTTTCCTTTCGTTTTCTAACACTACAAGTTTGGTTTATATGAGTGCTAAGACAATAAACTTTTCAATAAAAAGTCAAATTAAAGAAAATTTGCAAATTTTAGGCAAAATAGGTCAAAATTGTTCTAAATTTTTTTGAGCTTGTATTATTTCTTGTAAATAATTAAAATCTAGGATTTTTTACATATTTAGATTGTTGTGAAATTTCCTTTTCATTAATACCAGTCTCATTTTTTTTTCTCAAAGCAAAACATGCAAAACGATGAAAGAAAAAAAAAAAAAAAAAATGATAATAATAATTACGCCTCACGAAAAACGAAGCCGCATGTTCTGTCGGTTTTCGAACCTTGGGCTCGCTCACGTAAAGTCCTGCATGCTTACTGCTCCACCTATGCTTTGTTTGTAATGTTTGTTTTAAAACTTATCTATTTTAGTGTTGATAAAGAGGGGGTAGTTGCTCTTTTTGATATGAATTGAAAATTGGGGAATTCTGATTTCAAAGATATGTTTTGTGTTGGGCAGTTGTATTGCGATCAGGAACTACGATTTTTGTCAAAAATTGGTCTCAAAAAGGCTAAAAATTATAAAATTTTGCCAAAAAAATATTGATGACAGGGGCAGTCAAAATTCGGCCGGAATTGTGGATGCATTGATGTCTTTGACAGTTTCTAGTGTGGCAAGTAAGCTTTTGAGAGAAAAAAATGAGATGCATTGATGTCTTTGACAGTTTCTAGTGTGGCAAGTAAGTTTTTGAGAGAAAAAAATGAGTTTTTTTTAAGGGAGTTTTATTAGAAATTCTCAACATAACCCTCATCAAAAATGTTATTTTCTTAATTAATTATTAATTATTTGTTAATGATTTTTTTTTTTTTTCAAATGATACCAGGATCACTGCTGTGAGACTATTTGATGTAGCAAAATGATTTATTGAAAAGTGCATGTCCAATCGATCATGTCACGACCGCATGGGCCTTTAAGGGTTAAAAGATGTTAATGTTTTTTGCAGAATTCTAGAGTCCTTAGTTGTAGGAAAACATGTAACAGTAGTACTTATTAGGGGACAGGTGTGTTGTATCTCTTTTTTTCTCTTTTTTTTTGTATATGAATGAAGACCAAATGCTCTTTATATGTCTGAAATGTGTTTCCATTTATGATATAGTTCAGGGACTGTTCCGTAAGCTGTCTTCCTTATGAGTGGCCAAACTACCCAACATCCCTGGATCGATGTCCAACCAATGTTGCTTTCTATGAAGGTGCCTTCTTAAAGATTCTCTTTGACAAACTGACAAGGATGTTAGATCAGGTGGGAAGTGATGTGATATTGTGTAACTTACTTTCTGCATTGCGTATATATCATTCTTTATTGTGTACTTTTCAACAGGTTTTATCAAATCTAGCAGAAATATGTAGTTTGTTTTAAATTTCATGGACCAATTTAGAAATAGTGAAACAATTATTGTGCCCTGGAAGCTTTTTGGTCTATAATGAAAATATTTAAAATTGTGATGTTATTTGGGAAATAACTCGTCGTTATCTTTTTTAATTCCCTGCTTGAATAAAAGAAAAGATGATTACTTAAACTTGGTGACCTGGATACCTGTCAATGTTTATCAAAACGAGAAACATGGCTGATTTTCAAGAAGAAATTAATGGCCTACCTTTTTCATACCAATTACATATCAGTAATTGCAGATATTCTTATATTTTTTTTAAACTTTGATTAGTGATTACTGGGAAACCTTTGATTAGTGATTACTAGGAAACCTTTGATTAGTGATTACTAGGAAACCTTTGATTACTAGGAAACCTTTGATTACTAGGAAACCTTTGATTAGTGATTACTAGGAAACCTTTGAGTAGTGATTACTAGGAAACCTTTGATTATTAGGAAACCTTTGATTAGTGATTACTAGGAAACCTTTGAGTAGTGATTACTAGGAAACCTTTGATTAGTGATTACTAGGAAACCTTTGATTAGTGATTACTAGGAAATCTTTGATTAGTGATTACTAGGCAACCTTTGATTAGTGATTACTAGGAAACCTTTGATTAGTGATTACTAGGAAACCTTTGATTAGTGATTACTAGGAAACCTTTGATTAGTGATTACTAGGAAACCATTGATTAGTGATTACTAGGAAACCTTTGATTAGTGATTACTAGGAAACCTTTGATTAGTGATTCCTAGGAAATCTTTGATTAGTGATTACTAGGATTACTTTGATTAGTGATTACTAGGAAACCTTTGATTAGTGATTTCTAGGAAACCTTTGAGTAGTGATTACTAGGAAACCTTTGAGTAGTGATTACTAGGAAACCTTTGATTAGTGATTACTAGGAAACCTTTGATTAGTGATTACTAAGAAACCTTTGATTAGTGATTCCTAGGAAACCTTTGATTAGTGATTACTAGGAAACCTTTGATTAGTGATTACTAAGAAACCTTTGATTAGTGATTACTAGGAAACCTTTGATTAGTGATTACTAGGAAACCTTTGAGTAGTGATTACTAGGAAACCTTTGAGTAGTGATTACTAGGAAACCTTTGATTAGTGATTACTAGGAAACCTTTGATTAGTGATTACTAGGAAACCTTTGATTAGTGATTACTAGGAAACCTTTGATTAGTGATTACTAGGAAACCTTTGATTAGTGATTACCAGGAAACCTTTGATTAGTGATTACTAGAAACCTTTGATTAGTGATTACTAGGAAACCTTTGATTAGTGATTACTAGAAAACCTTTGATTAGTGATTACTAGGATTACTTTGATTAGTGATTACTAGGAAACTTTTGAGTAGTGATTACTAGGAAACCTTTGAGTAGTGATTACTAGGAAACCTTTGATTACTAGGAAACCTTTGATTAGTGATTACTAGGAAACCTTTGAGTAGTGATTACTAGGAAACCTTTGATTAGTGATTACTAGGAAACCTTTGATTAGTGATTACTAGGAAACCTTTGATTAGTGATTCCTAGGAAACCTTTGATTAGTGATTACTAGGATTACTTTGATTAGTGATTACTAGGAAACCTTTGATTAGTGATTACTAGGAAACCTTTGAATAGTGATTACTAGAAAACTTTTGATTAGTGATTTCTAGGAAATCTTTGGTGATTACTAGGAAACCTTTGATTAGTGATTACTAGGAAACCTTTGATTAGTGATTACTAGGAAACCTTTGATTAGTGATTACTAGGAAACCTTTGATTAGTGATTACTAGGAAACCTTTGATTAGTGATTACTAGGAAACCTTTGATTAGTGATTACTAGGAAACCTTTGATTAGTGATTTCTAGGAAATCTTTGGTGATTACTAGGAAACCTTTGATTAGTGATTACTAGGAAACCTTTGATTAGTGATTACTAGGAAACCTTTGATTAGTGATTACTAGGAAACCTTTGATTAGTGATTACTAGGAAACCTTTGATTAGTGATTACTAGGAAACCTTTGATTAGTGATTACTAGGAAACCTTTGAGTAGTGATTCCTAGGAAACCTTCAATTAGTGATTACTAGGAAACCTTTGATTAGTGATTACTAGGAAACCTTCAGTTAGTGATTACTAGGAAACCTTTGAGTAGTGATTACTAGGAAAATGAAAGAAGCATTCTGTAACCAAGCAAATCTAACAAAAACTTTGGTAACTTATGTGAATACATTTGGAAGCATTTATGCTTTCCAATGAAAAATGTGATATTTAGTCAAGCTATACAAACTTACAAATTGTTCAGAATATGTAAGTGCTACATGGATTCGTATTTCATACTTTCAGCCTTACGAGGTCAATCTGCAGGTCACGTCAGTGATAACCAAGATTGCATTGTTTCCTCATCCCCACATACAAGAGTACTTTCTGGACCCATTCTTGCCAGCTGCCCCTGGGTGCAGAACGCTCTTCACAGTTTTAAGCAAGGTAAAGTGAGAGATTGTCTGCATATGTTTATTTGTTTTTTTCTTGTTTGTTTGTGAGCAACTTATCTCAAGAAGTGATGAATGAATTGTGAGGAAATTTGAAGTATGATTAAGTTAGTGCCTTAGGAAGAGGTGATCAACTTAAGAATTGTGATTGTTTGTTTAATACATATCTCAAATGGAAATTCAATCTTAAGCAGAGCACAATGTTTAAAGCAAGCATGTCTTGAAAAGAAATTAATTCAATAGATGTAGATATCACATTCTTGAAATGCAATGAAAACAATATATTTGTGGCTTATATATTTTGCCGTTTCTATGATTGATCATGAGCTGGTTTATAAAAATATTGGTGGCTGCTCTCAGCTGTGTATCCCTCATCCCGTGCCTCAGCTTCCATGTTTTATCCGTGACAATGCGTGGTGAATTATATGTTTACTCTTTGGTAGTTTCATCTGAATGTGTTTTGTCTTGAAGGTTGTCAATGATCTTGGAACACGGATGCAGAGAATACCAGAGTTTCAGAAACAAATGATTCAGGTCCGGAAACAGCTGATGGGAATGGTGGAAGAGCAAGACAGGTGTGTTCACGTCCATTTTCGTAGATGATCAGTTTTTTTTTATTAAATTCTTCAGATTTTTACTTCTTTTATTTTTAATCAAGAATTTCTAACTGTCAGAGACCTTATAAGAAAATCAATTGTTTTGAAGGTTCAACAAAGAGCTTTATATTGCTTCATAAATTTTAAAGTTTTCAGACTTAGTATAAGATGAAGAATATACAGTTAACTGGTCTTTCTAAAATAAACACAGCCATTTATTAACTTAAGTGGTCTTTGTAAAATAAACACAGCTATTAATTCAGTTAACTGGTCTTTCTTTCTCAAATAAACACAGCTATTTATTCAGTTAACTGGTCTTTCTAAAATAAACACAGCTATTTATTCAGTTATTTGTTTTTTTTAAATAAACACAGCTATTTATTCAGTTAACTGGTATTTCTAAAATAAACACAGCTATTTATTCAGTTGACTGGTCTTTCTAAAGTAAACACAGCTATTTATTCAGTTAACTGGTCTTTCTAAAATAAACACAGCTATTTATTCAGTTAACTGGTCTTTCTCAAATAAACAGCAATTTATTCAGTCTAAAATAAACACAGCAATTTATTCAGTTAACTGGTCTTTCTAAAATAAACAGCTATTTATTCAGTTAAGTGGTCTTTCTAAAATAAACACAGCTATTTATTCACTTAACTGGTTTTTCCAAATAAACTCAGCTATTTATTCACTTAACTGGTCTTTGTAAAATAAACACAGCTATTCACTTAACTGGTCTTTCTAAAATAAGCAGCTATTTATTCAGTTAAATGGTCTTTCTAAAATAAACACAGCTATTCATTCACTTAAATGGTCTTTCTAAAATAAACACAGCTATTTATTCAGTTAACTGGTCTTTCTAAAATAAGCACAGCTATTTTTTCAGTTAACTGGTATTTCTAAGATAAACACAGATATTTGTAGTTCCAGTGTGTGTAAAAAAATAATTCACTTAATTCCAAAGGAGAGAGCACAAGGCTGGGTCTTTCATTTAAAGATGCCCATTATTTACTTAACAAGTTTGGGGGTGGGGGGAGGTAAAGTAACAACAAGGCTGTAAACATCATTTTTCAAGAATACTTTATTAATCCTTTATACCCAAAAACTATGTACCTTTTACAGTATTTTTTCCTGGCTGAAATATTGAGACACTTTGATATGGTGACAGTTACACCAAGCTATCAATAACCTGTCTTCTGGCCTCTTTGCTGAACTCATGAATATGCATTGTTCAAACTAGAACAATAATTCATCAAACCAACCACAAAGTCTTTGAAATGCATGCTCATTTAGTTTCTGCAACTTAATGAATTATTCATGCATATTTTGCAATCCATCTGATAACTAGAATCTTCCTTATATTTTGTTTAATGATACATTGAAAATTTATAATGTGAGATGAGTGTTTGTAATGTACATGTTGTATCTTTCCAGATTCACTATTTGCAACAGACTAGATAAGTTTGTGTATTAAGTTAAGGAACTTTTTTATTTACGAAAGTGATTTAAAAACAATTTCTTGGTTCCAGCATGGACATCAGTAATAGGCAAATACAATAAGAAAATAGTCTGTGGCTGTCACAGATATCATCAGGGTCATTTGAATATATAAACTTGAATATATAATATATAAACTTTGAATATATAATCTTCAGTTTAAAATGGTAATCTAATGCATTGAGCAGATTTTTTACACCATAATATTTTTTTTTTTTTTCTTGTCTTGTCATTTTTATACAAGTGTGCATATTTAAAATTCCTTTTCCTATATCTTTGTGTTACAAGTAGTTGCTTCCAGTATATCACTTGTTTTGTGTGCGATTTTTTCCAAAAGTGACATTTATCATCTCCACTTGTATTGCACTATCAAGTTGACTGCTTTTCAACATATTTCTGGTGTGTAAAAGTAAACCAATCATTTTTTAAAAGCCCAAAACATTCATTTTTAAAAGCTCAAAACAATCATTTCAAAAGCCCAAAACAATCATTTCAAAAGCCCAAAACAATCATTTTCAAAAGCCCAAAACAATCATTTTCAAAAGCCCAAAACAATCATTTTCTAAGCCCAAAACAATCATTGCAAAAGCCTAAAACAATACATTTTTGGCTTGCCATTTAATACAATTACATAATAATGATACATTAAATTCTAAAATAAAATATGTTTTGTTTCATGAACGTTTTATTTTTTAAGCTTAATTTTAGGTTATCAGTCTTTCTTTGTATGCAATTTAAATTGAATTGCTTTACCATGATTATGATTTAGAGGTAAAAAGGTATTTGAGAAAAAATATTATAGCATAGCGCAGTCCAGTCATGGTAGGGTTGTGCATTTTCATTTAGCTTTCTAATAGCTTAAACAGTTTCTCTTGTTTAAACTGTAAACAGGACAGCCCTACTTCGTAGGTTGTCAAAGACAAAAATACAGAAATTGAAAAAGTTTCTTCTTTTTACTACTTTGTAAGTTGACGGAAAAACAATAAAAGTGGGAGAAATGGAAAAACTGAATCTAAAACTCTTGATTTCTCTTTCTTTTAATCTGTTTTCACAAATTTGACTTCTCTTTAGCTTACTTTCCTAAGAATCTTTCTTTACAGGAAAACTCTGGGTCCACTTTTTAAGTAAGTATAAAAGTGATCAACCAATTGATTATTGATCAGAGGTTTGTTGAACATTTATTGCATGGCAGTGTTATTTTCATTGGGTGATATTTGACACCTTTGCCATATGTTAATGGATCGCAATTTCATTGGTTTTGATTTTCGACTTTATTTTTCGTTAAAAGTTTTGACTTATTAGTTTAGTCTATAATTTTATTAGTCTACTTCATACATTTGACCGGCATGTGTATTTTTTGTTTGGTTCTGCCACAAAAGTTATTTTCTCTTCATTGTTGAGTTATGTTCTGAAAGGTAATAGAGTACTGCTTTATTTACCATTTCTTTCCTTTCCATTGTATATCTAAAAATGCCAACAAAGGTTGAAAAACTCAGAGTAAGTTGAAAAAATAGAAATGTGTCCATTAATTTTGTTCTTCTTAATTAGTTTAATATTGGTATAGGAATTGTGTTTTGAATTGTTTCTGGTGGTGGCGTGAGCATCTTGGGATGTTGATGGCATTGTTTATTGTAGAAGAGGAGACAGAATGGAGCTTCTGTGACATGGTGACATTTTGTGACAATTTCTTTGTTTAAAGATCTGTGACATTCTGTAACATTTTGAAAATTTTGTGACAAAAGGAACATAAACAGATGCAATAAAATTTGTCTGACATTTTGTGACATGTTTGACTCCTTCACTCACACTCATTGGTAATTTGATGTTGCATTTTACTGGTGGATTCCATTTTTATGAATCAGACATAACCAAATGATCCTTTCTATGAGTATCACTTTAACTGGTCATGTGTGAATCTATGCTAATCAATTGTGACAAAGGCAAAACTGATGTGACATTCTGAACAAAAGGTGCCAAAAATTATGCGACATTTAAGACATGTGACATATTTGATATTTTGTGATGTGACATTTTGTGACAAGCCATCAATCATCATCACATTTTGTGACAAGCCATCAATCATCATCACTTTATTCACTGAGGAGATCTTGTGAATTTGTCTGTTCCATGTGGTTGAAAAGTCTTTGTCTAATTCTCTAAAGGGAAGCATGTTTGTTTTCAAGTGGTTCTTACAGTATTTCTTTTCTTGAATGGCTGAAGAACTAGTGACGTATAGAACAAAAGAATATATAGAAACAACAGTAGCATAATTGTTCATTATCAAAAGAGGTAAAAACGGGAATGGGAGGGTTGGTGTTGGGGGGAGAACCCAGCCCACTTTTGCAAGAAATGTCTTGGATCCCCACTTTTGTCAAAAATCTCTCTGATCCCCCACTTTTGCAAGAAATGTCTTGGATCCCCCACTTTTGTCAGAAATCTCTCAGATCCCCCACTTTTGTCAGAAATCCCTCGGATCCCCACTACAGAAATTGTCCCACCTGTCAGAAATCCTTCAGATTTTTCCAGAATTCCCTCGGATCCCCTACTTTTGTCAGAAACCCTCGGATCCCCACTTTTTTCTGAAATCCGTCGGATCCCCACTTTTGTCAGAAATCCTCTGATCCCCATTTTTGTCAGAAACCCCCCACTTTTGTCAGAAATTCTCTGATCCCCACTTTTTTTTTAGAAATTCCTCGGATCCCCACTTTAGATCCCCCCCACCTTTCAGAAATCTTTCAGAAATCCCCGGATCCTCACTTTTGTCAAAAAAATCCCCCCACTTTTGTCAGAAATCCCTCGGATCCCCACTTTTGTCAGAAATCCCTCGGATCCCCACTTTTGTCAGAAATTCCTCGGATCCCCCACTTTAGTCAGAAATCCCTCGGATCCCCCACCTGTCAGAAATCCCTCGGATCCCCCACTTTTATCAGAAATCCCCCGGATCCTCACTTTTGTCAAAAAAATTCTCGGATCCCCACTTTTGTCAGAAATCCCTTGGATCCCCACTTTTGTCAGAAATCCCTCGGATCCCACTTTTGTCAGAAATCCCTCGGATTCCCACTTTTGTCAGAAATGCCTCGGATCCCCACCTTTTTCAGAAATCCGTCGAATTCCTCACTTTTGTCAGAAATCCCTCGGATCCCCCACTTGTCAGAAATCCCTCGGAACCCCAACTTTTGCCAGAAATCCCTCCAATCCCCCACTTTGGTCAGAAAGCCCTCGGATTCCCCACCTGTCAGAAATCTTTCGGATCTTTCACTTTTATCAGAAATCCCTCGGATCCCCCACTTTAGTCAGAAATCCCTTGGATCCCCACTTGTTAAAAATCCCTCGGATCCCCCACCTGTCAGAAATTCTTCAGATTTTTCACTTTTGTCAGAAATTCCTCAGATTTCCCACTTTTGTCAGAAATCCCTCGAATCCCCCACTTTAGTCAGAAATCCCTCGGATCCCCACCTGTCAGAAATCCCTCGGATCTTTCACTTTTATCAGCAATCCCTCAAATTCCCACTTTTGTCAGAAATTCCTCGAATCCCCCACTTTTGTCAGAAATCCCTTGGATCCCCACTTTTGTCAGAAATCTTTCGGATCCCACTTTTGTCAGAAATCCCTCGGATTCCCCACTTTTGTCAGAAATCCCTCGGATCCCCCATTTTTGTCAGAAATTCCTCGGAACCCCAACTTTTGTCAGAAATCCCTTGGATCCCCACCTTTGTCAGAAATCCCTTGGACCCCCACTTTTGTCAGAAATCCCTCGGATCCCACTTTTGTCAGAAATCCCTCGGATCCCCCATTTGTGTCAGAAATGCCTCTAATCCCCCACTTTTGTCAGAAATGCCTCGGATCTCCCACTTTCGGAGACTGGTTTTGCTACTGATTACAATAGCACTTTAAAATTTTAGCAATGAGGCATAGAACAGCACACACTTTTGATTACTAGGATTACTAGATGGAATATGAAAGGAAAAAAACTTTGTAAGCAAATCCCTTTATCTAAGAAGTGATTTTCAGCTCCTAATTGGTTTTCAAATGAGATGTTGATTTGGTACTTGGCCTTTTTCTGAAATCCTGTTCAGCTAATATTTTCGTCTTTTGACCTACCCATCCATCATTGAAGTCCTTATAAAAACGTGTTTGAAGACTGATGGTTATAACGGGTGTATGTTATATTGAATGTAATGGATTATGAATTTGTCACACTAATTCAATAACATACTCGAAAAGTGGACTGCAGTGATTTAAGAAGTCTGCCTGTGTCTTCTTTTGGCAGTTGTATTAGTGATATAGCAGATTATTTTGTATTTATAAAGAGACTATCAAGGCTTTCAGAGAGTTTATTTATGATGCAGGATTTTGGTTAATAAGCACAGTACCTGGTCTTATTTCTGATATTAGTATTATTGATAGGTGTTTTTACTTTATTATGTCATAGAAAATGCGGTATTGCTGGTGAAATCTTTGAAGAAGCCTCTTAGTTTTTGTTTACAGATGTTTTACTTGCGTTCCATGATGCAATCTTTATCCTAGTATTATAGTCTGTATTATAGTTCGTGCTGATTAATTTTCTAGTGTGCACAGTCTTCCTCCAAGCCTGGCAGTCTTGCATCATTTTTTGGCAGTCTACATAAGTCTAACAATCTTCTGTAACGCCCAAGCCTGATAGTCGGCATCAGTTTAGTAGTCTGCTTTATTTTCGGCAATGACATCCAAGCCTAGCAGTCTGCATCAATCTTATGGTCTGCATTGTTTTTCAGCATTTTACATTGAAGACTATTGGTCTACATTATTCTATCAGTCTACAGATACTCCAAGCCTTGTAATCTTCATCTGTTTTGTAGTGTTTCTTTATTTTTCAGCAGTCAGCATTTAAGTCTACATTAGTCCACAGTTACCTCCAAGCTTAGCAGTCTGTAAGTCTACATTAGTCCACAGTTACCTCCAAGCTTAGCAGTCTGTAAGTCTACATTAGTCCACAGTTACCTCCAAGCTTAGCAGTCTGTATTAGTCTTTGGGTGGATTTGCAGTGTCCATTATTTTGTACTCTTCATTGATTTATGTTGAGCAAATTGTGTTTTAAATCTTCCATGGTTCAGAGTCTTTTTCAGTGGTTTTTGATCTCTCAATATTCCATGGTTATCTTGGTTTGCAGTCAAAGTTTGCTGCAATGGTATAACATTGTCTGCTTTAAGTATTGCTTGATTCAGGATGAGAAAACTAGATTTTCACTTCCGTATTTTGACATTTAGTCCCAGTTGGAGCATTCAGGAATGTCGTTGAGAAAAGAGTGTCTTACAATATGATGCTCCTAAATATTCCTAGACTGGAAAATTATATTCATTTTTGACTTGCATGTGACTTGGATTTGGATATATAATTTTTGAAATAAGGTTATTTATATTAAGAAATGTGATCAATAATCAATTGGTTAGGAATCAATGCATGTATCACTTGTATCAAGACCCTACCATATATGTAACCTTGGAACACGCTTGAAACGTTAACACCTATATAGAGTCTACTAACACCCTTCTTCTATCTCTGTTTGACTCTATAGCTTTTCCGTTGCATATTTGTAATCTTTGCATGAATATATATGTTATTTATGTGGGATGTAATCAAGATCAGGGCCATTTCTGATAATGATGTCATTTTAGAGGTTTGTTTATTGAGGGGTGAAAGCTGACTGGCAATTTGCCACCATAAGATTATTTTGCTTTGGAAAAGTGTCCTCAGCATGAACTGGCAGGTATTGCATACTCTGTTATGTAGTTCTGCTGTTCATAAAATTATATGGTTTCTTAGTTTTACTTCTAAAATGTGATTTAATATCTAAACAAAACACCACCTCTACATGATTAGCTTATATCCTCCATGTTAGAAATAAAAATAAGGATTTTGGAAAAGATTAACACTGATTTTTGCGATCAAATTTCATTTGGTTATTGAACATTCGGCTCTCTTAGAGATCTAATTAAAATGATTTGCTGTTTCTTCAGGTTGCAGTACTAGCATATAATCAAATACTTGACAGTATGTCTCCTGAATTACATACTGTTTGCACTTGCAGAAAAAAGGGTTAGTTTCTACATTGCATAAGCCAGCTTGCATACATGACATTCTAAAAAATACAAGAATTAACTTGTAGTGGTGGTATTTCATATAATTGTTATACATGATTAGCTTATACACTCTTTTTTTCAAATTTAAATTAAAAAAATTGGAAAAGATAAGCACCAGTTTTTGTAATCAATGTGCTTAATGAATTATTTCCAACTCTTACAGGTATGTAATTAGCTGTTTCTTCTGGGTACAGAACTAACATAAAATCAAATGCTTGCTAATGCTGTAATGTCTCCTATATTCTATACTGTTTGTACTCACAGATAAAAGGGTCTTCTGCTTGCAAAACCCAGGTTGCATAAATGACATTCTAAACAATACAAGAACTAACTTGGAATAATGATATTTTATGTTAATTTTATGTCGTTTTTTAATGTAGGCAGAAAAGTGATATGTACGTAATGATTGTAAGTCTATGGAAAATGTGCAGTTGAGCATTGACAAAATATTTGATGAAGTTTATTTTTTTTTGTTAAAAACTTTGCCAGCAGTTTTGTATGCAACATTACTTGACGGTTTTGCTTGAGGCTTATAAGAGCATTCTAGTTCTTTAGGTGAGTTAATTCTATCCGAGCCATTAAGCTCATAGGGTCTCCATGGCTCAAGCGCATGAGAGTACATGACTCCCCCTGGACGTGATGCCAGTCCATAGCAGATTAATTCCCCAGCAGTGCTGGTACTCATTTTACAGCTGAGTGGACTGAAGCAAGTAGAGCATCTGCTCAAGGACACATTGCAGCGGAATTGAACCTGGTACCCTTCGAATACGAGCATGACTCCTGAGCCACTGCACCTCTTTTTGCAGGTCACTCTTGGTTGTTTTCTACGTTGAATGAGTATTTTGTATTAAAATGGTGTACCTTTGTAATTCGTAATTGCCCTGTCCTCAGAAAGAATTAAAGTACCGTCAAAATAATCCTATACACTGATAGGGATCCAGTCTGTTATCCGCAGGGGTTTTGGGGAGTTAAATTAAATTAGAAGAAAAATAGATTGAAAATAGCATATATTTCACCACAAATTGATAGAAAAAGGACCTTTAGTTTCCTGTTTTGACCGCGAATGGCCCAATTAAATTGATTTAACAATTATTGCCACTTTTGATGACATAATAAGTACTAGGCCAGATTTCTTGCCCTTTCAATCACATTTCACCTCACGACAAATACAAAAGCCACATGTATGTCGTGTAAACACCCCTTTATAAATAATGCAATGCAAAAAGAGAGTTTTGGGTTTGTCAGGATTTTTGGATGAAATGTGGCGCCCTTGTCATCCATTTGCTACAGATAAATTTGAGGAAAGACAATAAAAGGAACAGGAAACAAGTGACAGAACGTCAGCAATAGCAGACATCCCTCTAGCAATAACAGACATACCTCTAGGACTGCCATAATAGGTTGATGCCATGATATTGCTTGTCAAATAATGCAATGATTCGCTGACCAACATATGCAATATTGCAAATTTCATCTCAAAATAAATATACACAAAAATTATTTCAAGAATATTTTAAATGAATGAAAATTTGACAAAATATTTCAATCTCATTGCTATGTGCTATTATTCTTCCACCTTAAGTTTTATGAAGAATTTCAAAGTTGTGCTCTGAAAACCGTCTGATGTGAGAAGTTTCCCTACATTAGTAATTGTTACTGTGATATTGCTACATTGTGATTTATTGCTTTATTCCTTGTCCATGACATTCAACATTTAATTTACCTATATCGTGACAGAAGATAAAAGCAGCAGTGAGAGAGATCGTTTGAAAGCCAGTAAAAGCACTTAAACACATTGTATTCTTCTTAGGTAATGATGCACTTGATTATGAAATATTAAACAAATTGTCAAACTTTTGAAAGAAATACCGCTCATCTTTTCATTACAAAAGTATTTTGCTTGAATTTAAAAAGAAAGAGCTAAATCCATCCGAGCCATTAGGCTCATTGGTGCTTATTCCTGGTTTCCATGGCGCAAGCAGATTAGAGTACATGACTCCTACTAGATGGGATGCCAGTCCATCGCAGATTAACTCCCCAGCAATGCTGGTAATCATTTACAGCTGAGTTGACTGAAGCAAGTAGAGTAAAGTGTCTTGCTCAAGGACACAATGCAGCGCTCACGACGAGAATCAAACTCGGTTCCTCTCGAATACGAACATGACTCCTTAACCACTGAGCCACAGCACCTCTCAATTCATTCATTGCTTGAATTAGATCAGTGTTAATTTGTTTTAAAGAATGTTCATCTTGTTCATGAAAGATTTCCTCAAATTGTCTTATACCTTTCCCAGAATGCATTGCAAATCTTTCCTGAACAAACCTCAAGTATGCTTGACACTGATTGTTGCATTGTTTATTATTACATCCAGGTGCAGATAAGGAGTTGTGTGGGAGGCCATGGGACAAAGCTGGATGTGAGGGCCACTTACCCAAATTGTTGGGACCCTTACCCAAAATGTGGGGGCCCTACAGTAATTCTAGCTCTAGTTTTAATTTGAAGTTACTCTTAGGATATTTGATTTTCTCAAGCTAGTGTTTAAATTTTCTGGGGGCTTTTCATAGATTTAAATTTAAATTTTGATTTCTGAAGGGCTACAGGCTCACAATTTGCATTATGAGATTTTTTAAATGATACCTTAGTATATATGGGGCCTCTTTTGTATAGGGCCCTAGGACAGTTGGCCCTCTGCCCTAGGACAGTTGGCCCTCTGCCCTAGGACAGTTGCCCCTCTGCCCTAGGACAGTTGGCCCTCTGCCCTAGGACAGTTGTCCCTCTGCCCTAGGACAGTTGGCCCTCTGCCTTAGGACAGTTGTCCCTCTGCCCTAGGACAGTTGTCCCTCTGCCCTAGGACAGTTGGCCCTCTGCCCTAGGACAGTTGCCCCTCTGCCCTAGGACAGTTGGCCCTCTGCCCTAGGACAGTTGTCCCTCTGCCCTAGGACAGTTGCCCCTCTGCCTTAGGACAGTTGTCCCTCTGCCCTAGGACAGTTGTCCCTCTGCCCTAGGACAGTTGCCCCTCTGCCCTAGGACAGTTGCCCCTCTGCCCTAGGACAGTTGCCCCTCTGCCCTAGGACAGTTGCCCCTCTGCCCTAGGACAGTTGTCCCTCTGCCCTAGGACAGTTGTCCCTCTGCCCTAGGACAGTTGGCCCTCTGCCCTAGGACAGTTGCCCCTCTGCCCTAGGACAGTTGGCCCTCTGCCCTAGGACAGTTGTCCCTCTGCCCTCAGTTGCCCCTCTGCCTTAGGACAGTTGTCCCTCTGCCCCAGGACAGTTGTCCCTCTGCCCTAGGACAGTTGCCCTCTGCCCTAGGACAGTTGCCCCCTCTGCCCTAGGACAGTTGCCCCTGCCCCAGGACAGTTGCCCCTCTGCCCCAGGACAGTTGCCCCTCTGCCCTAGGACAGTTGCCCCTCTGCCCTAGGACAGTTGGCCCTCTGCCCTAGGACAGTTGCCCCTCTGCCCTAGGACAGTTGCCCCTCTGCCCTAGGACAGTTGCCCCTCTGCCCTAGGACAGTTGCCCCTCTGCCCTAGGACAATTGGCCCTCTGCCCTAGGACAGTTGGCCCTCTGCCCTATTTGTAATAAAGCCCATGTCAGAATGAGAAGCAAAATAAAAAGTTTTTTTTCAATTTTAAACAATGATCACATGGAGAGTATGTTACATTGTTCAATCCCCCCGAATAAACTGTAAACCTATGGTGAGGTTATTAAAGTAGTTCTTATCCTTTGAATATGGAATAACTTTCCAAGAGTTTTACACAACAGAATTAAATCACCAAATCAGGTCTTCAGTTTTGTTTTAGGATATAAAAAAAACCTTTCTTACAGGTCACATAACTGGAAGGGCTAAAACAATGCATTAGTATACTGTATAGAAGAATAAGAAAAAATCAGAGTTTTTCACCAACATAGTACTGTAACCCCTTTATTTGTATCCTTGGAGGATATAGCATGTGCACCAACATCATTAAAATAACACTGTAGAAAATCATCCAAGCACTGGTCCAGTAATAGGCAAAATAATGAGCTATTTTTGTTTTTTCCCTTCCTGGTAGCATCTGTCACACAAAATAGCAGCTTTCCTAAAATGAAAATCATTCATATAAGTTTTACTTTCATCTGGTTTGGTTTGCTAATTTGTAAATATTGTTTGTTAATTTTTAGAATTTTCTATGAAAATGTGTTACAGAAAATTTAGATTTGTTGTGCAACAACATTATGTATTGTATATTAGCATGCTATTGGGCCAAATTAGGGCATGATCCTTATGATGGGAGGAGCAGGGGCGTTTAACAACTGCATATCTGTTTTGTTTCATATTTGGTACAGTTCTGATGTTAGCTAGTGTGTACATGTCCATGGTTTAAAAACTTTGAATTTCATTTATATGCATAGTGGGCGGGGCTTAACATGATTTTGGTGAAAAGAGCTTATAAACACGATATCTCAAAAATGGAACAGTGGATTCATATCATATGTAGTACACAGATTGCCAATGGTCTGTAGATGTACCCTGTAGTTTTTGGTGGTGATGTCATGCATATTAATGAGTAGGTGGGGCCCAATGTTTTTTGTCTTGAAATGCTCATATATCTTAACAACTGCATATCTGTTTTGTTTCATATATTGGATATAATTATGATGTTAGCTAGTGTGTACATGTTCATGATATAAAAACGTTGAATATCATTAATATGCATATTGGGCGGAGCTTAAAATGATTTTGCTGAAAAGAGCTTGTAATCATGATATCTAAAGAATGATAAATTAGATTCAAATCATATGTTGTACACAGATAGCCCATGGTCTGTGGATGTGCCTGATTAGTTTGGTGGTAATATCATGCATATTAAGGAGTAGGCAGGGCTTAACCTAAAATTCTTCAAATATGATACATGAGCAACCGTATGTCAGTTTTGCATCATACTTGCTATAATAATGTTGTTGATTATTGTGCACATGCTAGTGCTGTCAATAGGTATGTCTATTTTATTGATCTGCATGTTGGTTGTGGTTATGAATACATATCCTGGAACAAATTTTTCATGATATGCAATGACATGACAGTTAATACAAAAGTTGCAAATTAATCATCATATAAAAAAAGCATCGGAACCACAAAACCTTTTGGCTCTGGTTGCAAAACTGTTACCGACTAGAAAATTAACCTTTGCATCTCCACTAGTCAAAACACACGATTTGTAATCTATTCACCTACATGTTAGAGAGCAACTGACCTGTAACTCTTGTATGTGCTATATTATATTGAACATTGGTGTATCCCTGACAACATTCATTTATTTGCATCGTAATCATTACCTTACTAATGCAGCTACATGAAGATAAATGCATGTATCCTACACATGATATTAACCATGGCATATAATTATAAATCTTTGTTTTGAAACAAAAAGGAGTTTTTTATTGTTATGAAAATCATAGAAAATTAACTAAAATTGTGTTTAATGTTAATGGATGTTTAGATTTGAACAGTGTATTAGAAGACTTTAATTTTTGGTAGAAGACTGAATTTCGTCAATAGTTCCTATATAGCAGACAACAGTTTCAAACATGTTCTGTGTTTTAAAGCTGATATAAGATGAAAGAGACAGCTCCAGATCTTGATGTAGTTCTTCAGATTTCATTCCCAAATCTTAGTCTCTGAAAATGATAGGAAAGTCTATTCCTGCTAGAATTTGATTTGGGTATGGTGAAGACTCAAACAACTCTTAGTCAGATTCAATTTGCTGTACCCCCTGTAAAGATTTTTTTTATAGACAATGAGAGAAGAAAACATTTACATAGGAAATAACTAATGCAGCCCAGTCATACTTCAAAATTTGATAGAACAAATTTGCATATCTTGTGCCTGAAAAGGCTGTAAAATGGTCAGAGGTTTTAAAGAAATAGAACTAAAGTTAAAGAACGTGATCAGGAACATTCTCATAGTCTTTTAAAGGAAAGGTATCATCCCATAGATAAATTCAAAAGTGAACGCCGCCGCGCTGGTTACCTCACTTCCAGTTGTCAGTTATTCTTATTGATTGCGAGAAGTCTGTAAAGTTATCTATAACACATGTTGGCCCCGATGTTTGGTCCGGCGGATATGTGATCGATAACATCAGAGATTTCTCGCGATTAATATGGAAAGTTGGAAAACGGAAGTGAAGTTACCAGCATGGCGCTGTTCACTTCTGAATGTGTTAATGGGACGATACCTTTCCTTTAAGTATTTATGACTCAGAAGTACTGAGAGAAAGGAACCACTCCATACATAATATAGGATATGAGGAAATGTAGAGAGAAAAAAGTGTAGGTAGATGAGCAACATGAATGTTTTAGTTCTGGCATTGCAGATATGATCAAAAGTTAAGACAAGAAAATGCTCACTTTAATTTCAGCATTGTTGATGAGTAAATTGCCTCCATTTTAGAAACTCCACAATCCTGCAACAACTATCTGGGATCAAATTGAACTTTAACTATTTAAGATCAAATTGAATCTTCACTGTTTGGGATCAAATTGAACCTTCACTATTTAAGATCAAATTGAACCTTCACTATTTGGGATCAAATTGAACCTCACTATTTAAGATCAAATTGAATCTTCACTGTTTGGGATCAAACTGAACCTTCACTGTTTGGGATCAAATTGAACCTTAACTATTTGGGATCAAATTGAATCTTCACTATTTGGGATCAAATTGAACCTTAACTATTTAAGATCAAATTGAATCTTCACTATTTGGGATCAAATTGAACCTTCACTATTTAAGATCAAATTGAACCTTCACTGTTTGGGATCAAATTGAACCTTCACTGTTTGGGATCAAATTGAACCTTCACTGTTTGGGATCAAATTGAACCTTCACTATTTAAGATCAAATTGAACCTTCACTGTTTGGGATCAAACTGAACCTTCACTGTTTGGGATCAAATCGAACCTTAACTATTTGGGATCAAATTGAATCTTCACTATTTGGGATCAAATTGAACCTTAACTATTTAAGATCAAATTGAATCTTCACTATTTGGGATCAAATTGAACCTTAACTATTTAAGATCAAATTGAATCTTCACTGTTTGGGATCAAATTGAACCTTCACTATTTAAGATCAAATTGAACCTTCACTGTTTGGGATCAAATTGAACCTTCACTGTTTGGGATCAAATCGAACCTTAACTATTTGGGATTAAATTGAATCTTCACTATTTGGGATCAAATTGAACCTTAACTATTTAAGATCAAATTGAATCTTCACTATTTGGGATCAAATTGAACCTTTACTATTTAAGATCAAATTGAATCTTCACTGTTTGGGATCAAATTGAACCTTCATTATTTAAGATCAAATTGAATCTTCACTGTTTGGGATCAAATTGAACCTTCACTATTTAAGATCAAATTGAACCTTCACTGTTTGGAATCAAATTGAACCTTCACTGTTTGGGATCAAATTGAACCTTCACTATTTAAGATCAAATTGAACCTTCACTGTTTGGGATCAAATTGAACCTTCACTGTTTGGGATCAAATCGAACCTTAACTATTTGGGATCAAATTGAACCTTCACTATTTGGGATCAAATTGAACCTTAACTATTTGGGATCAAATTGAACCTTCACTGTTTGGGATCAAATCGAACCTTAACTATTTAAGATCAAATTGAATCTTCACTGTTTGGGATCAAATCGAACCTTAACTATTTGGGATCAAATTGAACCTTCACTATTTGGGATCAAATTGAACCTTCACTATTTAAGATCAAATTGAACCTTCACTATTTGGGATCAAATTGAACCTTCACTGTTTGGGATCAAATTGAACCTTAACTATTTGGGATCAAATTGAACCTTAACTATTTGGGATTAAATTGAACCTTTTCTAAAGAAAAATTGGTGTTTCTACCTCACCATGTTTTTTGAAAACCTTTGATATTGCTGCCTTTTAAATCTAGGTTATCCAAACTGCTTATACTAACAGGATTTCACAAAGTTATTGATATCATAGCGTATTCGGTGTGAGCCAACAGTGCAACAGATTGTTCAATATTTTTCAGGTATAACAGAGAGTTTTGGTCATCATGTATTCAGTCTGATTTGATCAAAAAGATTCATAGCGATGAGCTTGGAGTTGGTAAGAAGTGAAAAATTACCTTTTGAGTTAATGACGACGTACATCTAGATAAAATTGCATGTGTTTAATTTTGGTTGTCGGCCAGGAGCATAATCACAGCTGGAAAAATGGGGACCAATTCCAGGGAAATTTCCCCTAACACCTTTAAAAGTTATAGAGAATATCTTGTTAGCCAGTGCACCTTTTCTATTCCAAAATGAACATAGTTTTGTCAATGTTCTTGTCATAGTTTGTTCATCTGCGTCTTTTTAAATTTATGATCATTTTTGCGGAACATGTTTAAAATATTTCTTGGCTTTTTTTTTTCTTGATCAGTTTACCCTACATAGATCTACTTGAAGGAGTCATTGTCTTGGAGGAGTTTTGCAAGGAACTAGCCGCGGTCACGTTCGTCAAACACCATGCTGCCAGTGAAAGATAGCACCATCTCAAGACATAGATATGTTTGCAGACTGTTGCCTACTGGATAAATCGACCTGCCGATTTCTTGATTTTGCAAATCGAATAGATGCTACAGAACGTGATTTGAAGGTGTAGTTTGCATGGTAAAGATCTTTCAATATGTGCAAGTGATGACACACCTGCTTGAATTGAGGGAAGATAGGTCGGAAGTAAGCTTTTATGTTATGCTCACTGGGCATGAATGATGCTTATTGGGAGTGTGGAAAGCAGTTAAGAGTGGATATTGTTGCAGAGTATGTTGATCATTTGGAGGCGATGACTTTTTGCTTTTCAAAAGTAGGGTTATAAAATTGATGGATTTGCTCGCAAATGTTAAAGGTGCTTCTTTACTGATGGTACAAGCACTTTTTGAACCAGGTCTTCCATCACGTGGATTGATATTTAGGCAAATTTTGGACTCTTTTTTTTTAATTAAAACTCCAGCTTTGCCACTGATTATACCAAATTTTAATTTGGATTGAGTCACCAAATGAACCTATAGAAGTACATGGCCAAATGAGGGAGGATTGTTATTCAGGAGTCCCTAGAATAATATTTTTCTTGTATAATGCAAACCATCATGTTGATCTCTCTCACATGAATATTCATGAATGCTAAGTATTTCCCAATGAAGCGAGTGCTCAGAATTTTTACCTGTATTTCCCTTTTCTTGTGTTCCAAAATTAAATCTTCAATGTCATGGAAGCCTTTTATGAGTTGATTTATTAATATATAAACAGGATACTGATTATTTCTGTGAAAACTATAAATCTTTGTAGTATTAGAGGTTGACTAGAAACTTGACTATCAACAAGAAATATATTGCCTAGACGAACAAATGAGCAGGAGATAAGATCACTTGTGTATAAAATGAATGAATAATGCAATCAATTTGAAGCCAAGTTTCCATTTATCTTCCTACATGTAAGCTCCTGTCAATTTGTGATGTGCATCTCACAAACAGGTTTTGATTGGTTTGGTATAAATGAAAACTATCAATGAAATATAAGTTTTTTTTTGTTTTGTTTTCAGGAAGGGTACTTGGTTTTCTTCTTTATTCACAAAGAGGTACAGCAATTCTTTGGTTTTTGTGTTTCTTAGGTTTTTTCCAGAGTTATTTTATATAATTTATTTTAAACAGGGTAATATCATTTTGTGGGATGCCTATGCATATGTGACATTTAATATTATTGAACTTAAATGTATGTATCGCTATTTATTTAACTGTGTTTCTTTTCATACTGCCAGTTATGTTTAATTAGTTTTGAATATGCATATTTTGTTGCATATTTATAACCAGTGAATTACAGACACCCAGACCATCTTTGTATGATTGCTTGATTGATTATTGAATGAACATGAAACCAGTCTTTAAATTCCTTGAAAAGTATTATTTATTTTGGAGTACAAATACAAATGGTTAGAATTGCAAGATTTGTGAATATGTGCAGAAATAATGATAATGAATCAGATGTAAATCTGTATGAAATTCTGTCAATTTTTTTGTTGAAAATTGATTCTTTTTCAAATTCTTTGAAGATAAATGAAACATTCACATTGAAGTGATGATAGCGGATATGACCAAGGTATGAAGAAAGATGTGTGATTAACTTTGCCTCCATGTTATTTATGTAGATGAATTTAAATAAAGAAAATTAATAATATAGGTATAGATTTGATATAAGACATCATAAATTTACATATTTTCTTGTTCAATGAAGCCTGGAAATTAAGAATTGTCAAATTTTAACACAATTTAATCAGATTTTGCCATTTGTAAGATATTTAAAACAAAATGAAAAAATCAGGTTGATGTTGTCTCTAGGCTTCCGTGTACATTATAGCAAAACTTCTCCATGCTATTAATTTGATTGTATTCGTTTCAAAGCCCCAAGTTGTAGTTTTGTGGTGCTTATCCCCCGTTTCCTTGGTCTTAGTGGATGAGAGCACATAACCCCCCTGGACAGGACGCTAGTCCATCACAGGTCAACTCTCAGTCATTTTACAAATGAGTGAACTGCAGTAAGAAGAGTGATTTGTCTTGCTCAAGGACAATGCAGGGCTCACAGTGGGAATCGCCAGTATCCGCTACCTTTCACATACTTGCATGACTCTTTAATCACTGCATTTGTCCTGTATAACCCGTGCTGTGTCGATTAAAAGTGATGTTATGTTTGGACAAATTCAGGACTAGCTAAATTACCAAATGGTTAAAAAAAAATGAAGTGAAAGTGTGAAGATCTGGAGTGAACAAAGTTTCGGCATTGCTATGTGACAATGACTTGATTTGTCATTCATATCTGAAAATCAAAAGATGTAAAAAAATGTCTCAAAATATCACAAATGATTCTTAGAGTAAGAAGCTACCCACATTGGCTCTTAAAAGATGTCTGAATTTTAGTGGCTTGGTTTTTTTTTTAATCATTTTCACACAAGAAGAAACGAGTATCACACTTGTTTGTTCACTGCAAGAGTCATTTTTTGGTATTTGGAAATTCTTTTATATATTCAAAGGAAAATGCAAATAAATAATCAATATAAAGTAGTTGTAATAAAAAGATTAGTCTTATTATATTTCATTTCTGAAAACAATGAAAAAGTTTATATTTAATTACCTTATAACATAGCTCGTCTAAATGATGTTCTTGTGCAAATATTGTAAAATAACATAGTACTATTATTTTTCAGCAGTAATATTCTTTTCCAGAATTTATGTAACATGAATTTTATGAATTTTGATCCAACATTTTTGATCACATTTGTATAATGCTGAAATGCTGCCTTGTGAGAAAAACAAGAACTACACCCTAGAACCCATTTCCACAGTATGACATCATCATACAAAGGAAATGGGGTTTTATTTAGGAGGGGAGATAACAATGGCTTATGTTTGCTATTGAACTTATGTTTCATACCGATATATCCTATTGATTTCTGATATTTCAATATTTTTTGTTATTTCAATGTATTGAAATGGCAGGAAATTTCAGTCTGAAACAAAATCAGGATTGTATATTCAGTCGTATCAAAGCTTTTTGGGGTGTAAGATAACATTATAACATAATATTATTTTAAGTATGTCATTGTGTTGTACATGACCACTCCATTTATTGAAAGTTACAATTGTTACAACAATCTTGGTTTTGTTTAACAACGATCTTGTTTTTGTTTTCTTGTAATCATAGAATATGAAAAAGGCCGTCCTTTAACAATTGCACTGTTGTCATAAACAGCAAACATAAGAGCAATTTGGTGTTACATTATTTATATTAGATAAGCAGCTGATGTTTTAGGCAGATGATGGACCTGAAGCTCAAGTATATAGGCTATTACACTTGCTAGATCATATATGTACTGTAAAAGAGAGAGTTAGGACACCCTCTTCTCACTCTTCCTTCCCCCATTTTACAGCACTGGGAATTCCCAGGTTAACTTGCAGACACAAGAGCATAGTATATTTCTGCTATTCTGTAAATTGTACCTGTCAGATTCAGTTATTTAAAATGTCAGTGGTTGTCCATTGGATTGAAGTTTAAAAGTCAAGCAGGGTTTTGGGGACAATTGATAGGTCTGGACAATCTAAGGTGAGTTTGCTCAAGTTGTGAGGGAAGCAGAAAGGTGCATTCTTAATTTGACCTATTTTGCTGTTTTTCTTGGAACTTTTAAAAGGATACAGCAAATTGGAGCCAAACATTTGCGATGACCTCTGCAATTCTACTCCTTTTGAGAATCCTGTAACATAACCCTGGACCCCTTAGAACCTGACCATCATGTCCTTAGTCATTTGGTCCTGTCATGACAAATTAAACATCAGTATATTTAACTGTTGAAATCATTGAGATCTCATACCATTTACCTTTTTTTTTTATTACTGATTGTTTGGAATGATTTGACTTGGTTTGATAAATATAAATTGACCCTAATTTATTAGTGAGCATGCAAAGCATGATGCGACCTATGTAATGGCAATTTTGTCCGTCCGTCCATCCACTGTTTTTCTGAGATTTCCTCAGAAATGTTAAAAATTTTTTAATTCCTCAAAAAATGTTAAAACTTCTTCATAGTTCCTCAGAAAAAGTTTCTTCAGATATCCTCATGGAAGGAAGGAAGGAAAAATTCCCTTACAAAATATTAAGTTTTTCACTCTTTAAGACATGTTGAAGATTACTTTCCTTAAAAAGTCTACAAAACATTTGATATTTCCTTTGAAGATAATTGTAAGATGATATTATTTTCCAATATTCTTCAGAAATCCTTAAGTGTCTCTTATAACACTGGGAGGTTTAAAGTTCTTTAAAATATTTGTGCACCAACGGCTGTATCAGGCATGGGTTATAATAAACTCCACCTTTAATACTGTGTTCATTTGCATAAAGTTGCTAGTGTATAAAATGACAAGACTTTATACTTGATATGCTCAGTCAGGGAGTGTGACAGGATGTGGCTGCATATGGACATAGGGAGGGATGCCATGTGGGACATGGATGGGGCCATGCGGAACGTAGGGTAGAATACATACCATAACTAATAGTTAGGACGAGACTGTTTATGGAGTCTACGGGATGTCATGTGGGACATGGGGTGGGATGCAATGTGGGACATATGGTTGGATATAATGTGGGACATAAGATGGGATGCAATGTGGGACGTAGGGTGGGATGCCATGTGGGACATAGGGTGGGGTGCCTTGTGGGACAGGGTGGGATGTCATATGGTGGAATGCTATGTGGGACATGGGATGATAAAGGATGTCATGTGAGACATTGGGTCTGTGGGGTGGGATACCATATGGGACATGGGATGGGATGCCATGAATAACACAGAGTGTAACATAGGTTGGGATGCCATGTGTGACATAGGGTAGGAGGTCATGTGGGACATAGAGTAGGAGGCCATGGGATGTGATACCATGTAGGACATAAAGTGGGATGCCATTTGGACATGGGGAGGATATGTGAAACATGGTGGGATCAATGTGGGACAGATGGGGACATAGGGAGGGATACCATGTGGAACACGGAAGGATGCAATGTGGGACATAGGGAGGGATGCCATGTTGGACATAGGGAGGGATGCCATGTGGGACATAGGGAGGGATGCCATGTGGGATATAGGGAGGGATGCCATGTGGGATATATGGTTAGATATAATGTGGGACATAGAGGGATGTCATGTAGGTCATAGGGTGGGACATGGTGGAATGCCATGTGGGACATGGTGGAATGCCATGTGGGAGATATGGTGGAATGCCATGTGGGACAAGGCATGGGATGTCATGTACGACATGGGGTGGGATGCCATTGGGATATGGGATGCCATGTGGGATATGGGATGCCATGTGGGATATGGGATGCCATGTGTGATATGGGATGCCATGTGTGATATGGGATGCCATGTGGGATATGGGATGCCATGTGGGATATGGGATGCCATGTGGGATATGGGATGCCATGTGGGATATGGGATGTTATGTGGGATATGGGATGCCATGTGGGATGCCATGTGGGATGCCATGTGGGATATGGGATGCCATGTGGGATATGGGATGCCATGTGGGAAATGGGATGCCATGTGGGACTTCGTGTGGGATACCATTTTTATAATTGGGCGGTCATATGATATGGGTATCAAGTTGCATGGGCATGCAAACCATGACATTATTTACCTTTCTTGTTTAAAGTGCATTCATATTTTGGATTTTTGGAGGCAATCTATTGAATCTACTGAAGGAATCCATAGCATGTTAAAACATGTTTGAATCATATAATTGTTAAGTTATTAGATGGTCATGCCATTTCTAAAAGAAGGGTGCAACTAGTGTGTTTGCACCACCTCCTGTCCATGCACCAATCGCCAAGGTACACAAATCTCTTATAATTCATGTGAAACTCTTCCCTCATGGAAAGTCTAGTATTTGAGACTAGAATGTCATAACTTTTATTTTCTGAAAGGTTTAGGTTTATATTTAAATTAATTTTCTTTCTTTTAAGTTTGATAAATAGCATTTATATCAATGAAAAGTTATTCTTTCAATAAAAAATCTTTAAGAGTATACTTGTTTCATTTGTATTTTTGAACCCTTACTCTACCAGCACCTTTTTTAAATCGCGCTTGGGATGCGGGGTCAGAGATGGGGCACCCAAAACGGTGATATTATCGCTGTGTGGTAGAGTAAGGGTTAAGCACATGCTGATTATTGAAGAGTCCTCATGTCTTCTGAGCAGCAGGGTCAGGCTTGTTGCACTTGTGGCCCACTGGGACCATGCTGCATATATTTTTCAGTTGGCACACTTGTCACGGGTTGATTAACACTTACTTTACCAGCACCTTTTTGAAAACACGCTTGGGAGGCGGGGTGAAAGATGGGGCACCCAAAATGGCAATAATATAGCTGCAAGGTAGAGTGAGTGTTGAAAAAAGCTTTTTGGGGGAATGTATTTTGGATGATTTTTCAATGAACAAAATTAGGGTAAGATTTTGTAGGAAAAATTGGCCTTATGCACACATTCTAGCAGATAAGTCCCATTGAGACCTGTTCAATGGGAACTCATTTAAATTGCTAGTTGGGATAAGAATGGATGCCCATTTGAGCCTGTTCGAGTCTTATGGGTTTCCATTCAATTTTGAATAGGTTTCAGTGGGAATTACTACCTGGGATTCCACTAGATTTGTGAAGTGTACTTTTTAAAGTTATAACCAATCTTCTATTCCCTTATACTGTAGGTATATTGATGTGTAGAGATGACAGTTCAGTGGCGTAAAAATAGGGGTGGTTAACCTCATGGGTAAGAATCAAGCAGTGGGTTAACCCCATGGGTAAGAATCAAGCGCTGAATTCCTTTAGGACCCCAAAAGGCTTATTTTGCTACTGTAATTGCTATCAAATCTGTTGGAAATAATAATCATAACTAAAACATCAAAATTTGGCAGACTACTTTATTTCCTTATCTTAAAACTGCTTTTCATCCTTCATTTTTTCTTAAATATCTGAAATTTCTGATAAGTGTTTATGGTAACCCTTGTTGACTTGACCTGAAATGGGACCCTGTGATTCACCCAATATCAGTGCAAAATGGAGATTGAATAAGTGTCTAAATATCAAGGATGGAAGGTGAACATCCTTTCCAGCAGCCATGTGGGTACTTAAAAGAGCGTATTAAATCATGACTAGGTATTAGGGGTGGTTATCTTTCTCTCCCCATCCAGCAATTAAAATGGTATCAAAAATGGCACATACTTCTTTGAGCTTTTCAGGAAAATGCCAGAAGTCAAATATTCTGACTTAAATTCTCGACCTACATGTTGGGTGGTAGTGATCTCTGTGGGTACCCAGCCCTGCCAATACACAAGTGGGCACATCACCTACTTTTAACTTGCAAAATTTGGAAGTCAAAATTTTCTAACTTGCAATTCTCTACAAAATCATGGGTGGTGGCAGTGGTGTAACTAGGAATTTAGTGGAGGAAGGGAGAACAGAGAAAAACTGGGGATACAAAAAAATTACTTATTTTTTCTTTCAAAATGGTTGTGGGCCCTGTAGTTACTTTGCAAAAGCACCATGAGCATCATTTTTTTGATGGATACCGGTGCTTTATAAATGTTCATATTATTATTATTATTATCATAAAGGATTAGTCAGCCTTTTGAAGTTTTAGGGTTGTTTGTGACAAAAAGCCACATCCATCACAGCTATTAGGCTCATAGAGCCGGTGCTTATCCCCAGTTTCAATGGCACAAGCGGATGAGAGTACATCTCCCCCTGGACAGGAAGCCAGTCCATTGCAGGTTAACACCCCAGCAGTGCTGGTACTCATTTTACAGCTGAGTGGACTAAAGCAAGTAAAGTGTCTTGCTCAATCACACAATGCAGCACTCATGACGGGAATTAAACCTGGTACCTTTGCATACGAGCATGAATCCTTAACCACTGAACCTATCGTGTGTGAAGAACAGTGATGCCCATCTCAAAACTACTCTTTTTGTTTGTTTGTGTCAAATTTGAAATTTTTGGAAGTTTTATGCAAGCGCTCCAGGCCTGTTCCCACTACCCATGATGTGAAAAATATGCGATTTTTACTAGTGATTCATAAAACAAAAAAAAAAATCAATTTACAGCATAAATATGTACAAGTTACTGTAAATCCATTTCTTGTGAAAAAACCCAATAAACACTTGAGATATATCATTTCATATATATTTTTTACTTGGATATACAATAACTTCAGATACATATATTAAAAATTATGATATATAAGATATTGTTGGAACAAAACATAAAATATTGCACGATTGCACACTTAAAAATCTCACCCTAACAGCAAGGTTATGACTTGCTGTCAAATAATTCTTAAATACCATATAAAATTCTCCATCATATAAAACTGCCAGCCATGTAAACTGCATCAATAAATACAAAATAAAAACACAAAACTAACCAGTTCACTACGTATATAAACAAATGATTCAAATTTAACCTGAAGGAATGATAACATTCTTCTAAATCTCATTTGTATCTCAACCATGATTTGTTGACCTTACGAGAACATTCCAAACAGTAGAGATAGTTGGAAGTGCAATAGATAACACTACCTTGTAGACAACAAAGAATATTTTAAGCTTGTGAGGAAATATGCATTTGAAATTAAACCAATTTTTAGCATACAAAATTCTCTACTATATGATGAAGTTCTCAAGACTACTAAAGTAGGTTTCTATTGTATGGTTCTTGACATGCTGGATTGACAATTGTGCTTCCTTGAAAGAATGATCATATTTAATTTTCCTGTGAATGTGTAACTTATACCCCCTCCTCCACCCACTTCCCCCCACCTCACTGAAGCAAGAATTTGCTAAATATTCTGATAACAAACAACCATTTCATCCACCAGAGCAGAAATCTTGTGACAAAATGTTGATTACAGAGATGACAGTAAAACAAGAAGTCTCACAAACTTAATTGATTTGAGTTATTTTAAATACTTTGATAATTGTTTGATATACTGTATTTAAAATTCCATTGAACTTGAACTTACAAAAAAAAAAAAAAACTATGGTCATTATTGCTAGAAACTTTCATCTTTGGAAACTTAAGTTTGCATATTCATCCAGCTAGCATATAAGTCAGCTGACTTTCCTTCTCCAAAAGCCAGAGATTTTCTACAAAATAATCTTACAATGCTTACAAATCTAACACCAAAGAAATTTGCTATGGAATGTCATACTCTGCACCAAAATAAGAATGAAACCATTCTAATACAACCATCAATTTCAAAGCAATTAAAATTAATAATCTTTTCAGTTTATTTTTGAACTTCATCGTAACAGCAAGCTTGATAAGAAGATAAAGATCTATAGAAAAAATAGCACCCCTGCATTTGAAGCTTTGACTAAGTAAATTAAGCTTGTCTTATCTGTGGTTATATTATTTTGACAACCAAAATAGCTACAATATCAAAAAAACAAAAACCTCCCATCAAAATAATTTCATAATTGCCATTATACAGCATTTTGATTTTTAAGCCTTTACGTTTATGGACAGGTTGAGTTCTCTACAATGTGAATTCTGTTTCTTAATCATCTGCCAACCACTACTGTTTAAACAAAAGCTCTTAATTTAGACAAGTTTTTAATCTTAACCATATTTCCTGTAAAAACTAGCTGGAATAGATATAATGATTATTTTTAATGACTGAAATTTAAAAAGATGTTATATCAGGAGTTGGAGTGTTTCCGATCATACACTAACATAAGATCCAGACCTCCTCAAGTTTGGTCAACCATAAATCAAGCATTAAAATTCATTTTTCAACATTTAAATAATTAAATTTGAAATGCAAGTCATACATTTCTACTTGGAATTAACGTCTCTTGAGTTACAAAATAAGCCACACCCATCCATAGCAACATGGTAACCTAAGTAAGGGGTAACAAACCTCAAATCTGCAATCGTTTACACTAATGCATTGATATTTAGCTGTTCGCAGGCCTGCCGTAAGCTTTGATTCATTTTGACACTTCTCCAGAGTTTTTACCAAATGGGATAAACAAAATTCAGTTTGCTAAGTGTTCTGGGTATGAGCAATTAGATTTACAAAGCCCGCAGCGGGCCCGTAAGCGCAATTTTTGTTCACCATTTTGCCATCACCCTGTATGTGCAGAAATTTGTTTGGTACAGTAAATAGAATTGACTGCATTGACTAGCTAGTTGTACCAGTACCGCAGAGGATATTTGCCCCACTTAGTTATGCAGATTTTGTTGCTAGGCAAATTCATGCGGTAATTGATTGAAAACACTGTCAATCACCAAACCCAGAGAGTTAACTGAAAGCTCTTGCTAGAAGTCATCAACCTGCAGGCATACAAAGACATTAAAGGAAAAATCTAACAAGGTATTTAAGGGAGAACATGGAACTATAGACTAATAATTTTTTAAGAATAATAAAACATTTATAGAATAATTGGTTGGATGGAAATGTCAAAAGATATTAAAAATTTGAGAGATACCAAGTAGAGTATGTATTTGTATCATCAGGCTCTAATGTACATTATGCTTTTCAAAATAATGCAGTTTGTAAGTTCAAAAAATATACAAAGTTTTATAACAATTTGGTGTTCTTGAGAGTTAAAAAATTATTCATCTACATGCAGGAGCACCATGAATATAGCTATTACTTAAGCATCGTTGCCGCCATCCCTGAAGCCCTCAAAACAAGTCAAAATCTTCTAGAGAGAAAACTGATTGTTTGAAGGTTAAACACATTACTCTGGAAAATATGCAACAAGAAAACACAATCTTCAGACTCATTTGTTACTGGGTGTCCTTTACACTCATTTGTTGAAGGGTACTGTTTGGACAATTCTTGAAAGGGTACTTTTCATACTCAATTTTAAAAGAATATTCCATGTTTTTAATTAAAAATATTCCCATGTTCGTAACCTTTCTTAAGAGAATTTGTTTAGAAACAATGTAGTACAAAATTCATGTTGATATGTTATTCCTACTAGGAGATATTCAAATTTGAACCCTTACTCTACAATGCAGCGATATTATCGCCATTTTTGGTGCCCCATCTTTGCCCCCTCCCTTCGCATTTTCAAAAAAGTGCTGGTAGAGTGGGGGTTAAGGTTCACAAAAAATGTCAATAAACGAATAGGAAAAGGTTTAGTATGACATCACAGCAACACATTCTCCAACAAAGTTTATGTATTTCATTAAAATCTATCATCCTTTGTTATTAGTAAAACCTGCTGGAAAAATAAATTTATGAAAGTTAGGTATTTATATCCATTGCCAAATATACCCTACTTCAATAACTTTTGGAAAATTGTTTCTAATCATACAGAAACAACCAATGAACGTTCAAAGAAATATATAAACATTTGCAATGGAATTACCTCTATGACATCATCAAACACAAATTCATCATACTGTACAAAAACTTTAAAAAGCAATTTGAAAATCTTTAAAAATCCATATCTCCTGAACGGAATATAATATCAACCTGATTTTTGTACCAAAATGGCTCTAAAAGTATGCTCTTTCAAATAAATTTTACAAAAACCATGGGAATATTCCTTTAAAGGTGTACAATTCAGACTCATTTCTAAAAGGTCATTTGTAAAGGGTCCTTTCTAAAGATTAGGTGTTAAATGAATGGATGGCCACCTCTTTGTCTGTATTGAAGAACTGGATGCAAGGGTTGCAGTATAATGTCCATTAGATCTTGCATGAATTATCTTGCTTGTATTATTCCTATTAACAGCACAAGGCCAGATTATTTTCCAAAACTTATTATTTTCCCCTCAAGTCTAACATTTCAAGACACAACAGTTTCTGCTTTTCCTTTGCTCACTATCTTACAAGATGAGCAAGTTGAATATTCTTTTTGGTGCAGTTACATCTTTAAAATGCTTAACTGAATAAATATTGTAAGGAAGTTAATAAGAAATATAATCATTAAAGTCCTTCTTCATGAATATTCTTAGTAATTTGTTGGGTGACACATATCAGAACCACTGAACATTGATGCAAATCACTGATCATCAGTATAATAAGTTTGAATAAATATTTAAGCATTGGATGGGGTCCAGAAGATTAAAACCATATGAGATATTATTTATGAATAACCACAATAAAAATAAGAATATCGTGATTGCGCAGTAGTACGTGATTAACAAGTGTGCAAAACTCTACAACAGTGCATGCTCTATAAAACATACACAGTTAATCGCATAGTCAATATGCTCAGCTGAACTTTTAAGCACCTTAAAAGATCTAACTGAAACAAAATGGCCGAACCTGCACAGAATAAAATTTGGGAAACTGGTCTTGAATTACCAGGATTAAATACACTGAGTCCTGACAATGCAAATACTAAAAATAATTTGTATAACAGTAATTATTTAAGTTTCATACATATCACAGCATGGAGTACTGATGAAATTAAAAGTTGGGGCTCAAACAGATCAAAATGACACAGAATATTAAGAAATCATCACCACAATAAACTAGTTCTGTTAAATTACTCAATGCAAATGTATCACATCATGATCATACTGGGGATTCACAAATCAACACTTATTTTCAATGGATTTTCAGTCACTTGTTGGGGTCAAATATATTATATCTAAATGGAACATTGAGTTACCACAGATGGTATTTGGATTTCATACAAGTCACCACACACACTGAACATTGAATACTCCAAATGAATATTCAAAGCAAATTTGTAACATATATTTAGTCATTACTTAGGGTCCAATAGATGAAGATTAAATAGAGTATCATTGAATGAGCATAGTTATTTGTAGGGGTTTCACATATCATTAATCTTTGAATATCAATATTCAAAAATATTGATGGAGCTCAATTGATCACAATCTCACTAATTAATGAGAAATCATCACTGTTGTTTTGGTGTATTACACATCAGCCTCTCATTGAGCAAGCAAATGTCTCAGATCATCATCGTACTGACCTGTGATGAATATTCATTGTTGACAATAACTCATGTTTGATTGGTTAGTTTTTGCAAATGACCAAAAGTTTTAATTTGAAATCTCAATGGATAGCAACACCTTTCTGCAAACTGAGCCATCACTGTTTTACCCCAGCATTCATTCTAACGACATGTGTAGCAATTATATCCTGTTTGACATGCACATTTAAAGTGCAGCTACATGTGTAGCAATTATATCCTTTTTGACATGCACATTTAAAGTGCAGCTACATGTCTAGCAATTATATCCTGTTTGACATGCACATTTAAAGTGCAGCTACATGTGTAGCAATTATATCCTTTTTGACATGCACATTTCAAGTGCAGCTACATGTCTAGCAATTATATCCTGTTTGACATGCACATTTAAAGTGCAGCTACATGTTTAGCAATTATATCCTTTTTGACATGCACATTTAAAGTGCAGCTACATGTGAGCAATTATATCCTGTTTGACATGCACATTTAAAGTGCAGCTACATGTGTAGCAATTATATCCTTTTTGACATGCGCATTTAAAGTGCAGCAACATGTGTAGCAATTATATCCTGTTTGACATGCACAAATAAAGTGCAGCTACAAGTGTAGCAAATATATCCTTTTTGACATGCACATTTAAAGTGCAGCTACAAGTGTACAATTATATCCTTTGACATGCACATTTAAAGTGCAGCTACATGTGTAGCAATTATATCCTTTTTGACATGCACATTTAAAGAGCAGCTTCATCATGACGTGATAAAATCTGGAGACTTTTGCCGACATGCCTAATCTCATAGAGATTGGCACCTAATTTCTCTACAGAAACTTCAATTTCAGCTCCATACTAACATAAACAACTTGTAAAAGGAAAGAGACGATGGAGAAGGATTATCTACCACGAAAGAGAAGAGATATATATACTCAGTCATCCACTACGATTGACAGTGCCCTAATCTCAGCTAGTTTCTGTTGTACTTGGTCCTCAAAATCCTCATCGCTGACAACTGTCTCACGATACTCCAGCTCTGGTGCAAGCTCTGCGTAAATCTTAAAGCATTTGGTGTAGTACTGAACCTTAATGAGAACAAAAAAAAGATTGCAAGACATCAATATCACACTATTCTATTTCCTAAATATTTGAACCAAAAACCTTATTGCATCCATTTAATTTGAGTTGCAACATAAAACTACAGAGCCTTTATTTGAGGTACTAGTAACACCTGCCAAATGTATGATTGCATGAGTCAGTCTCCAACCTTTGTATTAAGATATGCATTGTTGATTACAACTTTTCCAACATCAGCTGATTGGTAAGAAACAAAGGGAAATTTCACCAAAATTTGATTGGTTGAAGTACTGAAGAAATCACTTTCCACTAAAATCTGTTTAAAAAGTGTATAACTTACTTGTGCTTTTATAAGTGCTTCAAAGCATGGTTGAAAATAATCTAAACGACCTTCAAAGAACTCTGGCATAGACTTCATCAGCTCTTGATTTTGTTTTTCAAATTCTTCTTTGGCAGCCGCTAATGTCTTTTTACACTGTAAGGAAAGGAGATTTGTGCCTTTACTTAGGAAAATCAAATCATGCACTACTACACTAAAATAGATCAAGCAATTTTTAATATGACATTATTTATTGTGAACAAAAGAGGCCTGGGTCGGTAGCAAAAAATCGGAACCGGGTCCCATTACTGTTTATCTGGTTCCAATCCGGATACCCCAAAAAAAAAATATATATACAAATCAAATCTAATTTTTTCTTCTTCACGGAACTGGTATTTTATCAGGCTAACAATAAAATGAGGGTAACTACACTAACACATACCAAAAACATTATAGTAACACTCTGGAGCTTATTTTTGGTTCAAGTGAGCAAAATTACCATAATTTTAGTGTCAGCATAATAACATACCAATTCTGTGAAATTATAAAGCTAAAAAAAATCTATTTTAGATCTAATTTGTTTGGGTACCCGTACCCGATATTTTCATACCCTACCATTTGGACGGGTACCTGACTCAGACTTAAAACAAAAACAGTTTGTGATGTCACAGTTCTAAGGTAGACTTTCTACACCAGTCATTTTCAAAAATAGATATCTCCTGACAGAAAAAAGCAGTTGCAAAATAGCAGTAGAGCTGTGAATGTTTAGGGATTTTAGTAAACGTGTACACGCCCAAAAAAGCGAGCATGTATATTTTACACGCGTTTAGTGCCGTAATTTTTGGAAATACACCAAAATTGCTCCAAATTTACGATGCTAAGTAAAAAAAATCATGCAACCAGTATAGCAACCAGTTGACTCCATTGTCCAAACAGACGCTGGGATTTTGCTTTCCAAATCGTAAAAAGGTTAGTTCTAGAGTATAAATCATCATTTTTATGGAAAATGTGCATGGAAATTCAGTCAAGAAAAACAAATAACTTTCTTCCAATGTCATTTAAACTCCACATCGCGTAATTATTTTGCCATACTCACTAGCGTTTTCACTGTGAAAAACTTGCATACTATGCTACCTCGCTGTAAAACATTTCAAAACAATGCCACCACCCCGGAAGTTCTGAACTATCAGTCCTCTCGAAAAAATAGCTGCCATCTTTGCAAAGCACCTAGAATTTCAGCTCTGTCAAAACCTTTTTACGTTTGTTTATTTTGCAATATTTTTCCTTTCTTGCAATTTTTTTTTGACTTATCAGGTAAAATTCACATGTAAATGTACTGATTGTCACGATTCAAGTATTTTGACCGAGTGTTTCTTGATTGATTTAACAGCTTGTAATACGGGCCTTGATTGAGTGGGATTTAAAGCCTTATTATGGCCTATTGTTAGTTTCACTGTTTACTGCTGTGCATTTTACAAGTTAGCCTACTCAGATTTTGGCGAAATCAAAGTGCATTATATCCCCATTCATTGGTGATTACTGCGCATTTGTGATTCTCACATTAAAAAAGGATTATGCTAATCCGCTTTACAGTTTGTAAAAAGTCATTGATTGGAATTTGTCAGCCGAATGTCTGTGTGATTTTAATCATGAATAATCATATTGATTTTCAACGGCAAGACTGACTATGAAAAACGATTACTCGCAATGAAGTATTTAGTTAACGTTTACAAGGATTTGCGAGCGTGTAGCGCTAAACGGTCACAGCTCTAAATAGCAGATATATTCAGCAGTTTATATTTTTGAAACCTTTACCATAGAAGACTGAAATATCTGACCACAAAACTAATGTTTTTAAGATTAATGGACAAACATCAACCACTTGAGCTCCATTGAAGGAAAATATGCTATACACCATGAAAATAACAAGAAGGCTCATCAATTTTTTTTTAGCATTTTCAATTTTCGGTGTTATTATAATAAATTGTGTCAATTTTTATTGTGTCCACTTTAATGTAGATTTTGACAGAAACCTAAACTAAATCCTTCCGAGTCATTAGGCTCATAGGGCCAGTGCTTATCCCCAGTTTCCATGGCGCAAGCGGATGAGAGTACATGACTCCCCCTAGACAGGACGCCAGTCCATCACAGATTAACTCCCCAGCAGTGCTGGTACTCATTTTACAGCTGAGTGGAATGAAGCAAGTAAAGCATCTTGCTCATGAACACAATACAGCACTCACAGCAGGAATCAAACCCAGTACATTTTGCATACGAACATGACTCCTTAACCTCTGAGCCACTGCACCTCGCTGAGCCACTGCACCTCGCTGAGCCACTGCACCTCGCTGAGCCACTGCACCTCGCTGAGCCACTGCACCTCGCTGAGCCACTGCACCTCGCTGAGCCACTGCACCTCGCTGAGCAACTGCACCTCTAAGATTGTGACAGAAAAGGTTTTCTGGTGACTTATAAATGCTCAATCCTTTACCAATATTTCTTGAATACGAATATCTGAATACGACCAAGAGTTTTTGAATCTCCATCATATTCTCAATCATAATTTAGGGGAGAACAGCCGGGTTCTCAACTGGATAGAACCTTACAGAACCTTACAGAAAGAAACGAAGAGAAATATATATATTAAAGATTATGAGCTGTCTTCTCTTTCATGCATCACAACTTTTACATACACTGAAATTCCTCAAACTTTGATCAGCCGTAAGTCAGACACTGCAGGTGCTTGTAAGCTTTTGTACTTTAATTCAAAGACTAGTTTGTTCAAGATTTAAAGGTGATTCTGTTGAATATAGAATATGTACCTGTCCTTTAAGTCTGTCTAACTTACCGTTTCTAGCTTGGCAAGATTTGGTCCGGTTCTCTCCCTGTCTTCATATTTCTCCATTTTGGCCTGGCACCTGCTGTATTCTTGTAGACACTGTTCTCGCTTCTTTAATGTCATGTAAATGTTTGGGAATATAAGGCTAAATTTCTTCATTGGTTCCACCATAGTCTTGGTTGTGTGAGAATTCTGAGAGAGAAAATGTTCATATGATGAGATGCTATCCATTTACACCCCTAATGCAAATTTTTATTTTCATTTAGAACAGATTGGTTCCAAATAGCATTTCTGATTTTTACAGATTTATGGATGCATAGAGGTGAAAGTGGCTCAAATTGATTTCTTAAATACCTACTCAGAACTGCAAAAATAGCTATAAAATTGATGATTGGTCAAGATTGGTCATTTACCAGATTTTGAATTAGTCACTAATGTAACTAGAACGGTAAATACTATCATGGTTGCATGCCCATGCAATCTAACATCCATATGATATGACCTGCCCAATTATAAAAATGGCATCCCACATGGCATCCCATGTCCCAAATGGCATTCCATATCCAACATGGCAATACACCATATGTCCCACATGGCAATGCACCATATATCCCACATGGCATTCCCCCTATGTCCCACATAGCATCCCATGCTATGTCCCACATTGGATCCCACCATATGTCACACATGGCATCATTCCCTGTGTCATGGATCCCACCATATGTCACACATGGCATCATTCCCTGTGTCTCACATGGCATCCCACATCAGACTTCCCACTCGATGTCCCAAACGGTATACCACCTTATGTCCCACATTGGATCCCACCACATGTCCCACATAGTATTCCTCCCCATGTCACAATGACATCCCACTTATGTCCCACATAGCATCACATCCCATGTCCCACATGGCCTCCCACACTATGTCACACGTGGCATCCCACCCTATGTACCACATGGCTCCCACCCTATGTCCCACATATCCCATCCGATATCCCACATGGCATCCCACCCAATATTACATCCCAACTGATGTCCCATATAGCCTTCCATCCTATGTCACATGAGCCCACCCTGTGTCACATGTGGCATCCCACCTTGTCCCACATGGCATTCCACCCTATGTCCCACATGACATCCCATAGGCTCCATAAGAAGTCTCATCCTAGCTATTACAGTCCCTGATTGAGCATACTATGTATGAAAGTATGATAGTTGATACATAAACTTATGCAAATGAAAGTGTTGAATAAATATAGGCCGAGTCAAATAAGTACGCCTGATGCATACCACATGGTACATATCCCATCCTATGTCCCACATGGCTCCCACCCATGTCCCACATGGCATCCCTTCCTATGTCCATAAACAGTCACATCCTGTCACCCTCCATGATTGAGCACACTAAGTTTAAACGTCTTGTCAGTTCATATACTGTAGCAACTTTATGTAAACTAACATAATAATAACGGCAGAATTTAATAATGTCTGCTACAACTGTTGGTGCCCAAATATTTTGATTAATTTTAAATCTCCTGTGTCACGAGAGAGACGCTTGAGGATCTCTGAAGAATATTGGAAAGGTATATCATCTTACAGTTATCTTCCAAGGAAATATCAAATGATTTAAAGACTTTTTAAAGCAACTAGTCTTCAAACAGTTTAAGGATTTCTTTTTAAAAGAAAATTCTAGCCTTTACTAAGGATATCAAAAGAAACTTTAACATTTCCTGAGGAAATCTCAGGAAAAACTGTGGATGACCGGACAGACGCATGAAAAATCACCATTCAGCGGCGTAGGAAGTATGTGACATTGAGGCACCAGATTTTCTCAACAAACCTTAGTGCAAAAATGTATGAGTCTCTTATCACGGTACAATTTTTTTTTTTGTAAAGTGGGGCGGGGAGGGGAAAAGGGGAGGGGGTTCAGTAAGAGGTAGAGGTAGACGATGTAAAAAATGTTAAAGGAAATTTGAGGAAAATTGAAGAAATTTTCAGGAAAATGAAGAAAATTGCACAAAAATTGTAGCAAATTTTGTGAAAATAAAAGACAACCTATCGAAAATTGAAAAAAAATCTCCAGAAAATGAAGGAAAATTACACAAAAACTGAAGTATATTGAACAAAAATAAAGGTAACTTCTAAAAAATTGAAACAAATTTCACCAAAATGACTGATATTTCCCGAAAATTGAATTCAATTTTTTTTTAACAAGAATCAATACAAACTTCTCGAAAATTAAAAACAAATTTCAAAAAAGAAATTGCACAAAAATTGAAGGAGATTGCACGAAAATTGAAGGAAATTTCACAAAAATTTAAGATTTCCTGACTCCTCAAAATCAATTCATTAGACCTTGATTATTGGGGGGGTCAAAATGGTACTTGGCCCCCCTGGAAAACTTATTGGGGGAGGAGGATGTTTGTTATTATGAATTTTGAGTTATGACCTAGTTACACATGTGAATAAAGAGTGCTGACTTTCTCTCGGTGCCAAACTGGCAGATCTCCTCTCTCCCTATTACATAATGCTTATGCACACAGGACACCTACTTACCAGGTCATGGGTCAGCTCCTCTATCTTCCCCACCGATGCACTGATTTTTTCTAATGATTTTACCTCAGGTTCTGTGTTGAGGACAGGACTGGCAGCGAGGTTATGGCCAATGCGGCACTGGTGCTTGGACAACATGGCCATCATCTCCATGCACTTCTTGAGGTCTTTGTAAAGTCTTTTAGTTGCATCGTCCAATCTGTTACAAGAAAAGCATAAAAAACAATTTAAATGGAGAATATCAGTCAAACCTTTTTCATAGCTTATTTATCTACATTTGAAACAAGTACCACTTTTAACCAACTGTTTAGCTCAATTAGTAGAAACCTTTTTCATAGCTTGTTTATCTACATATGAAACAAGTACCACTTTAAACAACTGGTTAGCTCAATTGGTAGAGCACCAGCCGGAAGGTCATGGGTTCGATCCCTGATCGAGTCATACCAAAGACTTGAATAAGAATGGGACTTGCCCCCTCTCACTTGGTGTTCAGCAGAAGATATTGAACCAGGGTAATAATAAAGGCTTGTGTGCTGTTTGTTGGCTGCAGCTTTGAGCCTCAAAAGTTTTGAGTATGCATTGCGCATAGAAAAGCACTATGTAAGAACTGTATAATTATTAATTTAAAGTATCAATCAAGCAACTCTTTCTTTAGATAAGATACTGAATATCATATCCACCAACAATCAACAATATTTTTTTTTACTATGGTACTGTAAACAACTCTGTCATTGATACCACTTCAAATAATTTGAGCTATTAAAGGCATTGTATTTTGCTAATTTGGTGAAGGAAAAAGAAAAAAGATGCAATCAGATAGAAAAACATTTATGTTTCTGTCATTTCTGTGGGGAAAAGGGATAAAATGATGGCCAAAGAAAACACAACTGGCTACTTTGATCAATTTAAGAATAGAACAACAAGGGATAAAATGATGACCAAAGAAAACACAACTGGCTACTTTGATCAATTTAAGAATAGAACAGCAAGGGATAAAATGATGACCAAAGAAAACACAACTGGCTACTTTGATCAATTTAAGAATAGAACAACAAGGGATAAAATGATGACCAAAGAAAACACAACTGGCTACTTTGATCAATTTAAGAATAGAACAGCAAGGGATAAAATGATGACCAAAGAAAACACAACTGGCTACTTTGATCAATTTAAGAATAGAACAACAAGGGATAAAATGATGACCAAAGAAAACACAACTGGCTACTTTGATCAATTTAAGAATAGAACAACAAGGGATAAAATGATGGCCAAAGAAAACACAACTGGCTACTTTGATCAATTTAAGAATAGAACAACAAGGGATAAAATGATGACCAAAGAAAACACAACTGGCTACTTTGATCAATTTAAGAATAGAACAGCAAGGGATAAAATGATGACCAAAGAAAACACAACTGGCTACTTTGATCAATTTAAGAATAGAACAACAAGGGATAAAATGATGACCAAAGAAAACACAACTGGCTACTTTGATCAATTTAAGAATAGAACAGCAAGGGATAAAATGATGACCAAAGAAAACACAACTGGCTACTTTGATCAATTTAAGAATAGAACAGCAAGGGATAAAATGATGACCAAAGAAAACACAACTGGCTACTTTGATCAATTTAAGAATAGAACAGCAAGGGATAAAATGATGACCAAAGAAAACACAACTGGCTACTTTGATCAATTTAAGAATAGAACAGCAAGGGATAAAATGATGACCAAAGAAAACACAACTGGCTACTTTGATCAAGTTAAAAATAGAACAGCAAAGAATGAAATGATGACCAACAAAAACACAACTGGCTACTTTGATCAATTTAAGAATAGAACAGGAATACTCACACTTCTATCTTTGTGACTTCAGTCTCAAACTCTTTCTGCTCCTGAAAGACAAAGAATAAAAAACACTACTTTCTAGATAGAGCCCAAAAGGGTTAGAAAGCTCAAACTATCTGCTATATTCCATGACTTTTAGAGTATATCAATTCTTTTCCCACCTCACCACCAAACCAAGGTGTTACCTTAGATTTGAGAACTGGGTGTTGTGTGACATTATGAAAATGTTTTTCTTTTCATTTCTGCCAGAGATTGGGGTTTTGATGGTAATATATGGCTGACTTGTGAAGCAACCAAAGTATCCATCCATCAGATTGTCCAATAAACATCTGGATGACTAGCTTGCTAATGGACCACTCACATCAGAATCGGTATCTAGCATCTTTCAAGGCTGAACATGATGATGAGCATGGGCATACAGTACTGTAATTAATCCAAAAGTGCCCTGCAAGCTATGGGGACCCAGAGGATAAAATTAAATGACATTGAAGGGAACAGTTCTGTTATCTGTCCTAAAAATATCGTAGAAATAATCTTTTCATTAATTGGAAAGCAGAATTCTAACGTTTATTTGGACAACACATTCCCTATGAACCTGCAGGTACTTAGTGTGCAATTTCTTTTATTAGGCATCGCTTTGGGTGACTTTGGTGTATTTCAATGAAGTTATGGTACTATAGTTAGTAATTATATTTTTGCATGAAGACACTGCTCTAAAAGCAGTAAACATTCACAGCTTTAATATATTCCCTTTCTGCCTCATTCAGATTCAACATTACTGCTCCATCTAAAATCTAGTAAAAGGCAAGTGGGACTCCTTGAGATATGTAATAAATTTCAAAGTGGGCTGGATTAAACTGCTGGAGGAGAAAATGATCCACTGTCTTTATGTTTGGTTTGTTGATGTTTAACGGCACCGCGACAGTCAGAGTCAAATGTGCCAAGAAGGTGTTAATAAATGATGGTGTAACAGTATTTGTCATCCTTCCACAGAGGGATCCCAACTGTTTTAATAGATAAATACTAAGCACTACAATCAAACAAATAATATCTTACAATAATACAACAAGTGAGTTCTATTGACATTAATTGCATGGTTTTAAAATGGTAACTGCCAAACCTACTGTACCTCTTTGGAGATGACAGTCTTCTTGGGAGCTGCAGCAGTAAATCGACTAAAAATGTTCCTGCAAGGAAAAGAGAAGAGCATGCTAATTGCGTTTGGGCACCATTACACAAAAAACACATAAATGCCATTGAGAATGAATGTACAGAGAAGAGCCACAAAGCCAACTCATACACTGAGAAATCAATCTTATCCTGAAAGACTGAATAAGGTACATGTAAACACTTGCCAAGCTGCCAACCATAGTCTACAGGAGAGCCAAAGGAGATATGATTGAGGAATACAAAATCCTCTCAAATATTCATGATCCAAAAGTAGCCAAACTGTTTGTTTTATGACAAAATACAAGAGATTTAAAAGCTAAGAAATTCCTACAATCTTATTGTTATACCAGCATTTGTCACAACTTCTTCATTAATAGAGTTTGTAGGATGTGGAATTTACTACCAAATGACATCAAGGATGCAGTCAGTTTGAACTCTTTCAAAAACAGGCTGGAGGAGCATTGGTGTAGTGAGCTTCATCAGGACTCTGATCCATATGAGTTTTAAATTCAAGTCAGCCCAAATCTGGACCTTAGGTATCTAATGCCTTTTATCCAGTATCATCATAGGTACCATAGGTAGAGCACCAGCATTACATCAATTCTGTCACAGAATGAATATGAGTTTATTAAGCAAAAGACATCACAATGGTTCCCAAGTGAAGTTAAAATTTGCAAACATTCTGAGACTTGAGACACATGGCTATATCTTCCAGCCGTCCCCTGCAGGGAGAGGTGCAAATCGTTGTCTCTTCCATAAATAAATGTTTACAAATGGGGATGGTTACAATAGCATAGCGCCATCTTTAGCATAACTAAATGTAAATTTAATGTAGTAATATATTTTAAATGATAAAATTCTAAATTTAACCTTGTAGAATAGTCAATATAAGTGCTTTTCCAAAAGTCCCCTTTCTAATATGTAGCAATGCACAAAAGGGGACGGTTGGAAGAGTACCTAAATAGTTTTTAAAAATCTGACAAGGTTTGATTTTATATCCAACAATTACAAATAATATATGACAAGCTAAAGACGGCTTGTACGGTCATTGAAGTTGAGAGGGAATTAGGGGTTAACGGAATTATAATTCTGATTAAAGCTTAAATCTGTATACAAATGGAACGGGTCCTACCGCCCCCTTTTGCATATCATTATAAATGAATAGGGGACAGCTCCCATCGTCCCATTTTAAATATGTTCCTATGTACAATCGGGGATGGCAGGAAGAGTACGTACAGTACCAATATAGATTCTTGAATATCAAACAATTACTTTAGTAATCTATTTATCTATCTATTTATTTACAAGGTCTAGACAAGCTAAAGACGGCTTGCACGGCCATTGAAGTAGAGGGGAATTAAGGGTTAGTGGAATTATACTTCTGATTACTCTATGATTACAAATAGGGATAAGGACGGCTCCCACTCTCCCCTTCTGTACACATGCTGTTCCTAGAAAGGTGATGGCTCCTACCATCCCCTTTGTGATTGTTTAAAAGGGTTACTATATGTTGAAATAGCTTAAAAAGTTATGACATATAATGTGTGTATTTACAAAGGAAGAAACAGAATGTGTTCTTACGCAAAGGAATGGAATTATAAGTAAGAGTCAGGTTAGTGGCCCCTTTGTAAAGGTGTACTTAGAAGTTTGGTTTGGTGCGTGATATGATAAACATGAATCCAACAGCAAGAATATTCAGAATATTATTGGTCCAGCCAAGGAGTAGGCCTATCTTAAAAAATCAGGGATAATATTTTGGACTAAGAACTGAAAACATTTTGATAGACTTGATATGTACATTTGTTTACGTCAATGGGCTCAACCCAGAAATTTTTAACTTTTTAAAATGGAAGAATCTACAAACTTTACGCCTGCAATGTAACATCAAGGCAGTACAAATATTTAAATGGCAGTTTGTTATAACTGACATTATACAACAAGAAACTAAACCCTTTTCATTAATTCGGTAAATTTGAATGTTTTTCACTTTTTTATAACGGAATAAACTTCTCAGCTAAAGAAATACAATGATGAGTTTTATTCCATTGTATGTTCTTAGCTTATGAAAAGCAAAGAAAAAACCTTACATAATAATAAGGAAAGTGTTATCATAACGGAATAAACTTCATTGACCTTTGTTTAATCATGTTTGAACATTGCGCAATTCTTTGTACTGAAAGTAAGTACTTTTAAATATAAGATCTGATAAAATTAACAATGGAATAAACAACGGACTGTTGGTCAGAAATTTGTAAAAGGCTTTTATCCATCAATATGGGATCTTCATGCCCTGTACTTAACTATTCTTTGCTATGGCAACAAGAAAAGTTAAATTCTTCAAAAATGGGGTAAGTGATCTAAAAAGTGGTCGAGGTAATAAAATGGTATATAACTGGTGGCGTAATGGAAAGAGGTTTTGAGACCTGCCTCATATTCTGATTCAACCGTAGGTTCATTAAAAAAAATTGTATGTTTGATGGTGGTGCAGAGGGCCTGCCGCCTCAAAGACAGCAATCCCCCACATCAGACCCCTAGCTTTGCTGTTTCACAGGGGCAGCTTGCCGCGCCCTTCTATGGGCCCGCCCTGTCCTCTGGGGTCCGCCCTGCCCCCCATGAGAATTTATTTATTTTTGTATTTCTAAACTTAATAATCTTAATTAGCCTCATAAATGAAATACTTTACATGGATACAGAACACAGAATGATAGCATAGTAAGCAATTGTCCTGTTTGGTTAATGACTTGTCCTTATCAGTCAGAATATTCAATCTAAGATGTATGATAGCTAAAATCCCAGAACTTCTTCACCAGAGGATTGAGCCTTAAGAGAGCCCCCTGACTCCATGCCGAAAAGACACAGTTCTTCGCGCACCCATTAATGTGCCCCCCAACAGGCCTAGCACCCTACCCCTTTTTAAATCAAGCCAGGGGTCTGCAGTTCTCAGTGTAAACGGGTCCCAACTCACAGGAAAGAGACTCAATTCACTTCTGTTAAATCACAACAGAAACAAAATGTCAAAAATACTGGGTGTTGGTTCCATTTATATTCTTCTCAAGTCCTGTATCCAGCATCAGGCAAATTAACTAAGTGAGTTGCAAAGAAGGAAGGTTTTACTTGGAGATGTATTTACAAACAGAAGTCACTAGTATTCTATTAGAAAAAACTTGTTTTTTTCAAGATCACACTTTCTACTGCAAACATCCTTTGATTTGTAAGTTTTCTTGAGGGTCACATACCCTCCTCATATGTTCACAGCACACTGAATTTAACTACAAAAAAATTGCAGTAGACTGGGCCAATTTTATTTGCAATCTTTTTCGCATATTTGTTTTGAGGAACTTATTGAAAATCTGCCTAAACTCTCCGGAATAGTGGAGATTGATGAATCCTTTTGCTGCATATGCAAGTACTGTATAAGCGAGGAAATCGTCGAGTAGGAGTTAAAGTGTGATGGTTGGCCTGGTGCAAAGAGAGGCAACCATCTTCACCTCTTCCCATTGAGAGATTGTTTTGTTTGATGAGGGCTTAACTGCATCGCAACAATGAAGGTCAAATTGTGCCTGAGAGGTTAGATCATTCTAGAGGTAGGAAGGAAAGGAAACAGGGGGAGAATGAGAGAAATTCAAAAACAAAAGGTCAGAAAGCTGTGATCGAGAGGGGAGGTACATGGTTAAAACAAAAACAAAGTAGAGAGGGGGTGGAAGAGGAGAATTAAATATGGTTGTAAAGGGAAGCATGATGAAGGAAGGAGATAATTTTATCCAGAGGGTTTTTCTGGAAGAACTCAGCAATTGAGTTGTGGAGAGCGAGGGAAGCTCTGGGAAGGTTGTACAGGGGCAAGCAAGGAGAACGTGGTGGACTGTGATTTATTAGTAAAATTTTCTGTATATTTGACATGAGTTAAACAATGAATACTGGTCAGATGATATTCCACAAGTAGATTTCCATTGGTGTGGATTGGTGCATGTGCTGATAATATTAAGACACATAGGGTCACTTAAGTATGTCCTGAAAATAAGTGTGAGGAAGAAACAGCCAAAATCCAAAAGATTCAGGGTTATCAAGGTGAAATCAGTCACATTTTGGATGAATATAAAGATGTTTTTGTTGATTCTTTGGGTATTTTGATGTACTCAAACACCACATTGACATGAAGGGAGGCAAATCCGGTTAAGCAACGCCCATACAAATTACTTCCAAAGAAAAGGGTGCATCTAAAACGTGAAATCAATGAAATGTTTGTTAAGTTCAGTTATTATTACTCTGCCTGAATCCGAGTAGTCTAGCCCTGTTGTTATGGTAGAAAAACCAGATGGGAGCTACAGAGTAGCTATCGATTACCGTGCCCTCAATACGGTGACAAAATTATCAAACTATCCTATTCCTACCATTGAGTCTATTCCATACTCAATGCATGAGAAAGGTACTAGGTTGCCTCAAAAATTATGGTCTGACTGTGAATCCTGCAAAGTGTCACTTGCTTTGCAAGGGAGTTAAATATTTGGGATATATTGTTAGTAGTAATGACATCAAGTTGAATCCTTCAATGTGTGGCAGTGAAAAACTTTCCCCAACCACTGACAAAAAAGAATTACAAAAATTATTAGGGTTAGCAGCTTGGTGCTCAAAATTTGTAAAGGATTTTGCTGTTATTGTTGTCCCATTGAACAACATGAGACGAAAAATTGTCTTTTAAATTGGTCCACCGATTGTAAATTGGTGTTCGAAAAACTGAAAGGTGAGATAAAAAGGGCAGTGGCACTCACTATTCCAAATTTTTAGAAAGATTTTGGGATTCATGCTAATGCTAGTAAGACAGGCCTCGGTGCCGAATTAATTCAATAGGGTGTCAATGGTGAACCAAAACTTGTTTCTTTTGCTTCAAGAGGAGTTTGAAACCAGCTGAAAGGAACTATTCAGTCACTGAGTTACAGTAGTATGAGCAGAGCAGAGGTCTTAACAATCCTGCTGTTTTAACTGAAATTTTACTAATTTGTGTTCTATACCACATGCTGCAGTTTTGTGCATGATGATTGTTATCCACCAGAGATTAAATTGAACCAGTTTGTTTAACATTTAGACATCTTATTCTGAAGAAATATGCATTTTCAAAAAGTAAGTAGAATGTTATCCAATTGAAATATATCCTAAGTGTCCTCTATACATCTCAATACAGAGCCTATCCACCTAACTCTTATTACAATGTGAACACTATTTCTACACTGGCTAAGCAATGGACAGTCACATCTCAAGGGTCATCTTTAACACTCATCTATAATCCGGTGCTCAATTCCTCTCATCAAGCTCTAATCCACCTCCAGCCAGCAGTCTGTTCTCTTTTGTCATATTGTTTATCAAAGCCATAATCCACTATGTCAAACACATGACGCCAGTGCACCACAACTGGTTATCAAAGGCCGTGAACATTGACTTGGTTGTCGATGTTATGTCTGTCCGTACGTCGTACCTGTGTTCTCGTCCAGGTCGTATTAAGCGTTTCGTGATAGCATTGTTACTATCATAACCAAATACGCAGGCGACGACCCCGTCATTGTAATTGTGTGTTCACTCGTCGTCGTCGTATGTCAAACACCAAGGATACAAGAGGAACAAGGAAATAAGAGGAAATGGTTTCTTCTATTCTGATAGCACTACTGCAAAGTAAAGAACTGAAAACCATGATACAATCTGCAATAAAAGAAAATCTCCAAGAATCACTAGATGATCTACCTACTGTGGTGTAGCGGTTATCAAACCTGTCTACAGACCACGAGGCCCTGGTTCAAGCCTGGGTTGGATAGACACGCCAGTGCACCACAACTAGTTATCAAAGGCCGTGGACATTGACTTGGTTGTCAATGTTATGTCTGTCCGTATGTCGTACCTGTGTTCTCGTCCAGGTCGTATTAAGCGTTTTGTGATAGCATTGTTACTATCATAACCGAATACGCAGGCGATGACCCCGTCATTGTAATTGTGTGTTCACTCGTCGTCGTCGGCAATCACTAGAAAAACTTTCCCACATTATCGAGGTCCATGAAGGAAGAAATTATGACATTGAATGTCAACTAGACAAAAGCTCCAAGGATCTTACCACTTTGTCTAGTGAACATGACAAATTAAAATAAGATATGGATCAAATCAAATGCGAGCTTAACGTCATGGAACAATATTCCCGACGCAATTGTGTACGTGTTTTTGGCATCCCAGAAAATACAGGGGAAAACACAGACCTCCTTATCAAGAATCTGGCCCATGACAAATTGGGGGTGGACGTGAAAGGAACAGACATCGACAGAAGTCACCGAATTGGCAACCAAACTTAAAAGGGTGCAGAGCTATAATGATAAAGTTTACAAATCATAACGGAAACCTAAATCCACAGGTATCGTAATTTAAGAAGACCTCACCGCCAAAAACAAAGCAATACTGAAAAAGGTATCAGTTCATCCCCGTGTTTTCACAGCTTGGTCCATTTATCGTCGGATCTTTGGATTGATCAAATCAACAGATGGCACCAAAACAAAGCGGAGGATTGCCGGTCTGCGTGATCTTACAAACTTGTAACCACTAAAGTTGACTACTATGTACTTTTTCATGAGAAGTCTATGGACTTAATGAACTCTTGACCACTTGCAAACTTGAACAATTTTGCTTTTTAAGGGATTTGGGTAACCCTTCTTTATTAAATGATATTTTTTGTGACCAGGACCAAAACCTTTCACATGATGATAATGATATTTCACCTATTAATCTTAATTCAACTTTATATTCAGATGTAAGTGATTTGAAAGATTTCTTTGATAATTCACTAAGAACGTTTTCTATGCTACATATAAATGCTCGTAGTTTATTAAGGAATTTTGATGCCATAAATGAATTTTTGATTTCTTGTTTATGTAATTTTACTGCCTCAGCTATCACAGAAACCTGACTTTATACTGAATCAAATCTTTGCTCAATTCAAATTCCAAATTATACCTTCATTCACAGGAACAGGGGTGTTAAACGAGGTGGGGGAGTTGGATTTTATATTAATAAATTAACACCATTTGCAATTAGAAATGATCTTTTGTCAAACCCTCTTTTATTTGAATCTATGTTTGTTGAGGTTAAACTCAGTTATAAAACTCTTATGTTAGGGAGTCATTTATAAACCTCCTGATGTCCCAATATCTACTTTCAATGATGAATTATTTGGTATTTTGCAAAACATACAAAACGAAAAGAAAACTTGCTATCTTACTGGTGATTTTGATATTGATCTTTTGAAGCATGACCATTTGACTCATATTTCACATTTTCTCGATTTAATGTATTCTCATTCTTATTCACCATTGATATCAAAACCAACAAGGATTACATCCACATCATCTTCACTCAGTGATATTTTTTCTAATGATTCTACTGTTAATTCAAGATCTAGCATTCTATTATCTAACATAAGTGACCACTTACCTATTTTTTGTTGTAGGGATTTTGGTTCTAGTTTATCTGTTATTACACAAATAAGCGTGTTTACCATAGGACAGATACTAGTGCTAAAGCACTATACAATGTCAAACTTGAACTTTCCTCTTTTGACTGGAGACCGCTATTTCATGAAACTGATGCAGATGTTGCATATGATTTATTTGTTGATAATGTTCATCACATTATAAAGCATTGTATTGTTAAAGAACTTAAGGGTAATTCTCAAAAGCTCCAATGTCCATGGATAACACAAGGTATTGTAAGATCTATTTCCAAAAAGAATAAGCTTTATAAGAAATATCTATTAAAAATAAGTGCAAGTACACACAGTATAAAAACAAGCTTACTAACATTATCAGATTGGCTAAAAAGATACATTTTGAAAAATGTTTTGATGACAATAAAAACAACCTTAAGAAAACTTGGGATATCATTAATAAAATTCTTGGTCGTACTTTAGCCAAAACTCCTATTGATAAAATTAAAGATAATGATAATCATATAACCGATAAACATGTAATGGCTGACACATTTAATGATTATTTTGTTTATATAGGTACCAATCTTGCTAGTACAATTCCCACATGTAATTCAAATTTTCATAATTTTCTTCCTGATGCAATCTCAAGATCTTTGTTTCTATCACCAAATGCTCAGAAATTATTGACTTAATTATGAAAATTAAAAAAAGGTGCTTGTGGTATTGATAATATTTCTGTTAATTTTCTCCAAGATAATCGTTTCGCTTTAGCAGCTCCTCTAATGTTTATCTTTAATTTATCAATTTCCACTGGTGTTGTACCACTTCGTTCCAAAGAAGCTGAAGTAACTCCGATATTCAAAGGTGGTGATTGTTCATGTGTTTCTAACTATAGACCCATCTCAGTACTTTCATCATTATCTAAAATTCTAGAACGTATCATTTACAATCGTACTACTAATTTCCTTGATAAGAATAAGACACTTAGCACAGACAGTTTGGTTTTCGTAAAGGCCATTCTACTGCTATGGTAGCTTTAGATGTCACTCAATATATTATAAATGGTTTTAACAATAGGGGAGTACTCATTAGGTGTATTTTTGGACTTATCGAAAGATCGAAAGCTTTTTGACACTGTCAATCATAACATTCTTTTTGCTAAATTGTATCATCACTGTATTAGAGGACTGAGTGGCCTACAATTGATTTGTTAGTTACTTATCAAACAGACATCAGCTTGTATCCATGGATAACACTTATTATTCATCTTATCGTAATTTAAATTGTGGTGTGCCCCAGGGGTCAATCCTTAGGCCTTTAATATTTTTGCTATATGTAAATGATATTAGCAATTCTTCACATCTTTTACACTTTACACTTTTTGCTGATGATACTTGTATTTTGTATAAGCATAACAATTTTGATAATGTCATTTCAGTCATCAACTCTGATTTAAAAAATGTTGCCAACTGGTTTAAGGTTAATAAGCTGTCTTTAAATATCAGCAAAACTCATTTCATGGTTTTTCATCCCCATCATAAGAATTTGAATAATATTGATATAACGATTGATAATTCCCAAATCAAACGTGTTGATACCATCAAATTCTTAGGTTTATACATCGTCACTTTATTAAAATGGTCTTCTCATATTAATAAGATTAAGACATCTATTTCTAAATTGGGGTTTTCTCTAAAATCAAAGAGTTTGTACCTAGTTACATCCTTAAGAATTTAAATAATACTCTTATTCTTCCTCACTTAGGCTATTGCAATGTAGTATGGGGTAATGCTCACCCTTCTCATCTAAATCAATTAATTATTCATACTTCAGAAAAAGGCTGTTCGTATTATCACCCAATCAAGTTTTCGAGCACATACATCCCCTCTTTTTACCAGATTATGTTTTCTTAATAATTTTGATATCCACAGACACCAATGTGCTGTATTCATTTTTAAATATGTTAATCAAGAATTACCAGATATTTTCAAGGATTACTTTTCTGTTATTCATAATATACATTCCCACAACACCAGGTTCTCTAATCATTTATTTTCTCTTCCCATGAATTCTGACCTTTTCAAACGCTCCATTGTATCTAATGGTATAAAGTTTTGGAATCAAATATGCAATTCTATAAAAAGCATATAAACTGTAAAATTATTTTCTGATAAGTTAAAAAAGACACTTATATCTAAATATTACTAACTCTAGTTTACCTTCCATGTATTTTCTTCTCCACTTAGTTTATGATTATATTTGACCTTTTATCTATTTTAACCCAACCACTTTATTAATTTTTTCCTAGGCTTCGTTATGTTACTGGGTTGGGAGCAGTGGGGGAAGAAGGGGGAGGGGGAAGAAGGGGGAAGGGGAAGAAGGGGGAAGGGTTCCTCTTCTCCTTCTATTCTCACAGTTTCACTTTTCTATACATTTCCTTTATGATTGATTATCAAATTTAAGTTATGGTGGGCTTCTTGTAAAAGCTCCGGCTTCTAAGCCCTTCCACCATTTTTCTCATAAATTGTTATGTGTTTTCATTATAAATATTGTAATATATGCATACAAATGGAAAATAAATAAATCAATCATTTAATGTCTGGTAGCAGTTTGGGCATTTGAAAAGACAGGAGCTGATCAGCGGGTAGCCCATTTAAAATCAATAGTGTAAACTTGAATTAAACGGGAGGGTGGGGAGAGGGAGAGGGTGGGGAGAGGGGAGGGGGGGAGGGGGAGGGTGGGGAGAGGGGGGAGGGTGGGGGAGAGGGGAGGAGATCTAGAGTATGAAGTATTTCTATTGAGTCAAGCCTGTCAGGTAGTTCTATTGTGTTCCTGATGTGGAGGATTTCTATGTGTTGTATTGTATTGGGACTGCAGTGTCAGGTAACAGGAGAATAGCATTAATAATACAGTCAGTCTAGTCCTTGTGAAGTAAAGCTGTCTTTATTTATGGTGGATCCCTACACGTTGTCTCACTCAAGATGGAAGTATTGCCTTGCAAGTAGTGCCCTACTGAGGTGTTTATTTCACTAGCCTAACATTAGGCATAAGGTTAGCCTAACGTTGGTAATTAGGCCTATGCCTAGCAGTAGTAGTAGCACTGCAGAACTATTTGTCGGAAGATATCTGATATTAAATTCACATAGGCCTAGGCTGGTAACATGCCAGGAAGATCAAGCACAACTCTAAAACTAAAATTGAATGCTTAATTTCAAAATTCAAACTCGAAAGTTTGATATGCTAAAATTGTGTGTATACGTGGTTTTAGTAAACCTGATTGTACACTAAGACTGGTCACAACAAACGCCCACAATGACTAGTAACGTTAGGCCTAATTCATTGACTAAATTTCGTGTAAGCTTACCAACTCATGGCTGCTGTATCAAGGGTGGCATAAACAATCAAACTTGTGTTCAAACACTTTCCAGAAATACTGACGAAAATCTGGAAAATTACGAATTCGTGGCCGTTGGTTTAGTTTCCGCCAGTCCGCCACTGTCTAGGAAACTTTGAACAAGCGACTGATCGCAAAACTCGACGGTTGTTTACTTGATTAGCACGTCACATCCGGGAGAAGACGTCATTTTCTGCAGTGAAAACAAACCTTTGGGCGATACGTGAAATGAATTAATTTTGTGTTTGTTAACACGTAAAGCCATAACACAGTGTCGTGCAATTGTTGTACATGTTTTTTTTAAGGAATGTTTTTTAGTTAAAATCATTATGTATTTTGGCAATCGTGTCTGGTTTTTGCAGAAAAAAGCCAGACTTGAAAAATTGTTTGTGTGGATAAGAAAAATATTATAAGATCTTCATTTACAGGCTTATTTGACAGAATATAATTATAAAGGGTAAAATTATAATGCCTATGTAATGAACATGTGTGTAATGTATGTATTTACATGTTTAGTTATAAAGAGTGTTTTGCATGTAGACTTCGAGTTTTGATAATTTTCTATGACCATCAGTTCAGGTACTGAAACTCTAAAAACAATAATTAGTAGACATCATTTTTTTCTGCAGATGTTCACCATGTTTGAAGAAATTTTATTACATCTTCATATGGTAATTCTTTGTAAAGGCGAATTAGCTTATTGAAGGTATATGTAGTTTAATTTGCTCATATGCATGATTATACATTTCTAACAGCTATTATTCATTACAAACAAACATAGGCTTTCGATATGGAGCTCTACATTCACAATTTACATATTACTAGCCTATACTATTTTTCTATATTACAGTTGTATAACAGCCTAACAGGTAACTAAAGCAGTACCTCATACTTATGGTTAACTATGATGGATAATATCTATTAGACAGCTGAAGGTGTGAATTAGACATCTAAAGATAACATCCAGTAGACATCTAAAGTAGATAAAAATGACAATTTTGTTCAGGTTTAAGAAGGTGTAAGGTAGGCATCTGAGGTTGATGCACATAAGAGTAGCGAATTTTTGTCAGGTTTAACAATATAATGTCAGGTTTACATCTAAAGTAGATGTACATGTGTAAGAATGGTCAGGTTTAACAGCAAAATGTCAGAAAGATATGAAAAGTAGATGTATATATACATAATAGTGACAAATAGTTATCAGGTTTGACCACAATACTTTAGTATGTCAGCATCTGAAGAGGAATATACTCGGCATAATTCGTTTGTATTTCTTTACCTCATTAGCAGCTTCTAAGTATATACTTGTGTATATAGGCTAAATAACTACATTGTTTTAAAATATAAACCATCATAGTAGCAAAACATTTCATCAAAATCATCAAAATCGGTTAAACATTGTTTAAATCTCAGACCTCAATTTGCATATATTTGTACACTATTTTGATGTTCTTGTTCTCAGTCTTGTTCTCACTTCAGAACTGATATCATTTGAAACATTTTATGCTTGTTGTTCTACATTTCAGATTTGTAATCATTTCATGCTTTTACAGGAACCAATCTATGGTACATGTAGATCTGAAAAAAACTTCTTTTTTCTTCAGCAATTCTGAGATAGACAATTTTGTTAACTCTGTTGATTCTCAGTTTGGCCCCTTTGATGGAGTATATATAAAGAAGTACACTGTTGAGAGGACTTTACAGTAACATTATGTACCGTCTTCAAAAATCTTGTCATTACAGTTCATTTATTCTGTTATATTGTTTTTGTAAATTGAAAAGAGTACAAATTGGGTGTAGTACGCTTCCATATGAAGTGTTACTCTCTTTTATAGTTCTGCTATTATATTGCAGCCATTTTTCTAACCTTCAAACATTCATTCTTAAGAAAGCTAACAGTTGATTCACACAAATTGCCTTCATGCATGTTGCATCAAGGTCATTATACTGTATATCTAGAAATAACAAATCTTATTCATTTCAGAACAGTGTATATTTCAGGGGGAAAAAATGTAAGATTTTGAAATCACTGATTTTTGCAGCCCAGAATGTAAGAATGTAACAATGTTACATTGTTAAAATGCTGTCTTGTCTACTTGAAAATACTCTTTGTGCTACTTGCAAAAATATTTGAATTCTGCTTCTGCTCAAACACTGAAAGAGCTCAAAACTTTAAAAACACAAGTGTGTCTCTAACCAATGAGGTACCACTTTTAATTTGAAACCTCCATACTATTTAGTTTGATTAAAGTGTTTGCGTACATCTTAACGTAAATGTTTGCCGCTCAAGCAATGCCATATTGCAAATACTTGAACAAGAGTCCCGAACACAATATCCCCGATGAACGATAGCTGCACCACTTATTGTGGCGTAACCAGCATTCAAAAAGTTTGGGGTCTAAGACCCTTCAAAGACAAGTGTTCAAATTTAGCCCAATTCTAAAGGCAATTTTGAAAAGCGAAATATATATAAACAACAAAGATTATCCCAATGTTTGAAAATTTCCTGTGAAAAGGCTCCTCCCCTCCCCTCCTTATTAACCCCGTGGCTTCGCCACTGACTACAGAGCATGTTGAAATCCCATGCTATGTATATAAGAGTAGCTGCAAATTAACATTTGTTCAGCCTTATTTTTGGAGCCTGCCCCTTCACAGTGATGTATTCTAAATAATTCAACAAGTGGCTTCCAATAAAACACTACTAGACCTATGGAAGGGAAGAGGGGGAGGGGGGGGGGAGAGTGGTTCATGGTAAAAAAAATGTCCAATTTTTGCCACAAAAAATACCAAAAAAGTAATAGATATATAACAACTTATTTTCCAGGCGAAATATGAAAGCTGTTACGGTTTTGAGGCCCAGAGCTCCTCCCCCCAAATTTCAGAAAATTGTGTTCGAATGTTGAGTAATAGGAAATTTTAAAAAATGACCAAAATTGTTATAAATTTTACCTCATATTATTAAATAAGGTTAATTGGGTCCGTAAAATACTTATCTGCTTATGGGCCTACTGATCTATCTAAACTTGAGTTTAAAAATTGGGAGGTATCTAGCTTTTCAAACTCTGAAAGCTGATATGACGGGTACACAATTTGAAATTAGGTATAAAATTACTCTTATAAATCACAAAATAAACTCTTTCTCTTGATATACAATCGAATCTAAGAGTATTTTGTAAACCTTTAGCGTTTATTTGGGAGGTATTTAGCTTTTTAAACGCTAAAGCTGATATGACGGGTACACAACTTAAAATTAGGTATAAAATTACTCTTATAAATCACAAATTAAACTCTTTCTCTTGATATACAATCGAATCTAAGAGTATTTTGTAAACCTCTAGCGTTTCTTTCCCCTCCATTATCTGTTAGGCAAAAGTTAAGGGCGTCGGTGTTAATTTTCATGCTCTTTTGTGACCACTGTGTTGCAGAAGAGGTTATGTATTACTATAGACCTTTTTAAACCGAGTTTAGCCGAACGTGATTTATTCAGTACTTCAACCAATCAAATGCTAGGGACCTTTTCCTTTGTTTCCCAACCAATCAGGTGCAGGTATGAGGGAAAAAATGTAAGCAGCAATACGCGCGCGTATTTCCTTTATGCATAGCGCACGTGTGATACGTGCGCTTGAAAACATTTTTCATATACGTTTTTGTTGTTGTTGTTGTTCAAACTTTATTTCAATCTTTTCGTAATATGTACAATAAATTCAATTAATATATACAAGCAATTAAATAATTAGAAACTAAACAAATAAACGTAACTAGCACAGATTGTCAGTTATGTTGAAAAGAAAGAGGAGAACTTTCAGAAAACTACTAAAAGCTAGTGATTAAAGGTTCCCCATGTATTACAAGGGACATAAACTTTTGAAATATATAATAGGATAGAATTTAAACAAAATAAAATAAAAAGGGAAACTTACATAACAAATACTAGTGACAATACACGCCTTCGAAATACACTTGGCTAACAATACAGATTATCAACAATATAGAAATGGTCTAAGTGGGATGATGGGAAGAATTCGAAATTGATCTGAGGAAAAAGTTCTTAAGTTTGGATTTGAAGCAAGTAATGCTGGAGCAGCTTTTAACAGACGTTGGTAATGAATTCCAAATTTGTACGCCTTGGTATTTTAAGTGATACTGGCTTTTAGTGAAGCGTAACAATGGGGGTCTAAGTTGGGTGGCATGTCTTGTATCATAGTTGTGAATTAAAGAATTACTTATGAAGAAGTTAGCAAAAGTAGGCGGCAATAAGTTATTGTGGAACTGATACATGAAAACAACATTTTGAAAATGAATAATGTCAAAGAAGGGAAGAATGTTGCTATCTTTAAATAAGGGGCTGGTGTGAGCGTACCTTGGAGAGTTTGTTAGAAATCGGTTTACTCTTTTTTGTAAAATACATAATTTATTAAACTTAGTTTTATAATTATTACCCCATATTATACAGCAATACATAATCTATATAGAATATGAGCAGATAAAGTATATTTTAATCTGCTGATGATACCAACACTCTTTGCTACTTTATTGGTAATTAAATCAATATGAGAGTTCCAATACAAGCATTCACCAATAGTTACACCAATATTGTTTGTATTGTTAGAAAAGGAGACTGGCATTCTATTTATAGAAATGCGTAAGTGTGCGGTGTCTACTCGCCATTGTTTGGGTCGAAGTAAAATAACAGTAGATTTTTTTGAGTTCAGATGTAGCTTATTTGTTTTAAGCCATTCTACAACTTTAGGCATTTCAGTGTTAACAGTTTCAATTATACTTTTGACATTAGCATGGGTGCCAATAATGTTGGTATCATCTGCATACAAAGTCAAATCTAATTTACAAGTACATCGAGATAAATCATTTACATAATTACATAAATAATAAATAGTAAAGGGCCAAGTATTGACCCTTGGGGAACCCCTGTACTTATAGGAAGGAAACTAGAGCATGCGCCTGGAATTGATACGCATTGTACACGGTTGGAAAGATAATCTACAAACCAATTGAAAGCAATACTTTGAACACCATATGTACTGAGTTTCTGTATGATAATTGTATGATCTAGCGTGTCAAACGCTTTGGATAAATCAGAAATATTCCACATGCATATTCCCTATTTTCAAACGCATTTATAATCTGATCGGTGAAGCTTAAAAGAGCTTGAGATGTTGAGCGGCCTGGTAGGAAACCAAATTGATTTTGAGAAATAAGATTAAATCTTTTAAAGAAAGCATACAGTCTGTTAAATACTAATATTTCGAATATTTTGGAGAAACATGGAAGAACAGAAATAGGTCTATAGTTACTTCTGTTTTTTGAATCCCCAGCTTTAAAAACTGGTGTAACACGAGCTATTTTAAGCTCAGATGGCACTAATCCCTCAATAAAAGAGCGATTGATTATTATTATTATTAACAACTTATATAGCGCAATACAGACATTATAGATACAACGTAACGAATGCGCTTCACATGCCATACAAATTAAATTCTAAAAGACAAAATGATGATAAAAATGGCTATGGCTAGTAAAATATAAAAATACTTAAGATATCAAAAAGTTCAAAATGTTCAAAATGTTAAAATTCGTACGCTGGAAATTGATGAGAAGTATAAAAATATTTAAAATAAATAATCAGAAACAGTATATGTACAATTAATTTGAAACAAGATAACATTTTAAATGATTATAAAATAAATTCTCTAGTAAAAAGATGCGTCTTAAGACATTTCTTAAAAGATTCAAAATTACCGCTGCTCCTAACATTGAAAGGGAGATTATTCCATAATTTGGGGCCATACACACTGAAAGACCTATCGGCAAACGTTTTTTTCGACGTAAAGGGAATTTCTAGGAAAATACCATTGTTACGGGATCGCAATCCAGGACGTTTTGATAAAATAGGTTTTATTAAGTCTATAAGATATTGTGGTGCGGTATTATTTAAACATTTAAAAATAAGTGAAGCAATTTTAAAATCAATGCGAGCCCGAATGGGTAACCAATGTAAATCTTTGAGGGTTTGTGTGGAACTATCTCTATAGTCCCTTCCGAGAATAAATTAATTTTGCAGCAATATTTTGTATTCGTTGAAGCTTATTTAATTCACAAATAGGTAAACCGATTAAAATAGCATTAGCATAATCTAAATGGGATATAACAAGACATTGCACAAGTGTTTTACACACATCAATGGTGAGAGAGTAGCGAATTTGTTTGAGTCTTTAAATGTTTAAGATAGCAATTTGGCATTTTTTTGTAACATGAGATCTAAGAGACAATGTTTCATCAAGCAGGGCACCCAAATATCTAATGGTATGTGATTTGTTCACATTAGTACCAACTACATTAATATCATTTGTGCTACATTTTCTTAATTGCTTATCATGACCAAATAAAATAAATTATGTCTTTGCATCATTCATTTTCAGTCGATTAGAGTCCATCCAATGTTTAATGTTAATCATGCAGTCCTCAATATCAGTTTTACATTTAATTTCAGAGTTACGATGATTACTATAAAATGATCCCCTAATTGCATGGTCATCGGCATAGCCATAGAGTGTTAAATCATGTGAAATCAATTCCTGCATGGTACTGGCATAAACTAGATATAAAAAGGGGCCTAGGCATGATCCTTGTGGCACAGAAAAATCCAAATACCGAGTAGTTGAGAACATATTTTCAATAGTGACTCTAAAGCATCGTGACTTCAAATAGGACTGAAACCAGAGAAGAGCGGTGCCTTCTATACCAAATTTAACATTTAAAACTTTGAGCAATATTTCATGGTCTACCGTGTCAAATGCGGCACTTAGGTCTATACAAGACAACGCAGAGACCTCTTGCCTTTCCATAGACCAAAGTAGATCGTTCATTGATTTGGTCAAAGCCGTTTCGCAACTGTAATTGGTACGGTATGCGGACTGGTAATCTGGCATCAAGTGATGTTTTTACAATGAAAATTAAGATGCATCAGGGCAGCCTTCTCCACCAGCTTTGAAATGAAACATAAATTGCTTACAGGTCTATAGTTTATAAGTTGGGTGTGAGAGAGAGAGAGTTGAACACACAATTACAATGACGGGGTCGTCGCCTGCGTATTCGGTTATGATAGTACAAATGCTATCACGAAACGCTTAATACGACCCGGACGAGATCACAGGTACGACGTACGGACAGACATCTAAACTAGCCTTCTTAAGAAGCGGACGAACAGTAGCAATTTTCCATTTTTCAGCAAATACGCCAGATTTCAAAGATGTGTTGACGAGCTGACTTAAAACTGGAAGAATTGTATCCAAGTCATGCTTTATAAATGTAGTTGGGATAATGTCTCTTTCACATGATTTTGTAGGCATAGAACTTATTATTTTCTTCAAGTCCTCATCTGATAATGCATCAAATTGAGTCAATGATGGAATGCTTCTAGTCGTGACTGGTGTGTATTTAGGACTACTTGTGAGGTCATCTCTGATGTTAGTTATTTTGTTAATAAAATAATCAGCAAACTCGTCGGATAATTCTTGACCATTATCATGTAGGGGTAAGGGATTCTGATCCTTTGTACCTGTTAGCTCTGCCACAAGCTTAAACAGTTTCCTTGAGTCATTTCCACACTCAGACACCTTGCTAGTAATTGAATCTCTCTTAGATCGAGTTAGCAGTTTCTTATATTTATATCTTTCATATTTTAGTGTCCTCCAATTATCCCGAGTCTTGTGTAATTTCCATATACGTTCACATTTCCTAAACACCTTCTGTTGTTCCTTTATATCATCTGTATACCGCGGTTTTGTTGATCTTTGTGTAACGACTTTTTCTATCATTGGGGCATGTAAGTCCATTGCTATAGTTGCTTCTTCCTCGAAGATATCAACTAACTCATTTATGTTGGAATCAGAAGTTATAATTTTGTTTAAGTCCATCTTCTTCATTAACTCTCTCACATTAACACCTTTTAATTTTCTGTATTTGATTTTAGAACGCTTTACATTTCCTTTGTTTAAAGATATTGCACAATATATTGCACAATGGTCTGACAAGTAGGGTCCCTGTACGCACTGCATTATATTCAATTTACTTAAAGTTTCAGTGAACAGCAAATCAATAGTGTTCCCCTTATTATGAGTCACAAAATGTGCATGTTGTTCGAGTCCCAAAGAAATCATTGTATCTGTAAATTTCTTGACATCATTATTATTGACGTCATTAATTCGAATGTTAAAGTCACCAGTGATAAGATAATTATGAAGGTGTAATATTTCATCCATCAAAATTTCATCCATCCATTAATGATATGAGACAGAGGTGAACAAATAAATGGAGCTGCTGATTAATAGCTTTCGGGTTAATTTCATTAATACCACGACTGCATGACTTTAAATTCTTATAAACTTCATGTGAATCGGTAGGTGATAGAACAAAGTTGTTCTTATTACCTGCTGGTAGATAATGAGAAAATGACAAATTACTAGTTGAGATACCCTTTGCAAGTTTGGTCCCAATGTTAACTAAATAAGAATTAAACAAATTTGATACAAATTGTGGACCGTTACTTTCAAAGATATCGTGAGACAACAACAACAATTGAATATACAACATTAACGGACAGACGCGGTAGTTACCTGCATTTTCCCATCAGCCACCAGTGGTGACTGCCGGGTTCTGCTAAACACTACCGAGGATGATAAAATACACACAGACAAACAAACATAAAGATGGGAAACAACTCAAGAGAAGAACCAAACAAAGACATCAGGACGTGATGACAAGGCAAAGAGCAGGAAGAGGAAAAAAAACTAGTCGGGAGGAATGACCAATTGGGGAGGGAGGAGGTAGAGGTTTAGGGGTGAAGGGAAGCAGGAGGAGCCGGTGTGAAGGTCCAGCAGCTGAGAAAGGTGGGGTCGTTTGCGTTGATTATCGTCACTGAGATGGGTGTCCATGTGATGATTGAACCTGTCTCTAAGAAGGGGGACGTTAGCCCGGGAGTGAAGGTCAGGGAGACGAGTTCTGCGGGGGAGTCTCAGAGCCAGCCGAAGGGACTTGTTCTGAATGACCTGGAGCTTGGCAACGTGGTTAGGTGGGGCGTTGAAAGTGGCTGGGAGGCCGTACTCAAAGATGGGACGTACGAAAGTTTTGTAGAGAGTGAGGAAAAATTTAGTAGAGGATAGAGTTGAGAAAGAGACCTTACACAGTTGGGCAAGGCGACGGCGGCCTTTGGTGTGAATGGCCCTGATGTGGGTAAGCCAGGGGTGGAGGCGAAAGTTGCTGGTGAAGGTAAGCCCAAGGAAAGTGGCTTTGAAGGAGCGGGGTACAGGTGCCCCATGGATATGGACCACAGGGAACCTCTGGGCTTTAAGAATCCTACGATTGTAGATGGGGAGGGAGACCGTCTTTGAAGCGTTGATTTTGATTCTCCAAGTAAAGCACCACTTAATGATGGTGTTGAGATAGGTTTGAACGGTAGAGACTCGTTGGGTGGGGCGAAAAACCGGGGACCAGATGGCAATATCATCAGCAAACTGAGAGAGACGGATGTTACCCTGTGGAGCAGGCACGTCGGTAACAAAGATGTTAAATAGGATGAGGCTGAGAGTAGAGCCTTGGGGGACTTCTGCGTTGGGAGTGTAGGTGGTGGAGCGGTACCCAAAAAACTCAGAAAAAGCAAGTCTTTAGGAGAGGAGTTATCGTAAGAAAGGATTATTTCACTTTTATTATTTCACTGCACAGTCTATTTTCAGATTGGTCCCATACCGTGCGTGAATTGTGCAGACGGCCAAGATTCCTCCAGTATTCTATTGGTCAATAAGATTACTCCAGTATACTATTGGTCCATTATGAATATGTGAATCTCGCTCATTTAACATTATTTAAATTAGTTATCCGGAAATCTCCGATTCATATTTGAAAAGGTCTATTAGCGATCGTGTCTACAGAGAGCGTGACGTCATTCGTCTTATATGTACGTACGCAGTATAGGGCAAATGACGTCACGCTCTCTGGTGTCGAGTTGAGTCGATCCTTGCATGCTAACTTCAGACCTCTCATTGCATTGACTCGAATTTGCATTGATTGCTGCAATACTGGATATGCATGATCGATCAGACAGTCAGATGACATCATATCTGGACGTCGGCATTGAAATAATTGTTCAAAGTCCAGCGTTCATCAAGGCTACGTGCAACTAAAAGTGTAGTCATGCCTAAGACTGTTTATCAATCACTGGCCTAATCTGTAAATGTTAGACCTAGCATACTGTGCCCTGCACTCATTCAGTCATTTCTTCTCATTAACTGTGTAATTTAGGCCCTAGGCTAACGTTAGGCCCTCACAAGGCCTAATGATTTTGTTTCGAACCATCACCAGACAGCAATTTCAGTCTGCTAAACCATGTAAGCTGTGTGAACAATTTCCATGACAAGTTTTGAAAGTTGTTTCAGGAAGTGTTGTAATTACACAAAGCAATTTCATCAAAGTGTTGCCCACCAAAGAACAAAAATCGCCTCAAGCAGATGACATCATGGCAGCACTTAATAATCTTGCAAAGTTAGCTTGGGAGGTCTTCAAGACAACGGCAGACAAAACCAAACTTTATCAGAGATTAACAGCTGTTAAAGAAGCAATGCATCACATCCGTGCTAAGGACATCAATATAAACCATACTTCACACATTTCACGACTGGCCATTTCTGGAAGCAATGTTATTAATGCTCCTGTTGGTTTTTTACACATTTACGATGACCAATTTATGAGCATGAGCGTTTTTATGTTAAAGGATGGAATTTCACTACCTTTACATGATCACCCAAGTATGTTCGGCCTTATCAAAGTTGTGCATGGTAGAGTACGGATACGTTCATACAGTCATGCAACGGTAGATGCCCAAACTTATAAACAATCCGAGGATGGGCTCAGTTCTTTTCAACAAAGATTAATTCCATCACGCCTGACTACTGATGAAGAATTCTCTGAAGAATCGCAAGCGTGTATTCTCACCCCTGAAGAGGGAAATATCCATCAAATAACGGCATGTGGAGGACCTGCAGCCTTTCTGGATATACTAGCTCCACCCTACAATTCAGAATGTGATAGGAACTGTCATTATTACAAGGAAGTTCCACAGAATTGTGCTCCAAAATTGCAAGAAGCAAACTCAGACATAAGGTGGTTAAAGCAGATTCCATCACCATCAAGTTATTATTGTGAAGAAATGGACTATTTGGGACCAGACATTAATCCTACTTAATTTGTTAATGTTTTGTAAAAATCAGTCTTTTTAAAATTAGCTGTCATTTGTGAAACAGAAGAAGTGTGCAGCACTTTCCTAGAAGGGTACTTTAAGATAACATAACATAACAAAGTTTAAGTGGTCAGACATGTGGTAGAAGGCTAATGCATCTATTAATTGAATGTCTCACTTTCTACACCCCGGACAAGGTGCGTCATTGCGTGACCTGCATCATGCAAGTGGTGTATTTTGACTCACCCTCAGTCACACAATTGACTAACATCTTGTCTCAAAATGACTATACCTGTGTCACAAAAGTGACGCATGTTTCATTGTAATTGATGCACACCACAGTTACAAAAGTGACGGACATCACATTAACATTGAGGTACTGTACCAAAAAGTAAAATAAAAAAAGAAGTAAAATTTGTAGTTTAGGCAGAAATACATTTTGTGTCAAAATCTTTAACAAAAGCAATTGAATCTTTAAGAGTATTAATATTATCATTGGCCTTCATAAATTGTACATTTAATCACATGCAACAGATTTAGCAAGTAACCCACATTGACCCACTCCTGTGTCATTGTTTGAAATGAATATCATCTTTGGTGAAATAAATCGTCCCACAGTCACATTTATGACTGACATCTTAAGTGAAATGACGCACATGTGAGTCACATTTTGTTTTGCAATGACCTACCTTTCACTCACCTTTCCGGGGGTATAGTGGGTGGTACATTCAATTGAGAGGTACATAAGAGGCAAACAGCTGTTAAGAAAACTGAATCAATTCTTATTCCATATACAATAGTTACAAAAGTTTATATGCAAATGACTGCAAAAGTTTACTGTAGGTTCAAAGAGTGACTGATTACTTATTCAAATCGTTTAGTCACTTTCTGGAAACTCAATGTAAGCCTATTTATTATTTTATTAAAGAATTTTTTTTTTTTCACCAATTGAAAAACCTTTGTACGAATTGAAAATGTTAAAAACAATTGTCGAGGTTGTGAATAGTACTTGATTTAGTGGATTCTCTTTTAATATTTTTTTAACATATACATTATTTGGGTTGTAAGCCACAATATTTCAGCAATAAGATGCAATATAGTGCCTAAATACTTTAGGAAGGTAAGGATTTACTTTAACTACTGATATGATTATTTCTGCAAAATATTTTAAGTTGAATATTTTATTTGATTAATTTATCACAGAACTGCATGTCTACATCTCTGATTCATATAGTACAGGCAAAAAAAAAAATTGTATTGTGAAGTACTGTAGGCTAGGCCTATGTGTTGTTGGGAATGTTGTATTTTTGTGCATTATAATATACTGAAGTAGTTCTGCAATTGATCTTCCACATGTTTTGGTAGCGTTGCGATCATTTAGCGATTAATTTCTTTAAAAAAAAAGAAAAGCAACAGAATGAAGACTTGTAAATATGGAAGTAGTGCATCCTATAATTAGATCAACTTTAAAATTGCATTCTATTACCTTGATTTTTTTCACATGCACAAGGTGCATGTTCTGCAAAATCCTTGTATGCACAAAGGAAAAGTTACATGCATACGTGTATGCGTGCACCCGAGTAATTTAAACTGTGGGTACTGGTCTTTATATTGGTTGAACACTACAACTATAGGAAATCAAAATATGAATTTTATCATTTTAGTTATTTTAAAGTATTGTTGCAAAGATGTATGTGGTATAGATATGAATTTTTTTATGTTGGTGCACATCTCTCACTTGTACAATGGATTGACAAATAAGTTATCATACATGTAGAATTTTTGTAAAATTTGCATGTAGGACAAACAGATGATTAAGATATTGTGCAATTTTACACTACAGTTTGGTGTTATCAAAAATCTTTGAGACAACAAGCAGTGGACAAGTTGTTTTCAGAATGACTTGTCAGACCCTCACCTACAGGTTGTACAGAAATGTACTCATTTTGATAACCTGATGGTTCAAATATCATCTGTTACCCCTGAGGTAAAGTATAACCAAGGAGGAGCCTATAGACTTCTAACCACATGTTAGAATTAAATTCAGGAAAAGTGAATGAATTCTTTTTTGCATTTTTTCCTATTGCATGTAAGCTGTAGATATTAGGCTACTACATACAGTTTTATGTACGTTCAGTTTTTGCAGCTTAAATGATCTTTCCCAAAATTGTAACGAATTGTGTAAAGCATGTTATTGATAAGTGACTTACTGTGAATGGAACATACTGTAAATATATACGGTATTTGGAAGGCAGACTTGTGGTGATGCTCAAAAAAAATGTTCCCAAAGGGATACTTTTGTTATCATTGTGGAATGTTTTTCAGAGCAGTTCCAGAAAATTAATGATGGAGATGATTCTTCCTCAAGAGCAAAACTTGAACCTTTCTTCTCAAGATTGATGATTTCTAAGCACCTCAAGCCAGCATGTGACATAGATTTTGCACCATTACCTACAGTAAGTCAAGGTTTCAAATGCAGGGGGAGGGGAGGGCATCCCTTGGCATCTGCCCTGATTCTCTGAGTTTTTCAAGTTCTGTATTCATCTTTGCTATATTCGTAGTCATGTTATGTCATTGCTTTTTTTTAATTCCTTTTTGTTCTTCAGTTTCATAGAATTAATCAAATCAATTCTTACCTGATCTCATAAGAAGTGTATGTATTTGAATGTAACCTACTAAAACCAACTGCAATTAAGGAGCATTCGGCTGAAACTTCAGGGCGTATTCTGGTCTCCATACAATAGTCGAATACATTTTCAGCTTGCTTGTGATTGAAATCAAACATAATTATTTCTAATTAAAATTTAATTCATTTTTCAGTGACATGAGTATTAAAATTGAGTTCTCTGTCATTTTAAAATTCCCATGAATTAGCAAAAAAGACAGCCTCAATTTACGATCAAGAACTTTCAGCCGCAGTTACAAGCGAAACACTTTCTAGGTTATTAAATGTTTGTAATGTATTTCCTACCCTTGCAGCTGTATTCCTAAATCTTTTGCCATATGAAGTTATTATTATTGTTGTTCTTATTATTAATCGTATTATTATTATTTTTGTTATTATTATTAATATTGTTGTTATTATTATTATTGTTATTATTATTATTATTATTATTATTATTATTATTATTATTATTATTATTATTATTATTATTATTATTATTATCATTAATTACTTCTTATATAGCACTCACTTCTACACAACAAATATGAAATCAGCAGCACTTTACAGTTTGGATAGCTGTGCCAATGTTTCAGATCTTTTAATAATGTTGGAAAAGTTTAGTTCATGATATTTTGTAGGAGGTTCATGCAAATAAAAAGGACACCTAGAATTATTCCTGATATGATGTATTGTAATGTATGTAAATATTTATGAAAGTAAAATCATTGATAGCATTTAAAATGTGTAAAGAACTTTCTTTGAATATAGTTGGAGAAATAAATGACAAAGATATAATTATTGCTCAAAAATTAATTGTCCTTTGTCTCTTGATCAAATATTTCTGAAGTGATAACTAATTTTGCCATATTCCATAGGTTTATCATCAGGTTTAGAATGAGATTGGCTGTGCACATGTAGAATGAGATTGAAATTTGTATTGTGTTTTGAATATTGATTTTATTATTACAGCTATGTTATTAGTTGCATAGCATGAAGATATACATCTTACCGGTATCAAAAGGGACTTTTTGTCCAAAAATCTTCTTTATTCAGTCTCGTGTAAATTAGGGAGATGTCATCTTTGAATATTTGATAATTGTAAATGATTCTTTCTCAAGTTTCCAAATTCTTAAAAAGTACCCTCCACATTGTTGAAAAGTTGGACCTGGCTTGCTTGAAAAAGAAGAAGGCATGAAGGTTTGAACCACAAATAAATTGAGAGAAATTTTCATGGTAAATTGGAAAAAGCGATATAGGTTGTAGGGGCCCATTCTCCCTTGTAAATTTGTGTACTTGGAGACTACTTGTAACACCTCTTTTGCCTATGCCCCCTTGAGAAAATCCTGGATACTGAAATAGAGGGTATTCTTCCTCCCCCACATACACACACTTTTTATATCGTGAATAAAGGATTAGTTCAATGGTCAAACACGTACATCTTATATGAAAGAGGAGTTTCACAGAAAAAGTAATGGTGAAGAAAGCATTCAAGAATCTTATTCCATTAAGGCGATGATTTAAGTTTAAAGTTTGATATCATTGGTGAAGAAATGACTGAGATCAGACTACATGTAGTTGTGATGGCATAGCCTCAGATTCCTCCAACTTTTTATGTATTCTTTTCTATTTTGCTTTTTGATTTTGTGGCATAACAACCATTGGATATGTCAGGAAAGTAGTAAAACAGAATCTTGTAAGGATGATTATAATTTATCACCTAAAGAAAGGAAAAATAATTGAAATAGGAAAACAGTCTAATAAATTTTCTCTAAATAAAATACATTAACAATTGCTAGGAATGTGAGGATACGGACGTCAACCTTCCATAGTAGACTTACTACAGTCATTTTTACAAAAATAAGAGAGAGCTTCAAACTTGAATATCTCCTTAACGTAGTAAGATTTTTGAACGATTTCTTTACCATTTTGTTACTTTTTAAGTTGTCTTTCATATAAGATAAATTTACCTTACCACTGAACTAATCCTTTAGAAAATGGAAAATAATGATAAACGATTACGAAAAGTTAAATGATTTTAATCTTGAATGATAAATATGCCACCAAAATGGCAGGGTGAATGAAAACAGGAAGGATGGAAGAGGAGAGGCATTGCACAAACATGAACTTATCTGGGTAATATACCAGGGTTGTCATGGATATAATTGACCAAAGTGTGGATATGACTGGAGTATATTATCCTACTAGACTCAATCATGAAGGCTAGGGGTAGGGTATTTGCGAATGGTATATGAATAAGCATTTATGCCCTTGTTCTTGCTGCAGCTAATTGTGTAGATATTTAAACAGTATCATTCAATCTTAAAATATTTATTTGCTGATGCAAAAACATTGTCAATCATGATTTTGTTATCAAAGTAATAAATAAAGAAATACAATTATATAACTTATAACTTTCTTGCAATATTTTTTCTTGATATTAATTTTTTTATAGTAACAATGGTTTAAAAGGATAGGAAACATCTTTTCCTTTCAGTGACACTGGTCTGCAGGGGTATGTTTAGGTGTCTGAGATGCCACCAACGACAATTTTTTCTTTTATCTAAGTGTGAGGAGGTAGAAGCGATTATTTTCAGTCCAGTAACCATTTTTGCTATTGTGAAACATGGATCTTCACCGATTTTTTCCCCCTGTGTTTATATTTTGATGGTCATTTTATGTCCCCCTCCCCATCCCCCTCCACCACACTCCCAAATACTACAGGTACATTTGAGGCCCCCAGGGCAACTTCCCCCTTCCCTGTCCCTGGGTGGCACTGTCTTTTTTGATACCACAAACACTTCCGTAAGTTCTGCTCGCTTTCCTAAATCAATATCTTTGGAATTTGAAATACGTATATATTGCGTTACTGGCAAAAATGAATGTTAAAGAATGATTATTCCCCTTGCCTCTTGAAATACGAAAAGAACATTACTAGAGTACCACCACCATAAAAAAATACAACAAAAATAAATTATGAATGATTATGAAATGAGACGAATATAAGTAAGCCCAATGTCAGAAATAAAAGTAGTTCCGCTTGGTAAGTTTTATTATAATTTTCATCCTTTCATCAGGTTTCATGGTATTTAGATGTACGTTTTTCTCACTGTATACAAGCAAAACGTGAGTACTTTTGTCTGTAGAATATTACCTTAGCCATTTTCGCGAAAAAATTATCTTGATTAGTTTGCTTATTCATTGTAGATGATACATTGGTCTTTCATCGAGTTACGCCATGGCTCTAGGTTGCGTCCTGATTTTAGTTGTTTGTTTACCTAAAACGAAGATATTTGGCATCAAATTTGGATAAATGCACCAAATCCGGCAAAAAATTTGTTACAAAATATGTGAATCCTCAGAGTCCTGTTAAGAATAATATTTGGTGGCATATTTTATCAAAACGAAGTCATTTTAGACATGGCGGCCATTGTCGTGTTAAATATCTTAAAGACACGGAAATGATTGACCAATCAGCAACGTTCCTACGGGTTCCTGCGCTACGGTTGATAAATTCTTCTTTTTTTGTACATGATCCTCCATAAGCTTAATACAGGAACTCTGCAAGACTCCTTATCCCATACAGAGAATAGATGCCAAGCTATAGCCTGCATAGCAGATGCCAGTCTTGTGTGACCGGGATGGTTGTGGATGAACACTAGGTTTTCACCCTACTCTTTCGAGAAGTGTTCAGAGAACCAGGTAGGATGTGACTGTCCTATCATTGATACCGACGGCTTAACATTCCCTCCAAAGGATGGCAAGCACCATTCAACCATTGTCACTTTTCTCAATAGCTGAATGAGGAGCAGGAGCTGCAAACGACATACTTTCGCTTTGATGATCGGCGTATCTGTCTGCATAGCTGTGGAAAAACTGATTAGACCTTTCAACTGAGCTACCTGACTCCTTGGGTTATTATATAAGAATAGTAAATTCACAACTCAATATGGACACGAAACGGTAGTACATGGAACACATGTTCGGGTTGATGTGCATTAGGTTATTGGTTCAATTCCAGTCAGAGATGTTATGTATTTTTAAAAGGTGGCAATCTTTAGAAAGTAGTATCTAATTAATAAACAAGCCATATTTTAGAGGAGTTTTCTTTTGGATAAATTTTTCTGGCCAATTTCTCTTTGCATCCAATTCATCATTTTTTTTTTAAGGAGGAGGGGATGCGGCAAGTTGGGGAAGCAGGCATGATTAGATTTAAATTTCAGCACCACTCAGAAAATTCCACCCCCTCCAATTAATCCCTGGCCCTACTCAACTGTCAAGACTCGAGTAGGAAGGTGGGGAGGTTTTTTTGCCAATTTGCCCAGGGGCTATAGTGCCGATACCATGACTTTCAAACTAGGGAAGGGGAAATAAATAGATTTGGGGATAAAATTTTACCCATGCACAAAGTCTGTTTTAATTTGTTTTCTTTAAGGGGGAGGGAATGGCAAGTGGGGGAAGTAGGCATGATTAGATTTAAGTTTAAGCACCACTCAGAAAGGGCAACCCCCTCCCCTCCCCATCAGCAACCATGCCTTTAATTTTGACAACATTCTTCAAGGCACGGTGACAGTGCCTATAATCTTAACTAATTTTTACAAGCACTGCAGCCGTGGCTACCTTATCAAAATTTCAAGATGTTTGCCATAAGTTTTTGACAATGACAAAGCAAACTTTTAATAGGATATGCTAGAAAAAAATGTAATTTCAAAACTTCTTTCTGAGATCCCTAGGAATTTCCACTTGAAATATATAATTTCTTGTTAAATTGCACCACTTGCAGCTACATTGTTTTGAAATATGACAAGTATTTAGACAACTATACATTTCCCTTTATTTTACCAACTGGATTGATAGTGCATCTTTAACAATGTTTTTGTCTTTTTCTCATTTTCCCTTACAGGTGCTGGCCAAGGTTAGTCCATTATTCATAGATCATAAGTGTTCTCTTTTGTTTGACACATCAAATAACAATATAACATAAGATAATATAACAAGATTACAGGCTAAGAAGGGTTAGTCACCCAATAAAAAGCCCAAACTAACACCACTATCACCACAAAAAAAAAAAAAAAAAAAGATGCCCAGAGTCAGCAAAGAACTCACCAATGTTGACTTTGAAATTGTGAACAGAGTTGGAGCCAACCACCCACCCAGGCAAACTATTCCACTCACTAACAACTCTTTGTGAAAAGCTAAAACGCTAAATATCCTTCCGTGAGAACTCCCCAGTCAACTTCAAACTGTTACCACGTGTCACATGAGGATCAGCTGAACCATGCAAGAAATAACAGGAAGTCAAAGCATCACTACCAGGTAGGAACTTAAAACCTGAATCATATTGCCACACACTCCTCCCAACAACTATCCGTGACCTGCAACTAAGCAAGAACACATCCAACCGGCACACTTTCCCTTCACACCAATATCATCTATCAACTAAAGTTTTGGAGGGTATGAATACTTTGTCCCATTTTAGAAAGTATGTAGGAGTTATCAGCCAGTGTGGATGTCTCAGAGGGTTTGGCAGGCTGTTTGGAAAAAGAAGAAGTTGTGGCATTGTTATAAAAAGAGTGGGTGTCCTGCGGAGCTTGCTAGGTATAAGGATCATGAAAAGTTCACAAAGGGTTTAATAAGAGATACTAAAGTACTTTTTGAAAAACGTTTGTCCAAAGAGCTTAAGATTAATACTTAGTCATTTCACTCTTATGTTCGCTCAAAGCAAAAAACCATGGAGGTTGTTGGTCCCCTTCAGGGTAATGATGGTGTTACTATCAATAGTGGTAAGGATATGGCTGAGGTTTTGAATGACTACTTTGTATCTGTTTTTACTAAGGAGTCCCTTGCTGATGATGTTGTGGAGTATCTTAGTGTGCACTCTCCAGTATTCATTAAGGATGTTGATTTTTCAGTTGATGTGTCTAAGAAGTTGAAGGGTTTGATTTCAAATAAAGCACCCACTCCTGATGGTATACATCCTGCTGTTTTACGCGAGTGTTCTGATGTTCTATCTGTTCCCCTGAGCATTATCTTTTCAAAGTGCTTTGATGTTGGTGTTCTTCCTAGTGATTGGAGAATTGCAAATGTCACTCCTATTTTTAAAAAGGGTGACCACAGTTTGCCCTGTAACAATAGGCCAGTGAGTCTTACTAGTGTTGTGTGCAAGGTCATGGAGTCCATTGTTAAGAATGTTGTACTAGATCATTTACTGGTCAATGCTTTGTTAAATTTGTCCCAGCATGGGTTCTTACCTAAGAGGTCTTGTCTTTCTATTTTATTAAAATTTCTTGCAATATTACTAAACTAGTTGATTCTGGTCATAATGTGGATGTTATATATTTAGACTTCCAAAAAGCATTTGATAAGGCTCCATTAGGCAAGCTCATGATGAAAACAAGAGCACTTGGTGTGGAGGGAAAGTGTGCCAATTGGATAAATTCTTAGTTAATTGACAGGTCACAAAGAGTTGTTGTTAATGGTAAAGTATCTCCATGGAAGAAGGTTACAAGTGGTATTCCTCAGGGTTCTATATTGAGTCCGCTTCTTTTTTCAATCTTCATTAATGATATTGATGTTTCCCTTGGTTCCAGGATTTGTAAATTTGCTGATGACACTAAGCTGTACAGGATTGTTGATGATGCTAGGGATTCTTCACTGTTTCAAACTGATCTGGATAAGTTAGTTTCTTGGTCCTAAACATGGTAGACTTCATTCAATGTTGATAAATGCAAAGTTATTCATTTTGGCTTTTGATTACTGCTTGAATGGTTCAAATCTTGGTTGTGTTGATCAAGAAAAGGATGTAGGTGTTGTCATTACTAGTAATCTAAAGCCTTCTAAACAGTGTGTTTTAGCAGCTGCAAGGGCAAAAAGGATGCTTGGTTTGATTAAAAGATATATATTTTTTTTTTGGTAGAGTGGTTGTCCTTAATTTGTGTAAGCAGTAAATCAGGCCTCACTTTCGGTATGCTTTTCAGGCTTGGAGTCCTTTTTATGAGTAGGATAAGTTCATTTTGGAGCAGGTTCAGCAAAGAGCCACTAGACTTATTCCCACAGTAAGGAATCTTATGAATCTATGTTGCGAATTCTTGGTTTGACCATGCTTGAGTTGAGAAGAGTATGTGGCGATATGATTCAGGTTTTTAAATTCCTATCGGGTAGTAATGCTTTGACTTCCTGTAATTTCTTGCATGTTTCAGCTAATCCTCATGTGACATGTTGCCATTGTACCCTCACAGTCCATCACATTCTCCTTGCTTGCCCCCTGTACAACCTTCCCAGAGCTTCCCTTGCTCCCCAGAGCTTCCCTTGCTTCCCAGAGCTTCCCTCGCTCCCCACAACTCAATTGCCGAGTTCTTCCAGAAAAACCCTCTGGATAAAATTTTCTCCTTTCTCCTCTACAACCATATTTAGTCCTCCTCTCCCACCCCCCTCTCTCTACTTTTTTTTTCACCCATGTACCTCCTCTCTCGATCCCAGCCTTCTGGCTTTTAGTTCTTGTATGTCCCTCAATCTCCCCTGTTTTCTGCCCTTTCTACCTCTAAAGTGATTTAACTGCTTAGACACAATTTGACCCTCGTTGTTGTGGTGCCCCAGAGCCTCCTCGCTCCCACAAACTCAATTGCCGAGTTAAGCTTTCATCAAACAAGCACCTTTCTTTCTCGATCCCAGCTTTCTGACTTTTAGTTCTTGTATTTCTCTCAATTTCCTCCCATTTTTGTCCTTCCTACCTCTAGAATGATTTAACAAACAATTGAAAGTTGATCAAAGAGTTCTCACGGATAGATGTTCGGCGTTTTAACTTTTTGCAAAGAGTTGTTAATGAGTGGAATGGTTTGTCGTGTGGGTAGTTAGCTCCAATTCTGTTCACAATTTTAAAGTCAACATTGATAAGTTCTTTACTAACTCTGGGCGTCATTGTTTTTTGTTTTTTTGTGGTGGTGGTGTTAGTTTGGGCTATGGGCTGATTCACCCATCTTAGCCCGTCATCTTGTTATGCTATGTTATCTGAGCTGTTCTTCTTTTTTTTTCTCCTACTTTTCCATCTTTTTATTTCTGTAAATGTTCTCTATCATATGATCCTAAATCCTTGAATATAATTTGTAGTCTTTTAGAACGACTTTTCGTTCTTTTGTAGTTTGATGTTCTTTAACCTCTCTGGCACTATTTGACCTTCACAAGTTTCACTTATCAATTAATAAATCAATCATATCAATGTCAAATTTTTTCTGCTTATTGTTGCTTCTGAACCTTAGTTTTTGATTGCTATAAGGGTGTTTCAGCTGATGTCACATGACTGTTTACATCACCATTTTGTCGAGAAAAACATTGTACACTTAATTAGGCTTATGTACGCTTGCATGTTGTGATATGATATTATTTTTGCATGATGATTATGCCAGAATCTTGCTGTGCTGTTGGTTGCACTAATAGATGTGTGCGGTGAAAAAAAAGACATTTTCTCGATTTCCATCTGATCCTGATTGACATCCAAAGTGGGTTTCTGTTGTACGATGCAATGGTTTTCAACCTACAGTAAAGACTAGGATTTGCAGCGAGCACTTTATATGAGGTATGTAGGTTTTGTCTGAGTATAACGAACAATCAGCTGGCGTTAATCTTAAAATTACTCTTTGTATACCTGATGAATATAACAAACTTAAGGAAAATATGAAGTAAAATCAGAAATGAACAAATATTGTAATTAGTAAAAGTGCTGAACTTGCACTGGTACGTTAGCATGTAGTATGTTTGTTGTACATGTGATGTGACTGGGCTGTGTGAAGACACGTGAAACTCAACGATGCCGCTGCCCTGCAAAATGGCTTCCAGATGAGTCAGAGTCATGTGATGAAATCCTGCTATAATGTAACTTTCCACATTAAAGATTAAAACATGTTGACTCTTAATCTCATAATCAATTTGTGAGTTGGGCAATTCAACTACAGTAAGTGTTGGTGTATTTTACTTTCTCAAATCATTATTTCTACGACAAGTTTAAATCTTAATCTGTCCCTTATACCAGAATTCCAGATCTCTTCTCTCCTCACTATCCTCAATCTTGGACCTTTTCGAAGACAATTCTTTCTCAAACATCATCAACTTCCTCAGCAACAACAACCTCTTCCACCACATTTAACTTCCCCCTTTTCCCCCTTTCTACACCTAACCTTACTTACCTCCTTTTTTTTCTCTTTCTGTTTTTCCCCCCTTTTCTCCCTTACAAACCTTCCTTTACTCACTATCCTAAATCTTACACCATAATTTATTAACACCCTCTTGGCACATTTGACTCTGACTGTCGCAGTGCTGTAATCATCAACAAACCAAACCATTTAAATCTTATCTTGACATGGAGCTCCATTGCTGTAGTTGACTGAAAAAGTTTGAGTAAATAATAGCTAGAAGTACATGTCTTTGATGTAGAGAATTTTCGGCAGGAAGATATTTTTTATCTCGATTTAAGCTGATTTAAATATTTGAAACTCAATAATTATTGGAAAAAGGAAGATATTAAGAAAGGATTTTGGATGATTTCTAATTGACTAGAGTTGTTGTAAATTTATAAACTTTTTCATTATTTCTGAATCTTTGGAAAAATATGAAAAGATAAATTATGCACATTGTTTGGTTACAAATGTGGAATATGGTGCACAGATGAAATATACTGGAAGTTATGGGACCAAATGTGATGTTTTACATTCAAATTAAATCAATTAAGCTTAATCAGCCATTTTTGCAGCGGTACTAACCCAAAGGTTTTCTTGTGATGCCCGTGCAGTGGGGGGCAATTTGGGCTGTTTACCCCCAGAAATATCATATTTTTCGTGAACGTTTCTTTTCTGGGGGCAAGCGGACTATTAGACCTTTCGATTGAGGTAGGATATTCTATATTAAACTTTGATTAGTTACCCCTGATTAGCTGTACCCACATTGCAACAATTATACAGTACCTTTATCCTTTACTTATATTAAGGGATTTAGGATCATATGATGGAGAACATTTACAGAAATAAAAAGATGAATAAACTATTTAAACTTCTTATGCTTTATACTTTAGAGCTTTCACAACATCTTTATAAGATGACTGTTAATAATAGTCTCCTTGGCAGGAAGTGATTCATTTCATATGTAGATAATGTCTTAGGTATGACAGATTTTGCTAAGTTACTTCATGGAATTTGGCATCATGTAACATACAGCATGCCTTCTATAAATAAGCACTATATTGTGATACATGACATTTTGGTGTAAATACTACAGTTTATTCCAGAAAGATATTTGAAAAGTTCAAACATATGAGAGAAAAGTTGTTAATTAATTTCTATCTTTTGTGTATGAATGAAGTGATGTTTATAAATTAGTGATTTCTTGGGTTTTGTAGATGTTGGCAGAAGTTGCATCCTTCTCACCATTGGAGGAAAGAACATCATGCTTGACTGTGGTATGCACATGGGATACAATGATGATGTAAGTTGTAAACATGATTGGTCAATATGTGTTACTTAATATATCTACAAACTTGGACAAACTCTTGAAATTCCTAAGCAGTTTTCTTATATTCTTTATGTATATGCATTATGCAACCACCACCAATTCTGCATTTAATTTGTATGCCCTCCATACCACCCCCACTCCCCCCACCACCCCCCTTTCCAAAGTCCCAAACTGATCTCAACATGGGTCAATATTTACTAATGCGGGATAGAGGGAGAATTTTTATTTAGGCAAAACATTAGACAGAGGACAGTACTTTTGATTTAAAGTTTACATAAAGTCCCTTGAAATGAAATTAATGATATAATTTCCTTAAAGCTTGATATAAAAACTGAAGTGAAATTGTTAGAGATTGTTGGGCTGTTTGGCTGTTTCAATGTGTTTTGTCCAAATTTGTAGGTATCTGTATGTACTCGCTACAGTCTTCATGTAAATAAGTTTGCTTTGTTAGATTTTCAGATACAAAAATAGATATATCTATTTCCAAAAGTTTTATTTTGCAGTGTATGGGAGCCCTACTATAAGAAAGTTTTAACAATAGGCCTATATAGTTTTTAGGCATTCAATTCTTTACGAAAGAAAGCACACACAAGAAAGCTGGTGGCCTGGTCAGAAATCAGATTTGTATTTAAGTTAAATTGGGCAGAGCCTATTGTATTATGATAGATCATGGTTTGACCATTTTCACGTTGCTTGGCTTAATCCATTTTGTGCCATATTGTGCTGACTTTAGTGGCTTTGAGATACTTTTACAATTTGAAATAGGAAGATCCCAGGCAGCTCTTTGTGTCATAATTTATGTTATTTTTTCATATATTTTCATAGAGACGCTTTCCAGACTTTTCTTACATTACAAGATCTGAGCGTTTGACTGAGTTCTTGGATTGTGTAATTATCAGGTAAGTATTAACTAGTGGAGAAATAAATACCCTTATAAGTTAATGGAGAGCTTAGTATAAGTTTTTATAATGCTTGCAGTTAAAGCCTTATGATAAAATTCACAATTTTGCTGCACCCTCACAGTTTGAAACATTTTGTGTATACAGCTCACTGTCCAGAAACAAGCTAGTCATAGCCTGAATGAGCTCACATCATGGTTTTGAACTTTGCAAAATCCTTCACTGCAAGCTTAAATAACTGTGCTATAAGTTCAGATATCTTTAGTGGTAATTACCAAGCTAAGATTTTTCCCAGGCATTTTCTAACCGAGTACGTCATGACAAGTGGTTACCTGTGTATTTAAGTTCTCTATTAGAATTTAAATGGTACTGTTTAATGAATGGCTAAATATTATTGTTGATGCATTAAAATGTCATGCCATATCAGATCTCAGATTTACACATATGGTTCTTTCATAAGATGTTTTATTTCCTTTTATCGTTCCAAGCCATTTTCACTTGGACCATTGCGGGTCCCTGCCGTATATGTCAGAAATGGTGGGTTACGACGGCCCAATCTACATGACTTCACCAACTAAAGCCATTTGCCCTATCCTGCTGGTAAGTTGAAAATTACTGCAACATTAGACTTACAGAAACCAAAAGAAAAAAATATTTTGAGAATTTGAAAACTGCCTCTCCTGACTGCTTGTTCACCACCAACACATTTTTCTCCCCTAACCTGCAGTAATTTGACACCTCTCTGGCACTATTTGACATGCTGTGTACAAGTCTCAACACTCAATCAGATTCACATCATTCTTAGCAGCATTTGATATTCTAAATTTTTGACAAATGATATGTTTTGCTCATAATAATCTCCTTTGTATCAGTGTTATCAAGTTTGTTTCAAGTCTGTCACTCTGTCTACTGGAGTTTCAGTGAGTTTTCAGAAGAAGTTGGATTTAGACATCTATGTTGCTGTTAGTAATTGCCCAACCCAACATTTTATTGTTTAATTATTCTAATTTACATCACAGGAAGACTACAGGAAAATTACAGTGGAAAAGAAAGGAGAAACCAACTTCTTCACATCAGCTGTAAGTTGTAACATTTTTTTTGTTCAGTTTGAGTTTAATAATTTGTATTGTTTTTGAAGTACTGGAGAGAACATTGGTTTGACTGCCTGAAAATTAATTGAAACGTGAATATAAACAGCAAATCTCACCAAAATGTACTGTGTTGAATATTGGATTGAAAGACATGTCAGACCATATAAAAGGCCATTTTCATCACATTTGAATATGATTGGACTATATTTGGTCAATTCCAAAACGATGTGATGTATTTTTAGCTCCATGTAGAATTTTGAGTTTTCTGTTTCAACTTTCTGGGTGATGAGAGTGGAAGTAATCTCATTATTGGTTTAAAAAAAAACTGACTTGTCCAAACAGTTTAAAGATAAATAGGAAAGACAGTTCATTTTTCTTGATATTGTTTGAAATTGTCAGGTTTTTAGCCAGCAATTAGCTTATAAGTGCGGTTTATTTCATAACTACCTGATTGGCCCTAAATCCTCTGTAAGTCAAATACTTCAGGTACACTGAGTGAAGAGAAATCTTGAGTTTGTTCTACTATTGAAATTAAAATTCTTCTTCCAATTATTTTTCTCCCACAGATGATCAAGGACTGCATGAAAAAAGTTGTTGTCGTTAATCTCCACCAATCTATTCAGGTATTGTGTCTGCTACATTCAAGCCATTGTATCATCTTATCTTATATTCCTACAAAAAAATATCAATCATACTTTTCAATGTTAAAAGTAATGTGGGAAGAATTCTAAAAATACTATTGGCACTTTAAAGGGGGAAATTTTGATTGGTGCAAAGCCTGTATTTAGAAAATGTAGTCAAGCCATTTATTTGACATCAATAATAATTGATACATTTAATGCTTAAATACAATTTATCTTATATAAAAGAAGACAAAGGAAGAATAAAATGGTTAGAAAGTTTACTTCCTTTAAGGTAATATTTAAATTTAAATAAAGTTCTCTTAGATTTTGAAAGAAGTGACTTAAATCAGTTTAGAAGTTACATCACAGCCTCATATACCTCAAAAAAATGTACTTCTGTTAAAATAATTTCTGAGATTTTGTGATTCACAGCCACTATGTCAGGAAAATATTAAAATAAAACTTGAATTTAACACAGTTTGAAGAAGAAAAAAAATGTTTTCAGTTAATAAAGAAATTTAAAAAAATTGACAGTATGATTTTACTCTTTCTTCTGTAGATTTTCTAAACCAGTTATTTCCATACAACTTGTGACATCTTTAAAATGTAATATATCCTGAATGGAACAAACATCAAAGGACTTTATTCACTGCTCTGATTGTCTTTTATTATCATACATGATAAATGTATCTGACCATTTAGCTAATCCCTTCAGCATGTGAATTCAAGCAGGTGGTGCCTCACTAATTTGATGATGTGAGGAATTTAAGATGTATATATGACTACCATATTAATATAACTAAGAAGTGTATACTGCCATCTTCTGACATTTCAGTACTCTTGAATGGGTAATGATGGAAGAGAGATCATTATGGGAAGGCAAGGAATTGGAGTCACGAACAATAACGGCGAGCGTTTTGCTGATTTTTGTGAAATGAATGGTAATTGGTGGCACTTTATTCAAGCATAGGGAAATTCACAAATACACTTGGACATCGCTATGTGGTAACACAAAGAATCAAGTTAATTATTTTGCTATATCATAGAAACACAGAAGCTCACTTCAAAACAAAGCATTGAGCTGATATTCACAGTGATCACAACCTACTTACTGGCAGGTTTTGAATTAAATTAAGAACACAGATGAAACCTGGACAAACTAGAACTGTATGAATCTAACAAACTGAAGTGTGACGAAGTTAGGCAAGAGTATGACAGATAGAATTGGAGAAGATTACATCAAATAGGAGGAAGTATAAATGAAGAATGGAAACAGATAGAAACTGTACACAACATGACAGCCATGAAAATATTCAGGAATATACAGGGTTCAAACAAGCCCTGGATATCTGCAGAGTGCAATAAAAGAGAGAAAGCTTTTAAACAACAAATGGAAGATGCTAAATCTGTACGTATCAGGCAGATCATACAAAGTGAGTACAAGAAAAAGGTTAAGGAGGTGACATAGAGAGTATGTGCGGACAAAAGAAGAATGGTAGACGATGCAGTGAAAGATGCGGAAGAAGCAGCATCAAGAGGTGACATGAACAGCATCAAGAGGTGACAGCAGCATCAAGAGGTGACAGAGGTGACATGAACAAGCATCAAGAGGAAGAAGCAGCATCAAGAGGTGACATGAACAGCATCAAGAGGTGACATGAATAGCTTCAAGAGGTGACATGAACAGCATCAAGAGGTGACATGAATAGCATCAAGAGGTGGCATGAACAGCATCCAGAGGTGACATGAACAGCATCAAGAGGTGACATGAACAGCATCAAGAGGTGACATGAACAGCATCAAGAGGTGACATTAACAGCATCCAGAGGTGACATGAACAGCATCAAGAGGTGACATGAACAGCATCAAGATTTGACATGAACAGCATCAAGACATGAACAGCTTGTACAAGAATACAAAGACATGCTATAAAGGAAGGAAGAAAAGTGCAGGTATAAGAAGCAGAGATGGATAATTAATTACAGGAGAAGATGAGACAAAGGATATATGGAAGGATCATTTGAATACACGTTAAACTAAGCAATGGTAGAAGCTATAAATGATGAGCTAGACAAGTTATTGGATACTCATGACAAAGAGTTGCAGATAATGTAGATAATTGTAGAATTACAGCCAAAGGAGTGAGAAAAGTGTTAACAAGAATGGAAAAGCAGCTGGAATTGACGACATAACAACAGAAATGTGAAAAGGTAGCAGAGAATTCTCAGAAGAATTATTAACAAGGTTATTTAATAAGATAATGGAATAAAGAAAGGTTCCTAAGACATGGAAGAAAAGCATAATCATGGTAGTGCCCAAGAAAGGTGATCTAACATGGTGTGACAATTTTAGAGGGATTTCACTATTACCGACTGGGAGCAAAAGTTTTCGGAGGTTAGTTATTGATAGAATTAAGGAAGCTGTAGATGATACATTGAGCGTTGAACAAGCCGGTTTCAGAAGTGGGAGGGGAACAACAGAACAGATATTCACATTAAGAAACATAATAAAGCAGAGCATAGAATGGAGAGAATCACTATCTAAACTTTGTTGATTTTACAAAGGCTTTCGACAATGTTAAGAGAAATATTTTATAGAAAATAATGAAAAGATATGGAATCCCGCAAAAGTATATTAACATAATACAGGATTCGTATGCAGAAAGTGTAAGCACAGTAGATTTTGATGGGAAAATATCAGACTGGTTCATTATAACACAGTAATCAGGCAAGGATGTGCAATGTCAGGATTCCTCTTCATCCTAGTACTATACTGGACAGCTGGATTATGAAGGCAACCACAGACAACCACAGACTTGGAATCAGATGGAACATGTACACAACATTAGAAGATCTGCATTATGCTGATGATATTGCTTTCATTTCAAACACAAGGGAAAATCTACAGAAGAAAACATCTCGACTCCATGAAGTTGGAACATATATTGGGCTGAAAATGAATGAAAAGAAGACAAAGACAATGAGGATGGACAATAACAGCTGAAGAGCAATAAATGTACCAGATAACGAGCTAGAAGATATAGACAAGTTTGTATATCTGGGAACAACAGTGTCTAAAGATGGAGGCACCGAAGATAACAGAAGGAGAATCTCCTTAACACGGACCACATAAACAATTTAGTACAATATGAAATTCAAACATATACAAGAGAAAAACCAAACTTATAATTTTTCACATTAATGTTATATCAGTGTTACTTTACAGCTGTGAAACCTGGAAGTTCAACAAATCAGATGAAAATAAACTGGACATATTTCAAAATCAGGAAAATGAGATGGTCTATAAAGATCAGCAATGATGAATTATATGAAAGAACACAGACAATACCAATTAGCAAGACAATTATACAAGAAGATGGAGATGTATTGGGCATGTGCTAAGGAGAGATAATGATTATTATGCAAAAAACACATTGTTGTGGGCCCTGGAAGGAAGCAGGAAAAGAGAAAAACCAACAACAAATTGGAGAAGGACTGTTGAGAAACAGAGGAAGGAGCTTGGGTGGAATAGTTGGAGGGAAGTGACAGAATTTGCAAAGACAGGAAGAAATGGAAGAAGCTACTCCATGAAGCCTTAATCTCACACTCAGGAGAGGAGAGCAGTAAGGTAGATAAGTAAGGCTGTAGAGAGCTCATATTTGATAGCAGATTGTGATTGTGGAGAGAGTATATGATTGTGTATAGAGTTCAGAGGTCAGTTTCTTGGTTCAATTGCTTGATGTATAAAGACTCATAATTTATGGGGGTAATGGCCCTGCAATGTCCCCCAACCCCTCCCTGCCAAGTATCTAGCTATAACTCTGCCTACTTTTGATTTTAATCTGCAGGTTGATGATGAACTTGAGATAAAAGCGTATTATGCTGGTCATGTACTAGGAGCTGCTATGTTTCAGATTAAAGTCGGCTCTGAATCAGTGGTCTACACGGTAAAGATGTCTACATTTCATATTTCACTTCTATTATTTTTTATAGTAGCTGTTGCTATTTAATTTAACATATAATAGGTGATTGTGTTTATCAATGTTTATATGCACAATTTATTTGAAAATTTCAATTTTCTTTTCAGGGTGATTACAACATGACACCAGATCGGCATCTTGGGTAAGTACGACTTCAGTTAAGGAAATGAGCTCTGAGAGGTTGACTATATTATGCATGCCTTACAATAGATCAGACAAATACAAAACTGTTACACTTCCTGTCACCACATTGTCTAAGAATGCTGATTTGAGAAGTTTCTTGAAGGTTTGCTGTGTCACAGTTTGTTTGTATTTTCTGAAACTGAGGTATCAAGTCATATGTGGTATTAACAGTTCAGAAAAATTTCTTTGGCTTGAAAAGTGTGTGCATCATGGCAAATAGTACCTACAGATATGTATACTAAAATTTTAGGGCTAATTTTTTTTTGATGGTGGGGAGGGGGAGGGGGGGCATTTTTATTTAAAAATATTTCTCAGGAATACTTTTTAGCTATGTTCAGTTTGTGATAAAAATATGTTTTCAATGTCTCAAAGTTGGTGAACCCTTTCTATCATAAATTCTATTTTCAGAGCCGCCTGGATTGACAAATGCAGGCCAGATATTCTTATTACCGAATCCACCTACGCAACCACAATACGAGATTCTAAAAGGTTAGTATTATATGCGTCTGGGTTGAAAATAGTGTTTCCTTTGTATTTTAGTGTTTTATTGACCCTTGGAGCATAATTTAAAAAATCTGTAAATTTGAGGGATTTATGGACAGGTAGCAAGAACGTGAGCTAAATTGAAAGAAATTAAGCTAGAAACGATGAAAATAAGCATAATCACAACATGTCTTTGTTATTGGATAATGTACAATGCAAATTAGGGGTGTGTCCCCTCTTGTCCAATCATATTACAGATACAAACCTAAGATATGTAAAAATAGCCAAATTTTATGCTCAATTTCTGTCAAATAATGGTTTTCTTGTTCCTCTCTCAGGTGCAGAGAAAGAGATTTCTTGAAGAAGGTGCATGAATGTGTGGATAGAGGAGGCAAAGTATTAATCCCAGTATTTGCACTGGGACGAGCTCAGGAACTATGCATATTGCTGGAGACATATTGGTATGTATCAAAGAAATCAATTATGGCTTGAAAGTTTGTTTTATTTTGTTATTCCTTGTTCATCAGTTTGTGGTGAAAAGTCTCATTGCTGATGTTAAATGATAATTCAATAGTTACACGTAGTTAAGTTTTAAAATAATATTGTAGAATTAGTGAAGAAAGGTAGTTTAATTTTCAATGAAATGTAACAATCATTAAAGGTGTATTTACAAGTACAAAAGTGTTGTGTTCAACCAAGTACTAAATAGAGCATTGAATTGATAATTGAAATTTGAAAGTTTTTTTAGTATATTAGAAATGTGATGTATGAACAAAAAACACCAAAAAAAGCTTTTGTTTTCTAAAAATTTCTTTCCTTAATTTCAGACCTTAGAAATGTTCAAAATGCTTTCTCCAGCTTGAGGTTGGTTTAAAAATCAAATAAAATTAGAAATAAATTGCTGAGGTTAAAAAACAATGGATTAGCATAAGAAAATAAAGACTATGTCCCATTCATACATCACAAGAGTATTAAACACAAACATTTTCATATTGGCACAAAAATCTTCTAAAAGCTGTAAATGGTCATTTATAACCAATTTTGATGATTGTTTTTGCTTTCTTCATTTAACAAAAAAATCAATTTAACAAATGATGCCTCTACTCGTCAATGTACATTTAAGACATGAAGGTTTGAAAGCACTCTTCCACAGTAAATTGTATACATCTTTGTGACATCTCAAAAACCTCTTGAACAGAACAAAATATCCAAGTAGCTTCTGTACTCTCTTGTATATCCATGAGGCAATATCTTAGGAGAAATGATCACTCAATCATTCACAGTTAATGCACACATCACCTCAGGCATATGATACACAGATATTTTTATCACCAGTTTGCAAACAAATTTCTCCTGCTACTAAGACACCTAACACACAGATGAGTGATTTCAATCACAAAAGTGCCCTGATTACTCAGCACTGGCTTTCTGTAATCTTATACACACAAATAACCTTAGGCTACTTGGCTGTGGTGTGCATGGGAATGGCATATAAACAATCATTGTTTGGAGAGGAAACACAATACACTGTTTGTTTGTCTGTTTGTTGAGCCATCATCAAACAAACAAACAAACAATACACTGAACAGGAAGCTGGGTTGGTAATTGTCATACCTGAGTTTTTAGAATGATTAACTCAGGTGTCGGGTGCGGATAGGCTTAAAGAGAAACTTTTCAGCATGTCTTATTGTCCAAACAAACAGAATGATGTCCATCAACATTTTCTTTTCAGGGACAGAATGAATCTGAAGGTGCCAATTTACTTCTCCACTGGCTTGACTGAGAAGGTGATTATGCCTTAAATCCTTCCATGATTCTCGCAGACCTGACGCTCATTTTTTTGTATGACTTTCAAAATCTATGGATCTGTTTACTTGTCTTACAAAAAATAGCTTTGATTTGGGGTAGAACTTTCTTTAATTTTAGAAGCATCATGTTTGATTTTCAATGTATAGTTGATCAGAGTTTAAGAATTTAGTTTTATGCAAGATTTTTTGGAATATGACATCACTTTTAAAAAACAGTGGTAATTGAAAAGTATGTTTCATCTTGGGGAATGATACAGGTACTGACACCTTGATTTCAGTGCTATTCACTGTGATTCTTGTGCCCTATCATGAATTGTATGCACTTTAACTTGGTATATGGGCCCATAGGCATGATTCTTACTCCCTTTGGCATGAGTCTTTCACACTTATCTGACTCTTGGTTTGAATCTCCCTCTTTGCCACTGACAACTCTTAATGGGAAGGTGCTTCCATGGAGAAAGGAAATCAATCGAAACCAATATTACTGAGATCATTCCTGTGTTACTTATCAATCTATGAAAATCCTTTGAAGGAGTGCATTTTTGAAGCAAACCGTATATTTGATTTTTATGATTTATATTTCACAGGCCAATCATTATTACAAATTATTCATCACATGGACCAATCAGAAGATCAGAGAGACATTCGTGAAGAAAAATCTGTTTGAATTTGAGCATATCAAGGTAATCACGAAAGATCAAGAGGCTTTTTAGCTTTAAGATCTTGATTGGAGTTATTAACAGTCACCTACATATCATTGATTTATAAAGGAATATTCCTGTGAATTTGTATTTCTGTTTATCATGATATTGGACTATTAACCCTTCAACTCCCAATGGTATCCAAAACACAGGTGTGGTTTTAGGAAACGTATTATATAGAGGGCTTTTTCATCAATTTATCTTCATTTTCTACTGTAACATGTTTAATTTTACTGAAAGCTAAGACTTTGTTCTTTCAATTGATGTACACAATTTTCAGTCAAAAATGCAAATATTAAGCAAATGATATCAATAATTTGCATATCTGATGTCAAAAAAAAAAAAGCAACTTAAAAAAAAATATTCCCCTTGACCTCAGCATTTTTCAAACAAAGTACACAGTGTACGTACACAGAAACCTACACACAAATGACAAAACGTTGCATGGGAACAACTTAAGCCCATCCTTCTCAGCCAGTTCTGGAATTTCTTGGACCTCTTCTGGGCTTGGATTTTATGTTTATGTCTGTCTTCATTCTTCTATTACTCATTAACCTAAATATTTCTTCAATTTCTGGGGAAAATTCCACAAAACACTTCTTGGTAGCTGGTATACAAAGTCCCTTGCACTCGATAGAAAAAAACAGAGCTTTGTTCAGAACCTCAAAAACGTGACACCTGCAATTCATAATTAATGACAGTGAATGATTTCTTTTACTTTACAGCCATTTGACAGAAACTACATCAATAACCCTGGACCTATGGTTGTGTTTGCCACACCAGGAATGTTGCATGCTGGGATGTCTCTGAAGATATTCCGTCAGTGGGCTTCAATTGAAAAGAATATGGTCATTATGCCAGGTTATTGTGTTGCAGGGACGGTTGGAAATAAAGTCTTGTCTGGCCAAAAGAGGATAGAAATGGAGAACAAACAAGTGGTATGAATGTCCTAGCTTATTGTTCAATGTTCAAAATAACTTATATAGTGTCAATCTCCACAAGGGAGGCTCAGTGCGGATGCTGTAGTTTTAAAGAAATGATTTTATAAAAAATGAGTCTTAAGACTCTGTTTAAACATATTGACATTTAAAGAAAGCTTTATAAATAGCGACAATAAATTCCATAAAAGTGGTGCAGCACAGACAAAGTAGCAATAATCAAAAGATTGAAGTCTCCATTTGTAAAGAAGATGCTGTTCAATGACTGTAGGCTACATGATGATGACTGTAGTGGGGGAGATCATTCATATATCTGTTGAATGTCTTATGAGGAGATTTAAATGTTATGAAAAATTGTATACCGGACAGGAAGCCAGTGGAGTTTCTTTAGCAAAGGTGTGGTATGATCAAGCTTAGCTTATGCCCTGATGCTGTTTATGTCAGTGGCATGGGCCATGGCTACACTTTTCTCCAAGGCACATTTAGTAGATTTTCGTCTTTTTCTGAATCATGAACTTATAACACTTTCTGATTTTCATGCCACAAATTTCAAATAGCAAGGAAAGATTCACTAACAAGTTTTGGATGAAATTTGTGCTTGAAATTGAGCACAAACTTGTCATCATATTATTTTCAAACTTTATATCCAGGGAGTAATTTCATCCTTTCCCTTCCCGTTTATCTATGCTACTAGATTATATTCTATTAACGTATTTGCAAATTCCAAAATGCTGCATATAAAAAATTGCTCGACCTAGGTAATTATTTAGACAACACAGAAAACAAGAAAATAACCAAACCATTAGATATTTGCAGCCACATTTAATGCATCACTGATTTCCCTGAGTTGTATCCATCTCATATTGATAGGAATTCTGTTTGAATGAAGCATTTTAGTGCATGCTATCATACATAGGAGTAAGTAAACAATTGTATTTTTATGTCATGTAAAAAAATGTAAAAGTTTTTCTTCGAAAGTGTGAATGGGATTTTGAATGTTTCTGTGACTTTCCAAGTATTTCGTGACACAGAGAGTGACGAAAGATAAGCAAGATATTCAACGTTTGAAATAATTTCCTCTTTGTTGCAGATCGATGTGAAGTTGTCCGTCCAGTATATGTCTTTTAGGTAATTAGATGGTGCTTCTCCTTCTGCTTTCTTCTTATTTCTTCATTTTTGAAAATCACATTTTCAGTTTTTAAGTTATGGCTGTCTGGGAAAAATGTAATGTGGCAGACAAATCATTGCCTTCCTGGATCTTGAAAATTAAGATGTCTATTTCTGCTAGATGATGATTCAAACTTTATTTCAACCATTAGAGCATACATACAAGCAGAGTTGAACTATAAAATTTCCCACAATACTAAAGAATGGTGTCAAAAATTTTCCCATGAAAAATAGTGACAGAAATTGTATTACTGTAGTAAATGTATAAATTATACTTCCCTCTTTCGCAATTTAATTAACCATTTATCGCACAATTTGGGGGATGTTTTTAAAGCTCATATTTACCACATAAACTGTTGCTTACTCAAAAAATTTACAAACAAAAAAATTGAAGCGATTTTTTTTTTAATGAAACAAAAATCTTCCCACAAATTCCTGGTTATAACTGCCGGAATCATACATTTTTCCAGGTCTGCATACAAGTTAATAGAAACTGAATTGTTTTGGTAGAGGGAGCACTCGATTAACCTATCTGGGTTTGATGATTGACAGCTTTTTCAACCAATTACTGCATGGATTTGCCTAGCAACAAAAACTGCATAAATAAGTAGGGCGAACATCTTACGTGGTACTGGTACAGTACAGTTAGCTAGCGACACGCTCTCAGGTAGTCAATGCAACTTACTGTACAAAACAATTTTCTGTACGCACAGAATGACGGCAAAATGGTGAACAAAAATTGCGCTGAAGGGCACGATGCGGGCTTTTTAAATCTGATTGCTCTACCCAGAACAGATAGCAAACTGAATTTTGTTTATCCCATTTGCTAAAAGCTCTAAAGATCTGGAGGAGTTCCATAAATGAATTAAAGCTTGCGGCAGGCCTCATGAACATTTAAATGTCAATGCATTGGTTGTACACGATTGTGGATTTGAGGTTTGTTTGTCTCCACATAGCTACCACATTGCTATGGTGGGTGTGGCTTACTTCATAACACAGAGATGTTAATTGTCTGTGGATGAGACGACCCACTTTACAAAAACATGCAAACATGGGAAGACAGAGGAATAGAGGAGAGGAGAATATATACCTGATTGTTTGTCAGAATCTGTTGCTCTCCTTTAAAGTCTATATTGGTACAAAGAGGATCACAATCTGAGCAGATTAGGTTTGAAAAGAGCGCCTCTAGTTTTTGAGTTATCGCTGACCAAAGTTTGAATTATTTTAAGGGAGTTATTAGGATCACATTTTGAAGAACATTGAGGCTACTGATCACTAGCTACTGATATGGTTGAGGCTTAATTTATGTCAGAATTTCTCTCACGGGATTTCTCAGATTGACCATAAAAAAGACAGAACTGTTTGTAGGAAAGAAGATACCTATACTTCCCCACCTTAACCCCTTTCCCATCGGCTTTGACTCTCTCTCTTACCTCCACATGCTCAACAGTGCGCATGCAGATGCAAAAGGTATCATGCAACTGATCAGGCAGTCTGAACCAAAGAATGTCGTCTTGGTGCACGGTGAGGGTGCAAAAATGGCTTTCTTAAAAGCGAAGATCATCCAAGAATTTGGTGAGTTTTGTTTTAACTTTATGATGGATATAGTCCGAGGAAATTGGATGGAGAAAAGAAACTACTGTGATTAATTTCTTAAAGAGACAATATTTCTAATATTCTAGCCAGTAAAGATATTAAAAGTATATGGCAACATATGCTCAATTGGTTTAAAATGTACAAACTCTTTTAAATAGCAAACTATTCCATCATAATTAACCTGTCTGAGTTAGATGATTGGCAGCTTTTTCAACCAATCACCGCATGAATTTGCCTAGCAACAAAATCTGCATAACTAAGTGGGGCAAATTTCCTACACCGCAGTACAACTAGCGACCGGTGCGTGCTCATATAGTCAATGCAATTTACTAAACAAATTTCTGCACACACAGACTGAGTGACAGCAAAATGGTGAACAAAAATTGCACTTACCGGCTTTGTAAATCTAATTGCTGTTACCCAGAACACTTAGCAAACTGAATTTTGTTTATCTCTTTTGCTAAAAATTCTAAAGATTTAGAGAAGTGCCATAAATGAATTAAAGCTTGTGGCAGGCCTCGGGAACGTCTAAATGTCAATGCATTGGTAATGCACAATTGCAGATTTGTGGATTGTTTGCCCCCACCTAGTAACCACGTTGCTATAGTGGGTGTGGTTTATTTCGTGACTCAGAGACATTAATTAGCCCTAATCCTTTATCAGGTTTAAAGCACCATTATACAGATGTGGACATTTCCAAGTCTTAAAATTCAAATTTTTGATATATAAATAGGTAGGCCTCATCATTTGCATATTCAAATTTCCGATTTTTGTATTCAAATACATTGCTTCATAATTTCTGACTCAAATTTTGTACTAGGAAGTAACTGCTTGTGACAAAGAGCTTTTGGTTCTTATGTATACAATGAGCACCTAATTGGAAAAGTTATTTTCTTTATTCTCAGAAATTGAAATTAAGGGCTAAAATAAAAACGATTACGAAAAGATTTTGGGCTGTTTTCCCATTTGTATATCTTACTTTCTTAACAAATGTATCCATAAAAGAATTCTCAGGGTTTGATCAGGAAAGCCTGAAAACTAAACCTATAAAGGCTACATTTATTTGCTCCTCTTAATGTGAAGTAACAGAAGTAAAACAAAACATTTTTTAACTGTCCTTCATTCTTCACTATAAGCCTGGTGGCTCGTTGATGCATTCCTTAAGGCCATTGGATGGAGGTGACTTGTGTTGTGTTGTAGATTGAGTGTGACATGACTCAGTGCTGCAGCAGTTATATCTGATGCAGATAATCCACCCATTTTGTTTAGCTGTCAGTCCATCATGATGGGTGTAACCAGTTAATCTCTTGGTACCCAAGAGGAGCCCACACATCAGGGGACAAAGCCTCTCCCGACGCAATGTCCATGCCAATGAGTGTGCTGTTCTAGGATAGTAGCTGATAAAAAAATCCATGTCTCTGATAAATTGTGAAAGTTGTTTGTAGAAAGTCCTGTTCACCCATGTCAGTCTAAGTAGGCACCGCCAGATGGTTCTGCCAAGTATATCAAGGGCTGCTAAGTCATTCTTCTTCAGCGTCCATAGACCTTTAAAAAGTTGGGACAACCACAGGTATCCCAAGTCTAAGGTTAAAGGAATGTATGACTTTTCATGTGAATTACATGAAAGAGGGCAATTAAAGATACAAACTGGCAGAGTTGGAATTAATTATGAAATTTTCACGGTTCTGAATAAAGGTGTCGAATATCTTCCCAGGAAAAATTGCAATAGAAATAATATTAATGTAACAAATACATCTTTGTATACTTTCGCAATTTAATGTACTTTTCATAGCACAATTACATGGGGGGTGTTTTTAGAGCACATATTTACCATATATATTGTTGTATACTCAAGAAATCTGTACAAATAAATTATGTTATATATTTTTTTATTCTTCCCATGAATTCCTGATTTTCCCACTGTTATAACCAAAGGAACCATTGATTTTTCCAGCTCCGCAAAGTGGGGACAAAACCATGCTGATATCTTATTCGGTTATTAAGGGTATTTTGACATAATTATTGAACTGTGTTGTAATGTCATAGCTGCACTTCCAAGACCAATTCGATAGTTTAATTCGAACAGTTACGACCTCCTTCTAATTTGTAGGGAATATTTTTGTTGAATTTTCGGTGTAAAATGCAGTTTACAAAAACATGCATTTTGCCCATTTGTTCCTGTGCCTAATATCCTTGATAAGAGAAAAATTAAAATTCAGTTTTCATAGAAATATAAAATTGTCTTGGACCTGCAAGTATGACATCATCACTGTATACTGCACTGGTCATTTTTCAATACACTGATGAAATCTTTGAAATGCAAGAACTCCAAAACTGAATAAGATATCAACATTAATTTTCACGTATTTCTTTTTTTAATAGTCCTCTGTCATTTACATGCACAGGAAAATTCCTTTAGAGCTAAATATGTACATTTCAGTCTACATCAAAGTTTGATAGACTAAGATTTCTGTTTTTCAAGGATTAGTTTAGTGGTCTATGCATGCCTATTAGTTCAGTGGTCTATGCATGCCTATTAGTTCAGTGGTCTATGCATGCCTATTAGTTCAGTGGTATATGCATGCCTATTAGTTCAGTGGTCTATGCATGCCTATTAGTTCAGTGGTCTATGCATGCCTATTAGTTCAGTGATCTATGCATGCCTATTAGTTCAGTGGTCTATGCATGCCTATTAGTTCAGTGGTATATGCATGCCTATTAGTTCAGTGGTCTATGCATGCCTATTAGTTCAGTGGTCTATGCATGCCTATTAGTTCAGTGATCTATGCATGCCTATTAGTTCAGTGGTCTATGCATGCCTATTAGCTCAGTGATCCATGCATGCCTATTAGTATAGTGGTCTATGCATGCCTATTAGTTCAGTGGTCTATGCATGCCTATTAGTTCAGTGGTCTATGCATGCCTATTAGTTCAGTGGTATATGCATGCCTATTAGTTCAGTGGTCTATGCATGCCTATTAGTCCAGTGGTCTATGCATGCCTATTAGTTCAGTGATCTATGCATGCCTATTAGTTCAGTGGTCTATGCATGCCTATTAGTTCAGTGGTCTATGCATGCCTATTAGTTCAGTGATCTATGCATGCCTATTAGTTCAGTGGTCTATGCATGCCTATTAGTTCAGTGATCTATGCATGCCTATTAGTTCAGTGGTCTATGCATGCCTATTAGCTCAGTGATCCATGCATGCCTATTAGTATAGTGGTCTATGCATGCCTATTAGTTCAGTGGTCTATGCATGCCTATTAGTATAGTGGTCTATGCATGCCTATTAGTTCAGTGGTCTATGCATGCCTATTAGTTCAGTGGTCTATGCATGCCTATTAGCTCAGTGATCCATGCATGCCTATTAGTATAGTGGTCTATGCATGCCTATTAGCTCAGTGATCTATGCATGCCTATTAGTATAGTGGTCTATGCATGCCTATTAGTGCAGTGGTCTATGCATGCCTATTAGCTCAGTGATCTATGCATGCCTATTAGTTCAGTGATCCATGCATGCCTATTAGTTCAGTGGTCTATGCATGCCTATTAGTTCAGTGATCTATGCATGCCTATTAGTTCAGTGATCTATGCATGCCTATTAGTTCAGACAAAGATACAGATTAAATTACAGAATTGAAAGCACAATCAAAAAGATAAGTCTTAAGTAAATATTGGAACTGTTGAATGGATCTAGCAGATTTGACTGAAAGGGGCAGACTATTCCATAGCTTTGGACAGTGTATATTAAAAACGTGATTACAAAACAATGATATAAATTGGGAACTACAAGACAAACATTTTCTTTGGACCTAAGGGAGCATCTTGTTATTTTGTATTGAAACATGCTAGACAAATAAACTGGGCCGGTTTTAAGGAGTGATTTAAGTACTAAAAGTTCAGATTGATTTCTGTAGAAGACCGGCAGCCAGTGCAAATCCTTAAGAAGTCTAAATATCCTGTAAGAATGAGGATGAGAAAACAAGCAGAACAGCATTGTTCTCAAAACTCACAATTTTATTTACCAGAAGACTGCCAGGAGATTTGATGGAGGTTTTTAAGATTCTGAAAGGTTATGACATGTCTGGTTTGATTTTAGTGACATTTATTTCACCAAAGGTCATGCTATTTACCAAAGGTCATGCTATGAAACTTTGTGCTTATGTATTCAAGACTGAATGTTCAGAGACATTATTTTTTGATCAGAGTTGTGTCTGGATGGGATGCCCTTCAGTCTGCCATTGATGCTACCAGTATTAACCAGTTCAACCCTTACTCTACCACATGGTGATGTTATCTCCATTTTGGGTGCACCCATCTTTGACCCCGCCTCCTAAGCGCATATTAAAAAAAGTGCTGGTAGAGTAAGGGGTAACCAACCCATGACAAGTGTGCCAACTCAAAAATGTATGCAGCATGGTTCCGGTGTGCGGCCCACTGGGTCACTGAAGTGGAACAAACCCAATTCTGCTACTTGGAAGACAAAGGACTCTTAATAATCAGCCTGTGCTTAACCCTTACTTTACCATGCAGTAATATTATCGCCCTTTTGGGTACCCCATCTTTGACCCCGCCTCCCAAGTGCATTTTCAAAAAAAGTGCTGGTAAGTAAGGGTTAAGGGGCGAACTTTGTACCGACATTTGAGGTGTCGGGGACTTACAAGAGCTCCGCTCTCTCTCCCTTCTGCTTCCCATGCTGTCTAGTGGTGAGGTGTGGGATACAGGTGAAACAAGTCTATTGTAAGAGTAATTTCATACACTTGGTAATACATTTGATTGAGAATCAACATCACTTTTTCACCAAATAAAACTTGATATTTGTTTAAACTTCCCTCAAATGATAAAACACATTTACTGCACTAAATTCAATTTTAATCTTCTGTTTATATATCCCATGGATGTGTAAAATCTGCAACACATATTTCAGTGAAACATGCAGACACTTTTGAGGAAGGTGAGGCTGTGATATCACTACTTGTCTAATACCAATCTCTTTGATACATATATGTCTGAACTTTAAACTTGAATATTTCTCAGATAGAAAACAAATTTTGAATAATTTCTTCACTATTTTCTTCCCTTTTTGTTACCTGCCAGATAAGATTTATTTTGAATAATAATCCGAGATTGCTAGCGAAAATCTACTATTTTGTTTGCATGATATGTTGTGTCCACAACAGTATGTTTAAGATTGATGACTTTGGTTCTTTCAGGAATTGGATGTCACATGCCTGCAAATGGTGAAACCATCCACGTAGCAACCAAACCCACCATCTCTGTGGATGTGCCTTTACCTATGCTTAAGAGAACGATGAGAGATAACAGTGAGTTATGGGCATACATTTGTCTGAAAGACATAGCATCATGTAGAGAGGGCATGGGGTAATAGAGCTAATTAATCTCAAGGTGGCCCACAGGAAGGAATCAAAATGGCCAAAAAATGTGAAAAGTAAAGGTCATCATTATAATTTGTCTGTAAATTGGTATTCTTGTGAAAGAATATCATGCAAATTAGCCAAAAATTAAGATAAATTGCTAAGGGTCCCAAACAGACCATGCACAAACAATGTAATGATCAAAATTATGGTCAACTTCTTCCTGCATGGTGGTCAGTAATCGTTAAACGACCAGTGACAGATAAAGGCCATACTGAGTTGCAAGATTAAGAAGTGAAAATAATCAGCAAAACATCCCATCAGAAAAATTCAAAAAGTTTGTAGTTGAAAATGAGTGTTTTTGAAGTACTGCCATGATGAATCAAACTTGATCTTAAATCATTATTAAAGATATTGAAAACAGCAAACTCTTTAAAAAAAAAAAAATCTTCTTTTATTTAAAAAAAACATTTATACTGCAGTGTTTGTACATATAAACCTACACAAGTGATGAAGTTTGGCAGATAAAATGTTTTGGGGTTTTGTTAGTTTTGAATGACTCTTACATTATTTTTTGATATTTCAGCATCACCAGGGGAACTGCCACAGGTGAAGAAACCCAAATCAATGCATGGAGTACTCGTTATATCTGAAGATGTGAGTATGATAAAATACAACATGCTAAACTTTAAAACTTGCAGTGAGTGTGGGTGTGGGTGGGTGCAAAGTACCCAAATAATGTTGCAATAAAAATGATCAATGGAATTACATATAAGGAAATTGAGTAATTTTAGTAATTGCAGGAATAGTTTCCCATCATTTTCAGTGACTGAGAGTTAGGAAAGAAAGATTTACATGCAAATTCTAAGCTCTCCACCTCACTCATTAAAAATTGGTCAAAACTTTGAACAGCAATACTTTAAAAACTAAAAGTGCGATTTCAAAATGAAAAAAAGTTATCTTCTCAGATTTCAAAACTCTTTTAACTAATATAGAAAGTGCTACAAGTTGTGAATTGGTTTTTTTTGCTTCTTCTAGCTTTTCTAATAAGTTATGTTAGATTCCCTAATTCCCCTGATTAACATCCTCAACCTCTCTCCTCCTCTTCAGAAATTAAGGATCGAGGATCCATCCAAGGTCTTAGAACAGCTCGACTTTACTGAACATGAGATCAGATTCACATCCTCGGTGTCCATTCCCAACATATCCATGGAAGACTTACAGACGAAGCTTGAAAAGTAAGAAAATTTAGTTTGTGGAGTTCTTTACACGATACATTCAGTGGACATGCAGTGTCCATCTAATATTAAAGAAGACAAGGGAAGTAACAATGGTGAAGAAAGTGTTTCATTATCTTACTTTATTAAAGAGATGGTTATGATTTAAGTTTAAATGGAGGTTTGAAGAAATGAAGTTTGGTTTCAATGGAAGCTCAAATATTGATCTTTTGAGTAATGAAAGTAAATTTGGAAAAATTGGACAGATATATGCAATTAAAGCAATTTTTGGCTAAATTTGGTCAAGAAATGGGCCAATTTTTGCACGAGTTTAATTTCTTCTGAATACTAAAAACAGAGTTTTGTGCTACATATTTAGAATCTTGATCAAATTTCCTTTTCAATAATGCTAATCTACGATTTTTAGCTAGAAGGGAAAGATGAGAAAACACTAAAAATATCTTTAACCAAATGACGCATAAAAACCCAGCAGAAAAATTATAATGTGGTAATCTCACCAGAGACTCGACCCTGGTGCGCTCGTCTGCATTGATAACCGCTACACTATGTAGACATTATTTACTCAAAGGAAGGTGAATTTTAATTCTTATAGCTGTGGGTCAATATAGAACGGATATGCCTTTATTTATATATCAATTGGTAAGAAAATTTCAAGCAGATTTGAATGGCGGTTCAACGAAGCATGGGTGATGTACAATTTTAGTACACAATTTTTTTGAAAAAATAGAAAATAGTGTCAAAAATGGAAAAATTAACGAAATTTTGAAGAATTTTCCCCAGAATGAAATATTGCAGACAAGTATAATAAAAATTCGACCAGAAATCAATGCTATCATGTCTCAGGACTTGCGTGTTTAATTTTGAAGCAAAAATTTGATCTTGAAGTTTGGTAAGTTAAAAAAAAATATTAAAAAATTGGCAATGTTTTACCCATTTTCAAGTTACTTTTCTTTAATGTAACTCATAAGAAAAAGTTACATTTTGTGAAAGAAATATTTGAGTACTTTAAAATGATACTAAGACTATAGGACTTTGGGAAGGTTCCAATTTTTTTTTTATAGAAATGGGTGATTTTAAAATGGCGATATTATCGCAACGTGGAAGAGTAAGGGTTAAGGTTTTGCACATTTTATTAAAATATTAAATTACATAAGTAGACGTATCTGACCAACAAACTAATCTTTGGTTAGGATTTGGCTGTCAGTATCTCAATATGGTTTTCCATTGTTCCATAGAGCCCATCAGTTAACATTTTGACCAACACAAAATTCTACATCGTTCTGCAATGCTCTCTCTTTTAATTTTTTTTATTTCCTTGTAGACTACTGCCAGAACACAATGTTAATCTTGCTCCAGATGGGTCCATCATGATTGGGTCAGTTTTATTAAAGGTAAGGTCATTTGCATATCTTTAAAAGACCTCCACCATGGTGAAAGGTAATCAGAGTAGCATACCTGTTTTAATCTCTGATGAGTCTCCAATCAGTGCTATACAACTGGTTAATTAGACGGTTGTAGGCATCTAAACATAAATACTCCAATGGAGTTCCTCCGGGACATTAAGTGATTAGTTCAGGGTCATGCATGTTTATCGTATATGAAAGAGGACTTCAAAAGAAACAAAATAGTGAAGAAAGCATTCAAAAATCTCATACTGTTAAAGAGATATTTATGTTTAAAATTTGATATCATTTGCATAGAAACGACTGAAATCTAGACTATAGTTGTGATGTCATAGCCTCAGATTCCTCAATCTTTATGTATTCTATCGTATTTTGTCCTGCGATTTTGTGGCTTTTAAACCATGAAATATGTCAAAAAAGCAGTAAAACTGAATCTAGGAAGGGTATTTATAATATTCCCCCTGAAGAAAGTTTGAAGAAAAATAATATAAAAAGTGAAAAAATTAAATAAACTTTCCTTAAAATACATAAAGACTGATAAATCTGAGGCTGTGATGTTACAACTAGTCTGATTTCAGTCGTTTCTGCAGAAATGATACCAAGCTTTAAACTTAAAAATCTCCTTAACAGAATAAGATTTTTGAATGATTTCTTTACCATTTTGTTTCTTTTGAAGTCCTCTTTCATATAAGATGGACATGCTTGACCCCTGAACTTTTCCTTTAAAACAGAAACAGCAGTATAGAAGGTAATACTCTAATGTATACAGTGTCCACTAATACGAGAAATAGTTCAGATTTCTAGCATTGTTGATTTTAGCACACAAGAATTTGTTTTTTATTTCTTTGTACCAGGCAAGTTTTTCTTGATCACTTGCTCTTTGGAGAGGGTTTGGAAATGGAGTAATGAATTAAACCAAAAAAGTATTTCAAAATTCTACAACCTTAGTTACAAAGTGCAGTGGCTTGGTTACAGGAAGGTGCTGTAGAGTTTTACAAAATTACAGGTTTACTGACAGACAAAGGCATAGATCCCAGGGGGGTGGGGGTATATACCCCCACTTTTTGAAAAAGGGGGATGGTATGTACAATTATTCCCCCACCTTTGCCGATGATACCGCCCCAAATTTTTAATTACTAAAATAAATGCTTTTTGCCACTTCTGTTAATTGATTGTGAAATCGGGAACAACACCGTATATCACAAAACTAACCATAAATCAAGAAAATATGTACTTTCATCTCAATTACCACAATATAATACTTATCCTGAGTCCTGACTAAAGTCACGTGATATGATTTTGTAAATTCCGATTTCTAATTTTTTTTGATGTGACCTTAAACTAACGATATTTAACAACTCATTGGCTCTTGTGTTTTATGCAAAGATACAAAAGACATCATTAATTTATATGACATGTGATGCATTTGCTTATAACTGCAGTGAACGGTAATATTTTACCCAGGCCTGCCAAGAGGAGGTGTGTGTGGGGGATGGGGGAGGGGGAAGGAATATTTATCTCGCATTCAAAAGCTAAAATTGAATAAACCTGTTTGTTATTAAGAATGACTTTTAATTATTTTGGACTTTTATTTCACCCCAAGAGTACGGCCTACTACTGTTTTCTATAGCTTTTAGAGGTCAATGTGTTTGGACCCTAAGCATGGTTTGATGTTATTTTTGGACCAATTTTAGCCCTAAAATATTTAATATTCCACCAGGGGCCCTTAAGCGGGCCCCTGGACCCCATGCCTATCTATCACTTCGCACTCGCATTACCGCTAACGCGCAAAACTAGTCTTCTCACAAAATTCATCCCCCTCCTAATTAAAAGTCGATCTACGCCCTTGATGACAGATGGCAGTTTCTATAATGTTTAAAAATTGTATAATTTAAGCAGATCAGTTTTTATTCTCGCCAGTTGCTGAAGAGGGGATATAGCAACTTTGCCATCTGTCCATCTGTTTACATGCATTGTTTAATTACAGGGAACAATAGGAATTATATTTATTTTTGTGTCTCCTTTGAACAAATATAATGTTTCCTTCGTAATTCTTTTCATGTAGGCATCTACTGAGGAGGATGACTCCATGAAGCTGTTGGTCTCTTGGTCATACCAGGTAAGGTTTCATTTCTTATTTTTAAGGGAAAAGCAGTTATGGTCATTATGCACACATGGGGCAGCTTACGCAACTTAAGAATATATGCAGCTGGAGTAGGAATAATGTATGAAAGTTACTACAATGCCTTCCTCATCCTTTTAGCTCTGTTAGTCTACTTAAGTATGCTTACTAACCTACAATCAGGGACAAGTCGCAACGCAATTTTCCCCTCCACCTCTTTATTCAATGTTCAACTCCACATCCCACCTCCTCCTCTGGAAACTCCTTTTGCCCACTTTCTGCAGGAAAGTATTCTTTCGCTAAGCTTTCCCTCAACCTCCCCCCCTACCCCATTTCCCAAAACCCTTTCTGACATCAAACAGCTTATCGCTTCCCTTGTTTGTGACTGCTGGCAACCTCATGGGACTCCCAAAATGATAACAAACTTCACGTCATTCAGCCCACCATTCTGATCAAACCCACCATCCACAACCTCTCTCATGTCGGAAACGTTCATATTACCTGTCTTAGAATTGGTCACACCCACCTCAGTCACTCCCACCTCAGTCACACCCACCTCTTTATTCCCTCCCCCCAACCCCTCTGCAACAATTGCCATTGCACTCTCACAGTCCAACACCTCCTCCTTGCTTGTCCCCTGTACAACCTTCCCAGAGCTTCCTTCGCTCTAGTCAGTTGGGGAAAAACCCACAAGTCAGTTGGGGAAAAACCTCCAGATAAAATTATCTCCTTCCTTCATCCCTCTACAACCATATTTAGTCCTCCTCTCCCACCCCCTCTCTCTACTTTTTTTTTCCACCCATGCACCTCCTTTCTCTATTCCAGCTTTCTGAATTTTAGTTTTTGTATTTCTTTCAATCTCCCCCTGTTTTCTTTCCTTCCTACCTCTAGAATGATCTAACCTCTCAGGCACAATTTGACCCTTATTGTCGTGGTGCTGTTAAGCCCTCATCAAACAAACAATCAAACATCAATGTTGGTATGCAACTGGGAGAAGTTTTTATCAAAAATCTGCAATATTGAACAGAGGTGTAAGGGGAAGGATAAAAGTGCCGAGTGCTTTTGTCAGGACTGGGCAAGATGTAGTTGGTATTTCATACTACTATAAAGATAGATCACCTGATCTGCATATATTGCAGGCAGGGTTGGCTATGTAATGATTTATAGCGAATGTACATGTAATGTTTCTTTGCCATAGAAATAACACAAGTACTTATCAATGCATACAGCAGCAAGCCATCTTGTGTAACCAAATTTCTGTATAATTATGAATGGAACACAGGACTGGGAGACAAACAGGAGAGGAAACTGAAAGTGACAACAGTTGGACTTAAATAAATGCACTACACAATGTATTTAGTAAGAAAAAAACCCATGTTAACAACTTTTGCAAGATTTGACTGGAAATTTCTTCTTTTCAGGAGGAAGAGCTGGGTAGTTCTTTGTTTCATGTTCTGTCAACCAACTTCAGTGCATTACAACAGCTAACATGAGGGATAGACATGTTTACGAGGGAAGAATAAACAAGAGAAAAGAAGAATTATCTTTCTTTGGATGCAGCGCCATGTTGCACCAAAGTGTTATACCGCCATGTGTAAGCTTTCCCTTGGAGAACATACCAAATTGTGGTTCATTTCTTCTACTACGAAGTCCTGTTGAAGATTGATGGAGATGTGGGAATAACTATTGTGAGATTTAGGTGGAACGGACCATGGAAACAGTCAAATATATTGATCAAGAATTTACTATTTTAATGATTATTCATAGGAAACATGAGAGCAATGGATTTGTGAATTTGTCATAAATCTGCTGAAACAGAAATTTCCCCCATTTTCATAGCTAAGAATAAGCAATGGTCTTATAAAATGATGGTATGCTGTTTTAGACATGTGTTGAAAGTGTATTACATGTATTTCTGACATTTGGACAAGTGATCTGAAATGTGTTATTTATGAAGCCCATTCTATTCTTGGAAGATGTAAGGATGCACTAAGTGTCTTGGAAGAAGTTCAGCCCATTGTTCTAATTTTCTGAACTTTTAGGAGGAAGTTTAGAAGGGCTCAAATTTAAATAGGGTTTTTAAATTTGCCTTGGAAAGGACAGGAAAGTGAAAGAAAAAAAATTATTATTAGTTTTATATATTTATTCTCCATTCATTGTTTTTCAATATTTTCTGGCAAAAGTTGCAGATTTTGGAAATAATACCAAGATTGCCATGTCATACATCATTTAAATTTGCATAGAACATGCATATTCATGTCTAAGATTTAAAATGCTCTTCAATCATCACTGATTGTGATGAAACGTTTTGGTACTATGATGATTTTTGGTGAGCATGGGAAGCATAATGCAAACCTATGTAATGGCGATTGCATCCATCTGGCCATCCACAGTTTTTCCTGAGATTTCCTCAGAAAAGTTAGTTTTTTGAGAATTCCTCAGAAAATGTTAAAGTTTCTTCAAAAAAAGTAAAGTTTCTTCAGATATCCTTATGGAAGGTTAGAATTTCCTTACAAATCTTAAGCTTTTTAGAGACAATTAAGACAGATTGATGACAAGTTTCATTAAATAGTCTACAAAACATTTGATTTTCCTTAGAAGATAACTGTTAAATGATATAATTTTCCAAAAATATTTTAGAATCCTCAAGCGGCTATCTCGTAGCACTGGAGATTCAAAATCCTTAAAAAATTTCAAAATATTTGGGCACCAACGGTTGTATAAGACATGATTATAAAACTCTGCCTTTATTATTGTGGTCATTTGCATATAAGTTATCATAAATGAACTGACCAGACTGTTTTATTTAGTATGCTCAATCAGTGATAGTGTGACTGCATATAGACATAGGGATGTCATGTGGGACATGGATGGTATCCATGTGGAACATAATATATATCATGTGGTATATGGTGGAATGCCATGGGATTATATCAGGCATAATTATTTGGATGTCTGCTTTTTTGTCTTATTCAACAAGTCATTTGCACATCATGTTACATCATGAACCGGACATCATTGCATCATGTGGGACATCATGTATGGGGCTCAACATCATGGGACATGGGGCGTGATATGTTAGGATGAGACTTCTTATGGAGCCTATGGGATGTCATGTGGGACTTGGGGTGGAATGTCATGTGGAACATGGGATGTCATGTGGGACATGGGGTGGGATGCCATGAGTAACACAGAGTGTGACATAGGATGGGATGCCATAGGGTAGGAGGCTATGTGGGACATAGAGTAGGCCATTGGGACATGATGCCATGTGGGACAAAATAGGATGTCATTGGGATGGATACCATGTGGAACATAATGTGGGACATCAGGTGGGAAGCCACTGATGCGGTGGGATGCCATACGGTGGGAAGCCACTGATGCGGTGGGATGCCATGCAATGTGGGACACAGGGAAGGATAACATGTGGGACATAGGGAGGGATGCCATGTGGGACATGAGGAGGGATGCCATGTGGGACATAGGGAGGGATGCCATATGGTAGGATTAATGTGGGACATACATATAGGATGGGAGCCATGTGGGACATAGGGTGGGATACCATGTGGTCATAGGGATGGGATGCCATGTGGGATGCATAGGGTGGGATGCCATGTGGGATGCATAGGGTGGGATGCCATGTGGGACATAGGGTGGGATGCCATGTGGGTCATAGGGAAGGATGCCATGTGGGACATATGGTGGAATGCCATGTGAGACATACTGGAGGAATGTCCATGTGGTAGATATGGTGGATTAATGCCATGTGGGAGATGGTGGAATGCCATGTGGGAGATGGTGGAATGCCATGTGGGAGATGGTGGAATGCCATGTGGGAGATGGTGGAATGCCATGTGGGAGATGGTGGAATGCCATGTGGGAGATGGTGGAATGCCATGTATGACAAGGCATGGGATGGTGGTATGCCATGTGGCACATGGGGTGGGATATCATTTGGCACATGGGGTGGGATATCATTTGGCACATGGGATGGGATGCCATATGGTGGAATGCCATGTGGGTCAAGGGATGGGATGGGATATCATGTGGGACATGAAGGGTGGGAAGCCATGTGGGAGATATAGTTGAATGCCATGTGGGACAAGGGAAAGGATGGGATATCATATGGGACATGGGGTAGGAAGCCATGTGGGAGATATGGTTGAATGCCATGTGGGAGATATGGTGGAATGCCATGTGAGACAAGGGATGGGATGTCATGTTGGACATGGGGTGGGATGCCATATAGGACATGGGATGTCAAATGGAAGTTAAGTGTGAGATGCCATATTTATAATTGGCGGGGTCATATGATATGGGTGTCTATTTGCATGGGCATGTGAACCATGACGGTATTTACCGTTCTAGTTAATATTTTTAAAGCAATTTAGCTAAATGTTGCCTGCACCTTTAAAGGTATTTGTACCTATGACCATATTGTTGCTCCCTTGACATGGCTTTTAGTGCAGTTTGGCCAATTTTTGCCCCAGTTGGAATGAACAGTTACCCTTGATGTGAATATCTGTTTGTCATGATTTTAGTAAAAGGAACTCTGTAACAACTCCATATTGGGTCAACACAACGATTGCTAGTCTTTTGGTCACAGGGAGCTAAACTCTCCAAATGGTTTTAATATTTGTATATCAAATTATTTTGATGATTATGGAGCTACCCACAGGGATATGTAAAGAGCTATGGAACATTTTGCCAAATGAGTAGTGCAAAGTGCCCTGCCTTGCCCCATTTGTTTTTATAATTCACAATCACCAAGTAAGAAATAAGTTACACAAAAATGAAGATACACGTTTGATTGGTGGTATATCTACTTTGTTTACTTCTCCATGGCATGAACAATAATGGCTTGATACAAAGTATTTGTGTGTGACCATGTGGTAAGACAGGTAATGAAGGTAACATGTGATGTACAATGTTGGAACCATGGTCTGTTATAAATGTTTAAAAAGTGCACAAAGTTGTAGTATGCATATTTGAAATCTCTGAATATGAGTGTCCTATATACATCTAAATACATTGAGTAGAAAAACTTAAGTGAAATCAAATTATTTCTTTTATTTGAATAATTATGTATTAGTAAGTTATGCACGTCTAAACATGTTTTCCTGCAATTTAATTGGATGAGAGGGGACACCGTCCTAATTTTTACATTATCCTGTGGTAAATCGACATAAAAGTATGGATCCATCTTAGAAAGTTAAACTACTTTTTTCCAAGAAAAGCTATAATACTTCAAATTAGTGATTAACTCCATTAGGTGATTAACTCCATCTGGTGATTAATTCCATCTGGTGATTAACTCCATCTGGTGATTAACTCCATTTGGTGATTAACTCCATTTTAGATTTGTCTACTTTTTCTAGGAAATATTAAAGGAAATATTGCAACTCCACATCCCTTTTCACACTTTGTTCCTCCTTTGCATCAATTATGAAAGACATCAATGGATGGACAGTTTTCCCTCCTGTCCCTTTTACCAGGATACTCAATGTTAATGTGCCCGCAGACTTAGGTTATCATCTCCTCTGCTAAAGGAGCCTAACTATCCCACTGTAAAGGGACATAATCAATGTTGATGTGCCCGCAGACTTAGGTTATCATCTCCTCTGCTAAAGGAGCCCAACTATCCCACCAAAAAGGGACATAATCAATGTTGATGTGCCCGCAGACTCAGGTTATCATCTCCTCTGCTAAAGGAGCCCAACTATCCCACCAAAAGGGACATAATCAATGTTGATGTGCCCGCAGACTTAGGTTTTCATCTCCTCACTAAAGGAGCCTAACTATCCCACTGAAAAGGGACATAATCAATGTTGATGTAGACTCATTATCATCTCTCACTAAAGGAGCCTAACTATCCCACTGAAAAGGGACATAATCAATGTTGATGTGCCCAGACTCGGTTATCATCTCCTCACTAAAGGAGCCTAACTATCCCACTGAAAAGGGACATAATCAATGTTGATGTGCCCGCAGACTCAGGTTATCATCTCCTCACTAAAGGAGCCCAACTATCCCACTGAAAAGGGACATAATCAATGTTGATGTGCCCGCAGACTCAGGTTATCATCTCCTCGCTAAAGGAGCCTAACTATCCCACTGAAAAGGGACGGTAGGGCAAGCTGCATCATCCTTGAATCACTTAATCCCATCTTACATATCACTGAGAACAAGAAATTAAAAGGAATACAAAAAAATCTTTCTAGCTCAAACTTACTTTCAAGTGACTGTTTTCAGGAATCCACTGAAGGGAAAGTGACATCACAAACTCACCCTTTATATTCCTTAAAGTATGTGTTCAATAGTTCTTAAATATATTAGCAGAATCATAAAATATTAGAACATACAAAAAAAAAAAAAAATTGATAGTTCCATTAAAAATTAATTGATTATTTGTTTACATATAGGTAATTCTGGTAAAAAGATAACTTACATATAAAACTAGAAATGAATTTTGATCAAGTTGCTTGATGATCATTACAAAAAATTCAAACTTGAACCCAATTAGAATAGATGAGGGTTTTTGAGCCAAAACAAAACTAGAAGCTGTACATGTTGATATACCATACTTTAAAGCTGTACATGTTGATACACCATACTTTGAAGAGTTAACACCTAGGTTCCTGTTTTCAAAAGTGTAATCAACTTGTATGAAATACAATTGTTGATTTGTATCTACTAGATGTAAGGAGGAGGAGTCAAAATCACTGGTAGAGATTGTGATCAAATGGTAAACTTTTCCTTTCGTTTATAACAAAATATGAAATGTCATACATTTGTACTGGTTTCTATGTTTATTTTGAGGATTGTCTGATTGATACAGCAGTTTAAACATTGTGTATTGCTTTGTTGCTCTTCCCACTCAACAAAGCTAACAAACTTGATACTGCCTTATACCTTAGACTATACAGTAGACTCAAATAGTGAACAGTAAAAACTAAGCTGCTCTGAGTTCCATTTTGTTATTTCATTCAAAGATAGAAATAACAAATTACAACAATGTTACTGTGCTACCATAATTTAGGTGGGATTTATACTTTAAAAAGATGAATTAATAAACTATTGTGTACGGCCTGGCAAGAGATTACATGAGTTAATATGTACCCGAAGATCCAAATTATACAGATGTGACGACAAAATATGATACACCACCTTCAAGGAGGGCCTACGTATCATCAAGCTGATGATATGTACAAAAGTCTTGCTTGAAAATCAGCTCTTAAATCTAATATACAAAAAAGCTGATACAGCACAATAAGAAATCTTTTCGATTTCAATCATATTTTAGTAAAATGTTATTAAAACCTGGTTTTTGCTTCAAAGCCTTCCAAATTATCATGGGGAGATCAAAACTAAAAGCCTTACATACCATTATGCAACACCAAGAAGGGTGTGGTTTTGAAGGTATCACATCGGTACATACATTCGGCATTCCTTTCTTGTATTAAAGTACATTTGACATTAAAGGGCACCTGCCCAAAAGCAAGGGTGTATTATTTAGGGTCCCTAGAATATGCAAGTACTTCTCTTGTACAGTGCTGTGTCCTCTTGTAGGAATACTCAGGAATTTACCCTGCTAAGTGTAGCAGGGATATTTACAAGAGTTATACTTACCTTCCATGCTATAAATATGCAATCTGGACCAATGACCTGATTCTAACGCACTTCTAACCAACCTTAAAAATGTAGTTACCAACCCAGCCCTAACCTCCATAATACCTCTAACATCCCTCTTACTGTTTATATTGTGTTCGAACGTTCTCTCGATTGGCATGTTTTCTGAGTTATCTAACTCCGGGTTTATGCAACGATTGCCTCAGTTACTGAAAACGGGTAGTGACTTGTTCGGTTCGACTGTAACTAGGGAGTTATTTACTATGATTGAGTAATTCCTATTCAGAGGTTTTTCGTCCTTAAGAGGATAAGGAATCTAATCTTAGGATAAAACTAGTGTGAGTATTAGGACCAGCCTTTTAAAATTGGGCTTCGACCTAAACTCCCTTCCATTCCTCAGTTGTAATCTGATTGCATATTTATAGCATGTGAGGTAAGGTATAACTTGAAGTAAATTTACCCTGCTAAGCGTAGCTGGGATATTTACATGAATTATACTTACCTTCCATGCATCCCGGCCCGCCTCCCCTTTGTTCAGGCCTCTGTGGAATGTTAAGTAAGGGATGTTAGAGGTACTATGGTGGTTAGGGCTGAGTTGGTAAGTACATTTCTAAGGTCAGTTAGAAGTGCGTTAGAATCAGTTATTGGACCTGATTGCATATTTAAAGCATGGAAGGTAAGATATAACTTCAAGTAAATACTGGATATTTCTAATCACATGAATGCTCAATGCTGATATATGTTTCCTCTTCACTTTTTCCTTTATTCCAACGTCACTTTTTCAAATTATTTGAGAAGTTTCCTTCTCAGATTTTCTAGAATGGTTCTGTGTTAAACATTTTCCGAGGGTTAAGTACTTGTAGGTAAGCAGGTTGAAAAGGACCCTCTAATAACAGGAAATATCACTGAATGCAAAGTACAACTATCATGGTGAGTCTCTACCCCCAAACCTTCAGGGCATTTGTCTCTGTTTACTGAAATAGAAAGCAACACAAATCAAAAATGGCTCAGGAAAGCAAAGTGTATCGTATATTGCCACGACGATCAAAGCATTGCCACGACGATCAAAGCATCGCCACGACGATCAGAGCATGTTAACACCTGAGAAATTGACCGCACAGGTTTCCTTCAGGAATTAGTCTTCCTCCACCTTGAATATAAATGAGATAATTGTATCGTAATAAATATTCTTATTGGCAACAATTACAATGCCACAAAACTTCACGACTGAAATGCTAACGCTGCAATGTGATTCGTCAAGACTACATCATCATCCGTCATCACAGCAGCACCAATCTGTTCAGCTGAATTAGGCTACCAAGTGCATCTCAAACGCTTGTCTCTTTTAACCTTGCAAGCGGGTCTTGAAGATGAGGTGGTGGTGATGCTGAGACACTCTGTGAATGTTGGAAACGTGGTCTCAGGTTGGCTGAGGGTGGGGAATCATTTTCGTCTTTTGGCCTTTCCTTATCTGGGGAATCTGTGTAAGAGGAAACATACATTGGTGTCATAAATCTAAAGAATAATTTACAAAACTTTTCATCTTACTTGGAGATGTATTCAAACTCTTTGTTGTATAGCTTCCATGGAGCTGTATACTTACACATTGAATGATTGGTTTATGTTCGTGATGACTTAAAAACAATGATTCTGATAACTACTATATAACAAAGACATAGGTAATACATTATATAGAAACTAAGACAAGCCTATTCCATTCCTCTTCTCATATTAATGTATTTAGATGTATATCAATTATTATCAACAATTGTTTTTTTTATGTATAGAAGCCTGGAAAACAATAATTAGCACAACTTTGCAAGTCTTCCTACAGCCCTGCACACCTATCTTGCAAAATCTAGCCAGTTAATACTCAACAAAAACAAACTGTTTAGGATTTTTGATTTTTGATTACTCGTATAAAGATCAATTAACATATTGATAGTGTTTAATTTCCAATCTTCCTCAAAACTTTTATTTGATACTTGTGCATAATTAGATTAATGATGGTCGCTACTTACATACACTCGTCTGATCATAGAGGGAGACTTTCTTTGTCCGTATCCTCTCGCTGCCTCTCCTGGTGAAAGCCCTCGGTGTTTTGATTGTCATCAGTGAATTGCATGCATGTTTCCATGATCCTATGGATGAATGGAATCAACACAGTAATTGATCAAATATAAACATGCAATCGAGCACCTGAAGTAGCATCAAAGACTTCACTTGGAGTGAAATGGTCAACACTTCTACACTAGGCAAAATTATTCTGGTAATGAAGAATCAGTATTTTTCATGACTTGTCCCGTTGCTTAAAATCTTATTTCAGCAATTGAAAACCACAAACTAATACTGGGGTATCAAAATCGTGAGACTACTTTCCCAATTAAAATGACCACTTCACTCATCCAAAAAGTAATTCACCTTATACTGATTTGATACTTGTCATCAATTCCACAACAGCCTGGGAGCAAGATAGAGTACTAGTACAGTGGATCCCTTGACATGGGACATTTGATTCTTCTTTGATTTAAAGGAACATGGTGCATAATGTTAAATTAAATTCTTAGATGATTCTTCATCATGTACCAAAAGGTTTCAGAGATCCTGGGTCGTGCTACATTACTTTTGCAACATCACTAAAATAGTAAATTATGATGAAAATTATCTGGAGAAACAACCAAAATTCTCGGCAATTTTAAATTACTGTAAGCCTCAAAACTTGTTGGGATAATTGGTTTAAAATTCCACTCTTCGTTATTACATTGTGTTCCATGTTCATGGCTGCTGTTTTTAATATAAATAAATGTTTTGGTTATTATCTGAATATTCATTTCTCTCCATAAATGTTTGAAGAACCAGACACATGACATGGCACTGAGTACTTGACTCTTTATGTGTACAGGTAGGGGTTGATGCCAAAGCATAAAGTTGTGTAAATGGGGGGAGGGGTTTGGGCAAAATAGTACACTATCATAGATAAACTATTTCTGCATATTCACCTATGTTGACTATTTGTTGGTCTAGTACTTTTGTCCATTTCTGTAAGTCGTGGAGTGACTCCGTTGAGAACATGTGCCTCTTCTGGAGATCTGAGAGGTGAGAGACGAGCAGAAGGGGAATGGAAGGTCCTCCTCAATGGTCTCCAGCTGCAACACTTTGGACGCCTGGAATAAGGACAACAAAATGTATGTTACTTTTTGATTGTTTTTCCATGGGTTGGTATGTGATGCTGCTCCTGCAATATAACATATTTGAATGTAATGAAAGGATTGCTTGAAATACAGGATCAGCCACATATAGAAACTATTTATAATCTTTTTGTAAAATGCACTACGCTTGCCCTTTATCCAAACCTTTTCAGGTGACATGTCACATGGCTAGCTGTCTGTGATGGGCTGTATTCAGATGCTATGTGAGGTTTGAGATCTTTAAATCAATACTGTAATAAAACAATCTATTCCCAGAATTTGGAGATCTTCCTGAACATACTCAAGCAGATTGTTTTCTGTGTTCCTAGCAGTTTTACAGAAGTGTAATGATTATATCAAGTCCTACCTTTTGTAAGTCTATACAGAGGATGGCACCTTTACAGTCCAACTTCGTTAGGATCACTCCAGAACTGCAGCCGACTTCCTCGTAACCTGCACCACAACCTCTGGCACCCAATCTCCCCTAATGACTTTTCCTATAATATGTAAAGAGAACACACATTGCAGTTACAAATGCACATCAAGAAGATATAGAAATTTGCCAAAAAATGGCCTTGATATATACCTAATACTTTTACTTTTGAATGTTTAACATTGATCAAATTTTTAAACTAATATTATTTGTGAAAAGAATTTTAACTATCTTTTAGTATTTCACAGGCACGGAAAGGCTCTAAAACCCCAAAAGCAAAGTACATATAACCAGTATATATATAATACTTGTGTGAAAGGTATATAATCTTATATTTACCAGAAAGAACTTAAACTGATGAACAGCATAAACTTTAAATTATATCAAAAGCACCTGTAGTTTCCGAATTACGGCTAACCAGACTTTATCAAATTTCTATGAGTATTTCCATTGTTATGACCCGTGCATTAAATATCCCCATAATGCATGAATTGGAGTATTTGGTTAGTCCACTTTTACAACAGGTGAATTTAAAACGAAGCAAAAAAACTTATGTAATCTTTTCTCATTTAACAATCTTTTTCGTTGTTTTTGATGCATTTTAAACAATCTAAAAGAAATTGTATTAGAAAAATTAATGTTTTGGCATCGTGTTTATATGTGTATTTAATGCACGGGTCATTCTACTCGGGCCAAAGTCCTTTGTCCCATGCATTAAATACACATATAAACACTCTGCCTCAACATTAATCTTTAATTGAAGAATTTTTAATGTACGCAAAAGTTGTACCATGTATGAAAGAGAAAAAAAGCTTAAAATCTGCAGTGTAATTGAAGAATTTTTAATGTATGCAAAAGTTGTACATGTATGAAAGAAAAGAAAGCTCAAAATCTGCAGAGTAATGCTTTAAATTTGTGTCCTCAACTTAGTCACAAAAATTAGATGATTCTCCTGCAAAATTTTGATTGAGGATATGATGGAGACTAGGGATGTACCGGATTTGGCCAGAATCTGATTTGGCTGGATCTTAGATGAAATCTGGCCAAATAAAATCCGGCCAGACCAGATTTTTCCTTACAAAAAAAAAGAAATCATTAACAAAATAAAATTATGGAAAGGGAGAATATCTAACGTGAAATATATAATTTGTTAGAAGGTGTAAAGTCCCTGTAAGAGATTAAATAGGATTTGGAGTTGTGTATAATAAAAGGTGTAAAGTCCCTGTAAGAGATTAAATAGGATTTGGAAATGGTGTTTAATTAAAAGGTGTAAAGTCCCTGTAAGAGATTAAATAGGATTTGAAGTTGTGTATAATCTTAAGTCCCTGTAAGAGAATAAATAGGATTTGGAGTGGTGTAAAATAGAAGGTGTAAAGTCCTGTAAGAGATTAAATAAGATTTGGAGTGGTGTATAATCTAAAGTCCCTGTAAGAGATTAAAAGGATTTGGAGTGGTGTATAATAGAAGGTATAAAGTCCCTGTAAGAGATTAAATAGGATTTGGAGTTGTGTAAAATAGAAGGTGTAAAGTCCATGTCAGAGATTAAATAGGATTTGGAGTTGTGTAAAATAGAAGGTATAAAGTCCCTGTAAGAGATTAAATAGGATTTGGAGTGGTGTTTAATAAAAGTGTAAAGTCCCGGTAAGAGATTAAATAGGATTTGGAGTTGTGTATAATCTTAAGTCCCTGTAAGAGAATAAATAGGATTTGGAGTGGTGTATAATAGAAGGTATAAAGTCCCTGTAAAAGATTAAATAGGATTTGAAGTTGTATAAAATAGAAGGTATAAAGTCCCTGTAAGAGAATAAATAGGATTTGGAGTGGTGTATAATAGAAGGTATAAAGTCCCTGTAAAAGATTAAATAGGATTTGAAGTTGTGTAAAATAGAAGGTATAAAGTCCCTGTAAGAGATTAAATAGGATTTGGAGTGGTGTATAATCTAAAGTCCCTGTAAGAGATTAAATAGGATTTGGAGTGTGTATAATCTAAAGTCCCTGTAAGAGATTAAATAGGATTTGGAGTGGTGTATAATAGAAGGTGTAAAGTCCCTGTAAGAGATTAAATAGGATTTGGAGTGGTGTATAATCTAAAGTCCCTGTAAGAGATTAAATAGGATTTGGAGTGGTGTATAATAGAAGGTGTAAAGTCCCTGTAAGAGATTAAATAGGATTTGGAGTGGTGTATAATCTAAAGTCCCTGTAAGAGATTAAATAGGATTTGGAGTGGTGTATAATAGAAGGTGTAAAGTCCCTGTAAGAGATTAAATAGGATTTGGAGTGGTGTTTAATTAAAAGGTGTAAAGTCCCAGTAAGAGATTAAATAGGATTTGAAGTTGTGTATAATCTTAAGTCCCTGTAAGAGAATAAATAGGATTTGGAGTGGTGTATAATAGAAGGTGTAAAGTCCCTGTAAGAGATTAAATAAGATTTGGAGTTGTGTATAATCTAAAGTCCCTGTAAGAGATTAAAAAGGATTTGGAGTGGTGTATAATAGAAGGTATAAAGTCCCTGTAAGAGATTAAATAGGATTTGGAGTTGTGTAAAATAGAAGGTGTAGAGTCCATGTCAGAGATTAAATAGGATTTGGAGTTGTGTAAAATAGAAGGTATAAAGTCCCTGTAAGAGATTAAATAGGATTTGGAGTGGTGTTTAATAAAAGGTGTAAAGTCCCGGTAAGAGATTAAATAGGATTTGGAGTTGTGTATAATCTTAAGTCCCTGTAAGAGAATAAATAGGATTTGGAGTGGTGTATAATAGAAGGTATAAAGTCCCTGTAAAAGATTAAATAGGATTTGGAGTTGTGTAAAATAGAAGGTATAAAGTCCCTGTAAGAGATTAAATAGGATTTGGAGTGGTGTATAATCTAAAGTCCCTGTAAGAGATTAAATAGGACTTGGAGTGGTGTATAATCTAAAGTCCTGTAAGAGATTAAATAGGATTTGGAGTGGTGTATAATAGAAGGTGTAAAGTCCCTGTAAGAGATTAAATAGGATTTGGAGTGGTGTATAATCTAAAGTCCCTGTAAGAGATTAAATAGGATTTGGAGTGGTGTATAATCTAAAGTCCCTGTAAGAGATTAAATAGGATTTGGAGTGGTGTATAATAGAAGGTATAAAGTCCCGGTAAGAGATTAAATAAGATTTGGAGTGGTGTATAATCTAAAGTCCCTGTAAGAGATTAAATAGGATTTGGAGTGGTGTATAATAGAAGGTGTAAAGTCCCTGTAAGAGATTAAATAGGATTTGGAGTGGTGTATAATCTAAAGTCCCTGTAAGAGATTAAATAGGATTTGGAGTGGTGTATAATAGAAGGTGTAAAGTCCCTGTAAGAGATTAAATAGGATTTAGAGTTGTGTGTAATCCAAAGTCCCTATAAGAGATTAAATAGGATTTGGAGTGGTGTATAATCTATAACTTACACATGTAAATGTATTTGTTCAAAATTAGTGTACACCTCCTTTCAAGTTTGTACAAAAGTCACATTTAAAAAAGCTTGTATATTGAGAAAGAAAGCAAATTAGTGGGTTGTAAAGAAACTACAATTGATTATAGAACATTTCGAAAAAACATTTTCCGTAGGATAAAAAAACAAACATTGTCTATACCATTCTAGAAATGGAAGAAAACGTATATAGCTATATTACATGGATTTTAACATTAGGCTATTCAACGTGCTTAGTTGTGCTAAACATTAATTAGTTCTAAATTTATTTTAGATTTGTCCTGAAAAATGTATTTCAGTTTTTCAACTATTGTGCTTATCAAAGAATGTCTTTTTAGATGAATAGACAATATTTCTTTGTACTGTAACTGACCCTATTAGATGAAACCTTTCTGCTCCATCTATCTGAAAAGACTAAAGAGACTACATGTATTTTATGTTGCATTATATACTTAGGGTAGATGTTTAGCAATATATTACAGGGGGCAACTGCACACAGATGAAAAGATGTAGAAAAGACAAAATCCTACAAAAAGGGGTAATCTTATAAAAGTAATAAACAATGATCAAATTGAAGAATATCTATGGTTAAATTTAAGTACCTAAATTTGTCACAGGCCCCTATAGTTTCACTTTTTCAGAGGGGTGCTCCACTGTGCCCCTAATTGGCTCCACCCTGCCCAATTTTACTAAGAGCCCTCAATTTTATTCACAAAAAACAAACTTTTGATAACTATTTTGCCTTCTTTTCATGCTGATTATAGTTTCCTGACAATATAATAAGATGCAGGGACGCTACTTGTTGCATTGATTATTCCCTCATTTACAGTTCAAGTGCCCTCAGACCTGCCCTCAAAGTAGTGCCCTTGATGCCTTGTCCTTTTTGGTCAGTGATATCCCTACATCTTTCTGGATCAAGCTAGGTGTTTGTATTACACTGATAGAAACTGTCAGAAATGTTTCCACTTTATACTAATTATTTGTTGTCATGGTTGAAAAAGCTTCAGTTTATTACAAATAGTTATATCAGTTTGATCATACTTAGTTTGCTTCATTTATTCTAATAGTAGCTCAAACTTTACAGAATATTAAATGAAATATCATGTTAAACTGTATCTTTCTTTACTTTGATAGTTTTAATTAATTTTGTGGAAAGATGTAACCCAAATTGAAGCTATTACCAACATCTCATTACAAGATGATTCTAGCCAGATTTTTGGAAATATCCGGCCGGATTTTTGTGCACATACGGCTGGAACCGGAACCAGATTTTTTGTCAATATGTGGCCAGGTAGTCAGGCCGGATTGCATGTCTGGTACATCCCTATTGGAGACCCAAAACCCCTTGGTCATGCTCAACTGCTTCCATTCAACTATCATTTATGAATTATCAAAAAAACAATTCAAAAGTGTATTTACAAATGGAAATTCAAGTGTTCCTGATGTGATGTCACAAAATGCTGTATAATAACCAATTGAATCAAACATACTGCTGTTTCATGGTTCACAAAATACTTTCTTCCTATCAAATGAAACTTAAATATAAGACAAAATAATATAAAATATTAAAAACTTTCATTATATCAAGTATAAACTTGTCTACAGGGGGCAGACTCAGTTGAGTGCTTTGCCAATTTCTCTATTTTCTCTTTTCATGCACACAGACAGACAAACAATCACTGCCAGAGGTTCTTCACTTCCTAGGGTACTAACAAAAGCCACACACAGAGACAAACAAACATTGAAGAAAACAAAGCAATTAATTGTCATACCTTGACAGTCAGGAAGCCTGAAGCAACATCATACAGCATGCAGTCTGGCTGTACCGCCAAACGACAACAAAAGTGGTTGAACAAAGGAACTTGATGGTGCATTTTATCATCTGAAAGGAACACCAAGAAATGTTGGACTTTTATCCTTCTTTGTGACAAAAACATAAGACAAGGAATTATTCTTCATTTTTTTCAAATTTTGTTAAAAGTATTTCCTAGTTCTATAATTCATTTCATGCGTACAAGTTAAGCATCATTATTGATTGTCTTCGGGAATGTGAATTAGTACAACTGACAGAGCTTGCAAAAGCTTTAAAGTTTCAGATCTTCAATTAATAAAAATAATGAGGCTTAAAACTCTGCTACTACACACAGAGAATATAATGCAACACACAATGTTTATTCTACTTCAGAATGTAAAGAAGCATTCTTGAAAAGTAAAGAATTAGTTCAGTGGTCAAGCACGCTCATCTTACGTAAAACAGGACTTCAAAGGAAACAAACTCATAAAGAATTTACTTCAATTTCTCATTTTATTAAGCAGAATGTATTCAAGTTTAAAGTTATGTTGTATTTGTCTAGAAATAACTGGTCACTTTCTCAACAATTGTCAATGTATTTCAAAGAAATTAATTTTTAAGTAATTGATTTAAAACAAAAAAAATTCTTCGGGTGTTTAATTAAAGTTTCTTTACTAGATAATGTGTCAGTACTTTCTTGACATATCCATTGTTGACCACCATGAAGTATCTGGAAAAATACAATAAAAAACTGATTTTCTTTGAAAAAAGATAGGATGTCACAAGTAGTCTGATTTCAGTCATTTCTACATAAATAATGAGACAGAACTTTAATTTTGAATATTTCTTAAATGGAAGAAGACTTCTGATTGTTTTGTTTATCATGTTGATTCTCCTTCATCTAAGATGAACTTGCTCAACCATTGAACTAATCTAAGTGTACTCACTGCCTTCGAGACATAACGTGTGGGTTTTAACAAACTCATTGGCATCCTTCAGACCAAGGTTGCTCTTCCCACTAAGCAGAATTTTGGAGCTTCTACTGCTGTATTATCTTCTTCTACAGACTAAAAGGGGGAATAAACAGATTCAGGATTTTAACAAAAACATTTTAATTAGCATCTGCAAAAATAGATTTATTCGTTCTAAATTTTCCTTAGATTTTAGCTAATCGAATAACTATTCCAGCTTCATTTGTCAAGCTGGATATATGATTCAAAAATTATTTTTGTAGCTTTCTGAGAGAATAAGATAATCAACATACAAAGAATTTGCATAATTGAAAAACAATGACTTCACATATTCAGAAGAAAAAAATTGTACTTCAGAAAAAAAGAAAAAAATTTACATAAGGAAAAAACAAACAATTTAGATGAAGTAAAAACCGTCAGCATAATCATTTTTCCTATTTATGCATATATCAAGGTCTGAAATATCAAAAAGGTCTAAATTGGTCCATTTTTTAATCATTTCTCAATTTTCGTTTTGCTTTTCATACTTTTTAATAGAAAACTAAACTTTGATAATACATTGACAGAGACGAATGTGCATTAATGTTGTTTGAACACAAATCAGCACTATGTTTTCATTTCTACCATTACTTGATTATTTACCTAAGATGATTGGTAATAAAAACAAAGTGAAAACATTTTCATTTTGAGTAATTTCCATTATAACACATAAATTGTCATTTTGTCCAAAAAGAATTTGCTTTTCGAGTTACCTTACATTCAATGTGCCCAGCTATTTCAAAACAGGAGCAAAATCTTTCTTTTTTGAAGGAAATGAAAGTTTCTCACAAAAAATGCAAAACAATAATTTCCTTCCAAAGAGAAAGAATTAGTCTGTTTCCTTCCTTATTCATAACCTTTGGTTACACAATTATAAACAGGGAACCTAGAACATTCATTTTATCATAATAACCAAAAACCTGCAACATTTGATTATTTGCAGACAGTGTTTTGACAATGGAGTTTTGAAAGACATACTCCAAAGGCAGTAATACACCGACACAAGAATTCATTATTAAATTTCCCACGGTTCTGAATAAAGGTGTTGAAAATCTTCCATTGTATGCCCATATGCTTCCCTCTTTCACGATTTAATACTATTTATCACACAATTACTTGGGGACGTTTTTAAAGCACGTATTTACCACATATACTGTTGCTTACGCAAGAAATTGAAGAAGAAAAACAATTCTTTCAGTGAATTCCTGTTTTTCCCACAGTTATAATCATAGAAGATGGAGCACCAGGATGCACCTGGCAAGACAAGCACATCCACTATACCTGGATAATCGTTAATCATAGGTCAACTCTGTTTATTTAAACATCTTTTTACTAAAACTAATTTTATTGCTGAAATATGAAGAACTATAGATTTAATCAATTACAATGTGTTCTTTTTTTAACTAAATATTACAAGATCACTTCCATCAACAAAAAACACATATGACATGTTGCAAAATATGATGTCTGCTACATGTAAATTCATGCAAATATCTATGTTTGTTGCAACATTTAAAGATCTATAAAAGGCACCAACAACTTAAAGTCAAAATAAAATAAACCATGAAAAAAGTTACAAATTGATTACAGCATTTTGAATTTTAGAGCCTAATTATAAGAAATTATGCAAATTTCATTGTAATTTTGTGACATCACAAAAAGAAAACTGATGAATTTCCTTGTTAACATATTGATTTTTAATTTTTCACCACCATGCTTTGAATGGGAGCATTTGAATATAACCAAGAGATTTTGATTTCCCATCAGTCCTGTCATCATACCATCTATCAAAATCTAGCAGGAGAAAAAAATGTTATAATTTGCTGCAACTGAAATTTAGGATAGACTTTTAAAATTACATTAAAGATTTTAAGCTGTCCTCCTCTCTTCCTTACATCACATTTTTGCATTCATTTTAAATTCTTCAAACGTTGATTTAGTTATAAAAGGTGCTATCGTCATTGTGGGTTCTCTACCTTCAAAAAGAGTTTCCTTAAATGAAGTCATACAAACAAACTTTTATGATTGTACAAAAGTCTGAATTAAATCTTACTTTAAAAAATGTGATAAAAATGCTAATGCTTGCTTGCTAATTTGCATATAATATGAAGTCGGCCATTTTAAATATTTAATTAGACATTAATGGAAAAGCAACAAATCCATTTAGGAGTGTGCTACTGAGTAAAACAGGTCTCTAAAGAAAGCCCTTGAAAAGTTCTACGGACTGTTCTAGTTTGTTTTTTACATTTATTACTTTACTTGAAAGAAAATTCATGACATTTTATATTAATTGTTTTAAATATGCTAATTTTGGCATACTAATTAAAGAATTTAAATCTCATTCTGGTGATTATAAAATCTCTACCTGTCCATATACCTCAAGCATGCTTATCTTCAAAATGAAGGTGCACACCTTAACACAATCCAGCAAGAAACCAAGAGCACACTCACCACAGTAGGTATGATGACACTGTTCTCAGATTTCCGCATGGATCCTGAGATGGAATTCAGTCTCTTTCGAATCCTCTGCGGTGTGCTAGCTATCGTCAGGTCTTTGTGGAGATTGTAGGAGTACACTTCTAATATGAAGTTGAAGTCAGCTTGTATTTTATCACTTAAAGAGGAAAAATTTTAAGAGCAATTTGAATGACAAATTAAGCATTATTGATGACATCAAATTAAAAAAAAAATATCTTGCAACCTTTTCTAAACTTTTTTTATGGATTGAAAATACCTTTCCACTTTCCCAGGATATGAAATTTCATATTAAGTAATCTTGCAGTGCTTGATAGCTTACAACAAAATATAACAGAGGTGCACCCATGATAGTGGGACTTAAGATAATACACTAATGGAAATCATGAAGGACTGAAACAGTTTTGGATTTCTCTTTAATTCTTACATCTTTGACTTTTTTCGCATAAATTGTATCTTTGTTATTTTATCCATTTTAAAACAAATTTTGGCAGTTGGTTATGCACTTAGAGCTATGAAAAAGATAAAGCACATTTTAGATGTCTGAAATATTAACAAAACTAAATTTGTTTGTAATTAATACAGTAACATAGTACAGTGAAATTGATTATGGTGATAATGCTGTTTTCCAAGGCTGAAACTGAATGAAAAATTTCACAAAATATTTGAAACAAAGCTTACACAGCTTTGTGCTTTCTTTTCTTTACGCCTTACGCTATACTATGACCTTTTAATTCTGTATTCTTCACTAGTGCCACTAATTTCCACTTTCTAATTCAAGAAAGTACCATTTATCCTCAAATGAAGGCCAAAAGTTTGTAACAAGAGAAGTCAAGATACTTGAGGCATTTATTACAAGCGACGGATAGGTTCCTGATGCTGATTGCATCTGAACCAAAATTTATCTTACAATGTGAATACATCCTCAAATACCACATCGCAATCTCTGCGGTCAATGTTCATCTTCAGCTCAGTATCGTAGATCTCCGTGCCAACTTTCAAGAGACAGAAGACTGCATATCTGTGGTGATCTGGTGAAGGAAAGAGACAAAAATTAAAAAGTTGGTACAAGCAGCATTCATGAAAAAAATTACTGAGAATCCAGACCCCTACTTAAGCTTTTTCAGAGGCCCTTTTTCACAAATAATCTACATTTTTTCTCTCGAAAACACCATTGCTTTGCCATCTTTGCATGCTGTTATGTACAGTTCTCCCCAATCTATTTTTTTTTAGATTGGACAAGAACTTTTAAGGATTATGTTGAAAATAATGAGATTATTCCCACTTTGGAAGAAATAAGATGTCACAGTGCAGATGAAAATGATATAGATACACCTCGGGTATCCCAAGACAAATGCAGCTAAATTGAGTTGATTTGTGTCAACGCTGTGATTTGTGGATTTTGAATGGAAGATCCAAAAATCTGGAAATAAGTGGGAATTTTACATTTATTTGCGATCAGGAATCAAGTGTTGTAATTATGTCAATTATGAAATATAAGCATCATGATGTTAAATATTTGGGGACCGAGGAAATGAAAGCTGACTTTCTTTTGAAATGGTCAGATAATGAGCTGTAGTATTATGAAAAGTAGGCCTATTAAGAAAGGTGACATTAGTTTGCAAAGTTGGTTTGATTGTGAGTGTAAAGAGCTAAAGGTAAGAACTTGGCATGAATTGAATAAGTTAAGAATGAATGGAAGTTCTGAATCGTGCAGTAGGTACATACAGCTGAGACGTAATAACTTTTAAATGGTTCATTTAAAAAAAAAAAAAAAAAGTATTAATAAATCAGAAATGGTTATTGCATGCCATTGAACAGAAAAATACAGGTTTGTTCTGGTCTTTGATTAAGAGCAAGAAAGACATGTATATTTATATCCCTATAAATACATAAATAGCTGTCACATTTTTCAGATGTTTTATGCGATGATCCTGTATGTAGGACTTATGATACTAATGTTTTGAAAAGCTTTCCTGTGTCCAATGATCAAACGAACATAAGTGAAAGTATTAATATGTGTATACAAAAAGAGGAGGTTGATCAAAATATACGGGCTCTACGTGAAAGTAAATTAGCACCTCGTCATGACAGAATTCCCGCTGAACTTGTTAGGAATGTTTCTATCAAGATGATTAATGTTTTACACAAGCTTTTTAATGTATTGTTTACAAAAGGTCTTTTCCCCCTCAGATGGAAATCGAGTGTTATTATACCTATTTATAGAAGTGGAAGAGTTGGGGATACTAATCACTACCGGGTATTAGTTTGATTTCAGTTTTAGGTAAACTTCTCTCCAATATTTTACTTGGTAGATTACAATTTTGGTCTGATACTCTGAAAATGTAAGCCCTGTTTCTCCTTGTGGCTTTAGAAATAGACATAGGGCAATAGACACTGTGTTTATTTTGCATACAATTATATCCAAATATCTTGGTAGGAAAAGAGGGCGTTTTTACACTGCATTTATTAAGTTTCGTAAAGCTTTTGATTTGGTAGACAGGCAGACAATGCTGTGGAAGCTTGATAGTATGGGCTTACATTGTAATTTATTTGATGTTCTTGTGTCTTTGTTTGAGGGCCTACAGTCCTGTGTAAGAGGTAATTGTGAATATTCTAATTTCTTTTCATGCCGGAAAGTGTACAGCAAGGGTCATCATTGTCGTCACTTTTATTCAATCAACTTTTAGATTATAATAATAAAGAAATGAACCAAATTGGTTTTCATGGGGTTCAAGTGGGAAGTGTAACACTCACACATCTTATATAGGCGGATAATTTGGTTTTATTCAGCTGGTCTATTACAGGATTGCAGAGGCTCTTGGATGGTCTCTCTCAATTTTGTCAATCCTCACTTTTACAAATTAATGTGAATAAGTCTTAAAAGAAATGAGAAGTGGCACTTTGGTGGTGAAAAAATGGAAGTTGTTAATAATTACACATATCTTAGTTTGGTTCTTTCTAATTCTGGTTCTTGGGCTCAACCTTAAAGTAGATTTTCAAATCAAGGTACCAAAGCATTTTATTCTAGAAAAAAATCTCTTCAAAATTATGGAAATGTTTCTTAACACAATTCAAGCTGTTCTCCATTATGGCTCTGAAATTCGGGGGCTCGAGGAAGCTAATGAGATAGAAAAAATTACATCACATGTTTTGTAAAAATGTTTTAAAGCTGCCTATTAGCGCAAGTAATTGTGCAGGGAGGGGATAATTAGGGCGCCACCTTATTTTTGTAAATAGAGCCATGTCTGTTTTAAAATATTGGTTGAGACTTCTTCGTTTACGTGGCGATCGTTTATGTTCTCTAGCTTACCAGGAGCAGGTTGCCTGGCGATCGTTAATGTTCTCTAGCTTACCAGAAGCAGGTTGCCTGGCAATTGTTTATGTTCTCTACCTTACCTGAAGCAACTTTCTTTTGCAGAAAGAAATTTCATATGTTGGACCTTTAAACTTGAATATTTATTATTTTCTGTGGCTTTTGGGGAAGCGTGATTGAACCAGGGGGTCGGGAGCGAAAGGACTTTTACAATATGTTTTGAGCAAAGGCCCAAAGATATTTATGTTCAAAATTGGACTGGGGAAATGAATTTAAGTATTTGAAGCTGATTCCATTTGTGAAAAGTATGTAAGTTGCATCTCAGTTCGTGAATATAAACAAAGTCTTTGTAAATTTTGTTTTTCTGGCCATGATTTAAGAAGAGTTGAAACTGGGCGATGGAATGATACCCCATTTGAGGAAAAAATTTGTGTGCTTTGTGAATTAGCTTTTAGGCTCTATGTCAATGAATCGTGCCAAGTGCATGATTGCGGATTTGAGGTTTGTTTTCTCCACCTAAAAACCATGCCGCTATGGTGGGTGTGGCCTATTTCCGTACTTAGAGAGGTTAATTGAGGTTCAAACTTCTTGCTGCATGGCCCTCACAACCTTGTAAATGCCTCTTTCATTTCTGATTCAACCTAAGGGTTTGAAAACTTTGAAATCAATTAAATTACCTGCAAAATCAGTTGAGAATTGTCTATTTTCAACATAAATTTTCAGATCTTAAAATAAAAATGTGCCCTCAACAAGTCTAGCACCCTGACCTTTTTTGAATCAAGCTAGGGGCTGTGAAAAATATTTGACATAAACTACTTCTGCTATATCATTTCCTTTATTCAATGCATTAACACTTGAGGGTAATTTCAGCGAAGAAAATAGTCCTTCACAAGGTCAAAAGAAAACCAAGTAATAAATAATAACTGCTTTGACCTTAAAAAAAACAACCCTTGAAGCAAAGAAACCTAATTCAATAAAGGCAATTCCAAGGGAAGGCAAATTAATACTAGTAACCACCAATCAACAATAATCACAATAGTTTTGAGCTTGTGACCTTATTAAAGTGCACACTAGTTAAGTTTGAAGACTAAACGGAAATTACTATTTACATTTTTATGGACACTTAAGCACCTACATTAAAGTTTATTTACACTGCATCCTTATCACTTAATTGATGCATAACACTATAATTACAGATTTATTGTGGTACTGTCTGAGAGGATTACAAGTTAGTTGCAAGTCTTTTGTCTCACAATCTGCTGAATAGAACATTTAAAATATATATGATTCTTTAGGCAACATGAGTCAAATTGCTATACAACCGAAAGAACAAACAAAAATAACAACAAGTTTCATCCAAATCCGTCAATACTTCATCCTATTACAGTGTTTTGAAATCCCAGGCAACAATATGCAAATTTGTATGCAAATTTGTGATGCTTTACATGGGATAACATTGGTATTTTCTTTTGTTTTTACTATTATTCCAATATAATAGAAAATACATTTTGTATACAATAGCTGGAAACAAATTCTTACCCCCTTTGTTCATGATGTGATCCGCATTCCTCCACATTAATGGTATCCTTATCTCTGAAAAAATAAGAAGACACTTTTTCATTCTTATTAAAAGCAAAATGCAACAGCAAGTTTTGTTTTAAAAATGGACTGCTGAGCACCGCTGCAGCTTATACCAAAAGCGTCAGTACTGCAGGGCTATTCATTGGTTTCCTACATGTGTGGTGGATGGCAGAATCACCCCAGGGGGTCCCTGAGAAACCCCTGGGGTAGGTGGTCACTTTGTAGTATATTGCATGAGCAGAGAGTGGAATTATTTTAAAGGAGGCAAAACTATCTGAAATTAACATCTTACAGACTGCCAAGTCTGAATGAATAAATCATATCTTGTCAATGTCATACTTAAATAATTTGAATTACTCCATTTGAATTTAAAAATGAAAATAAAAGGTGTTTTTTAACACAAATATCACTCGGCTTATTTTTTGTATTTGGTCAGAAGAAAAAATTGTTCTGTAGTAGAGTGTCAGCCTTCTGAACCAGGAGGCCTGGGCTCAATCCTGGTAACGGTCTGGTCATACCAAAGACTTGTAACCAGAAGACCAACATGTTTATTGGTTCCGATGCATTCTTTCATTGTTGGTTGATTTTCAAGTTTTATACTAATTGGCATTGCATATCATGAAATATGCTAAATAATATAAAATCATAAGCCATGCCCGCCATGCATATTAATAAAATAGAACCTAATGACTGACAACACTTGTATGATGCAAAACATGCATACTTTTGCACATTCATCACTGTATTAAGAATCTTAAACAAAGCCCCATCAACATGACATCACTATACCAAACCAATAGGTTGCATGTACGGACCATAACTCACCTGAGTACCACATATGACATACAAGTTTTTTGGAGCATTTTCACATTAAGGTACACATATTAGAGATATAACCTGTTGCCAACATAAGCATGTTCACATTTACTGACAAATAACATGTTAAGTATGATGCAAACAGACATATGGTTGCTATAAATGTATCACTTTTTCAAGATTTTTCAATTTTAGATTCAGCCCACTCCCCTCCAACATAGCAAATTGCACCATGTATATCATGATGTCTATATTAATGATATTCAACAATGTTATACCATAAATATGTATACACAAGCTATAAAAAAAAATATACTAAGTATAAATCAAAGCAGACATGTACTAGTAGGTGTTAAAATATGAGCATTTAAAGATCTTAACATAAAGCCCTGCCTACTCATTGACATCACCACCAAAAACAATAAGGCACATCTGCAAACCATGGGCTATTTGTGTGCCAAATATGATATGAATCCAACGTTTTGTTCTTGAGATAGTGTTAACAAGCTCTTTTCAGCAAAGTCATATTAAGCCCCACCCACTACAAATATTGATGAATTTCAAACATTTTTATACCATGAACACATACACACTAGCTATCATATATATATATATATATATATATATATATATATATATATATATATACTGTACATTATATATATATATATATATATATATATATATATATATGTATATATATATATATATATATATATATATATATATATATATATATATATATATATATATATATATATATATATATATATATATATATATATATATATATATATATATATATATATATATATATATATATATATATATATATATATATAAAACATGGAACAAAACAGACATGTAGTTTCTAAAATATGAGTATTTCAGAAATTTTACCTTAAGCCCCGCCCACTCATTAATATGCATGACATCACCACCAAAAACAATAGAGCACATCTACAGATCATGGGCTATCTGTGTGTACCACATATTATATGAACCCAGTGTTTTGTTCATGAGATATCGTGTTAACAAGCTTGCTGTTACAGATACACACATACACACACACATACATACATATGCCAACATGACTGCATAGGTTTCTTACTCTATAAGCAAAAATGGAACCTGTCTGACATCGGCATTAAGAGGACAGAGCATGGTAATAACGTGGTTGGTTGGTGACAAGTCACGCCTTTAGTGGCTGCACCAGGGCAAAGTCCCGCTGACTATAGTCCTGGGGACTTGAGAATAACCTTGGTTTGTAATGGACACTTGGTTTCCTTGTAGTGTTTTGAGAGGGCTGTGCCTTGTAAGCACTATATAAGCATGGCGCATTAAGTAGGGGTTGCTGAATAAAAGTATGTACCAGGCCATAGTACAAAAATCAACTAACTACGCACTAAATAAATTGCTTAATCATTAAGGCTACAATTAATCAACACATGTGGGGACGCCACACCTGCAATGAACATTTATATAACACATCAGTAAACTTTAAAATGCCAATGGGCAAGAAAATAATCTTCATGTGAGAAAATGTATAGGAAAATATGTTTAGTGTCTAGCAGCTAGGCTCCCAGGTTAGGTTATTTCTGAGGGGTGCTCCACCATGCTCCTATTTTTCTCACCCTGTCCCTTTTTCACAAACAATCTACATTTTTTCAAGAAAATTTATCATAAATGATTTACTTTCTTCTGATGTTGCTTAAAAGTTCCCCAATACAAAAAGACAATGAACACTACTTATTTGATTGATTCTGTGATCAATTTTGTTTGAAATTACCCCCCCCCCCTGCCCCTCCATGCTGCATGGCCCATGCTATCTTGTATTTTGTCCTTGTCACCCTGACCCTTTCTGTTTAAAATTAGGCATTTGTTTAGTTTTCTCCAAGATTGTTGGTTATTTGCAAGTTTTCATATTCCTGGGTAAGACTTGGCTTCCTGGATGGATCATGTGCACTCCAAGCATCTGGGCTCTTCAGGCAAAATTCTGCATCAATGACTATGCAGGAACCCATGTAACTACTCTGGATTCCTGTGCAAATACCTCTGCATCCATGGGCATGTCTAACTTTAATGGTATATGGACAGGTTTCAGACCCCTAACTGTTTCACAGGGGTGGCCCGCCCTGCCCCTCTGTGGGCTCGCCCTGTCCCCCTGAGGGTCCGCCCTGCCCCTCATGAGAATTTTTTATTTTTTATTTAAATATATATATATTTTTTAAACTTAATAATCTTAATTAACCTCATAAATGAAATACCTTACATGGATACAGAACAGAGAATGATAGCATAGTAAGCAATTATCCTGTTTGGTCATATATGGTCCTCATCAGTTAGAATAGTTTCATTCTGAGGTATGAGTATAGCTAACATCCCAGAGCTTCTTCACAAGGGAATTGAGCCTTAAGGGGGCCCCTGGACTCCACGCTGAAAAGACGCAGCAATTCGCGCACGCATTTAATGTGCCCCTCAACAAGTCTAGCACCCTGCACCTTCTTAAATCAAACTAGTTTTTCAGCATACATGGCAAAAGTGAAGATTTATGAAAAGGCATACAGTAAAAAATTTGTAACGCAGTTCTTTATATTTCTTTCCCAAAATTTCAAATATCAACGGTTCTCATACTCCGATTTAATGGTCAATTCTTAACTGATTTTGATGTGAATTTCTGCTGTTTGCATGGTTTTTAGTATATTTAAACCATGTTGTTGCTATCTGTCCATATACCGTTAAAATTTTCGAATTGATTATTAATATTTATCTTAAAACAAATTAATTTATGACCCACCAGACAGAGAAATCTGCCCTTTGCAAGGTTTGAGACCAGTCCTGGCTGACCGTGGTTTCCGACCCTCATCAAGGCTGAGTTTATCCATGCATTCTTCCGTCTTTCTCCTCTGTAGTTCTGCCATGTATGTAAGCACCCGTGCGTGGGATGTGAGAAGTGTTTTGGCTGCCTCCAGGGACTGTGTCTCCCTCTTGCAGGCTGCGAGTAACTTGCGAGTTCCCTCTCGCATCTTGATTTCCAGGTCAATTTTTTGTTGGATGTCATAGTCCTAGAGAGAGAGAGAGAAATGTTTGAAAGATTGTTACATCTTATTGAAATTCTGTAGCTTATCCATCAATAAAGACGATGTTTTGAAAATTAATTTGTAAAATGATTTCATATTGAGCTCTGATCAGCCTCTGACACTGGTGTGATAGTCACACTTTTATTTTTTCGATAACTATCACAAAATGTAAAAGCATAGGGGCCAGGCAAATGAAAATTGCACAAAATGCTCCTGACACTAACTAAAAAATTACCGTACTCAAATTTTACTTCGATGTAGGAATGGCAAGTGAAAAGCATGCTTAACTTTTTATGTGAGTTTAAAGAATACAGTACATCCTACCTTAAAATTCTTCATGGTGCCGTCTCAAAATTAAAGTTGTTAATACAGTAACATTTACAATATGAATATGAAATGAATTGCAGCTCACTAGCTAGGGGATGTTATCAAAGGATGAAAGAAAACTGAAGGAAGGAAGGGTGAGCTGCAATATGGGTCAAATATCCTTTAGCTTGTATCCTGGAATTGTCCCCAAAACGGTGAATAACAATTTAGGACAAAGTTAATAAATAATTAACAAATTAATTAACAAATTATATGAAAAATGCTTAGATTATTTATTATTCAAACTTTAACAGAAGGATAACTATTAACTATTACTTTATATATATAAGGTAGCAGGGGCCTGCAATCTGTCCACACATTGTTCTTGGGAAATTGGCAATCTCAGAGGAAATAATTTCAGTATGATTGATAATTTGATATTGAAAATACATGTAAAAGATTTGAATTACACAATGGTCATACCGATACTTCAGTTTAAGTATTCAGGAGAATATGTACCAGGAGGGAAGGGGGACTCCACCCCATTTTTTAATGTATTAGAAAATTACTTCAGATATACATGTGGGATCACGTCAGTAAAACTTAACGTTGTTTGAACGTAAGCCTACAATTTTGAGATTTGTCTGTAAATCTGGGATCAGGTCAGTAACACATTACTTTCTTCATAATCGCAAGTACAGTAGCTTTAGAATACGACTTGAACGAGCATAATTTTTTGTTCAATTAACCCGGTCCCTCTGTAGTCAGGGGTTGATTTATAAAAGAGAGAAACAAACCATATGGTGGGAGGGGGGTTGTTTTGTGCAGGGGGAAGTGCCTTCCACCTTGTGGCGTTTCTTGATCTCTCAGATATCGTGATATTTAGTTTTAAATTTGTAAAGAAAAAGAATTTCTCTAGGGGAGGCGATAAGGACGAGAGATGAAAAATATGCTGGAAAGGTTATAAGCAATTTACATGGAGTAGCTAAGAAAATCTGGCAGCCAAATATCTCTGTTATACAACCCAATGTCCATGCCTGACATATAGTCTGGATTATATAACAAATCTAAATACAACCAAATTACATTAAAAAGTTGCATAATTTTCTACTCTTACAGCCCAGACCCCTAACTTGATTTAAAAAGAGTCAGGGTGCTAGACTTGTTGAGGGGCACATTAATGCGCGTGCGAAGTGCTGCGTATTTTCAGTGTGGAGTCCAGGAGGGCCCTTAAGGCTCAATCCCATGGTGAAGAAGCTCTGGGATTATAGCTATAATCATACCTCAGAATGAAACTATTCTGATTGAAAAGGACCATTCATGAGCCAAACAGGACAATTGCTTACTATGCTATCATTCTGTGTTCTGTATCCATGTGAGGTATTTCATTTATGAGGCTAAGTAAGATTATTAGGTTTTCAAAAAAAAAATCTTAAAAAAATAAAATAACATTTTTTCTCATGAGGGGCATATTTTTTCTCATGAGGGGCAGGGCAGACCCCAGAGGTGCAGAGCAGGCTCATGGAGGGGCAAAGCAGGCTGCTTCTGTGAAACAGCAAAGCTAGGGGTCTGCAACCTTTTCAATTATTAGATACTATAGATAAGATTAACTATACCCGAAAAAACTAGACTTTTAAGTTGGTAAATATACCCCATATGAATACTGTACAAAAATTTCTCTAAATGATCACATTTCTGTACCTTCTTCTGATGAATATCTTCCAGGTATAGAAAGTTCATCCACGAGAAAATGTGATTCATGGAAGAATCGTATCCATCACAATGTTGTTCCGAATTCATTACTCACAGCATTAGTTTGCAACATTAACCGAGAAAGCCGGAAACATGCTACTGTTTTAAAAAGTTTCAAAAACTGATATATTTAATTTACCTATTCAAGAATGCGTTGAAGTTACTCCATGACGGAAGGAGCATTATAGGTAATTTGTGCACAATATGTCTTCTAGCTACAGAAAGATCCATTTCAATAACAATTCTGCTAGATATTAATCTCAAAAATCCATTTTCAAAGAACAAATTTGACAGTGATTATGTTTACAGTAAAACAAATTGATATGCGAACATTCAAGTCCTCGATAACCACATCAAGGTGTAACTGCGCTGAACATTTACTTCACATACTGAGATGGAATACAATCATCTCTAAGTTCAACCGCATCAACCCCTAGCGATCTTGCATGAAACTACAGCAGCATCCCACTGGGAACAAAACATTTACATTTACCCACTGAGAGGAATCTTAACATAGGGCATAGAGGATAGCCTGTGTGTCAAGTACTGTAGTATAGCTATCTAAGCATAAGGGCAGATTCTCACTATAAACCGGTACTTTATTATCGATTAGTTTTACTTTAACAAAAGATAAAAGAGAACAAATATTGATTATCCTTTTTTGCCAAAAGCTTTTAATCATTGACACACATTTTTGTTCACCAATGTCCTAATAGAAAAGGGCTTTTTTTGTGTTTGCTGAAGTGGGAGATAAATTGATGACTTGAAATTTGGAGGGAAGAACTTCAAAACCCAGGTACCACACAAACTGTTGACAAAGGCATATGAGCCCAATATTTTCTGAGGGACAGCTTGAGCAAGCTCATTGGTGGTAGTTAGTTAATATAGTTACATTAGTAATATAGCTGAAATGAGGGGGTCAAGAATTGAATTATATCATTAGGGGTACTGTAGGTAGGTAGATTTTATATCCCTTCTCAACATTTAATGTTATAAAGCTTAAATGCTATATAGAGAGATGTCCACAGCCGTTTAAAACCAGTTGTGAAGCTCTTGTGAACGAAGACCTACTGGTAAAAAAAATATGTTTAGGTTTTGCTGGTTCATGACATAGGTGTAGGAACTGGGAGAGCCAGGGGAATGTACCTACCCCACCCCCAATTTCCCGAAAAAATTACATAAGTGCCCCTTTTAAAAATAAAAAGTACCCCTCAGTTACTGTCTAAGGTGCAAGGACTGGTAAAATGTGTATACACTTAAAAAGAAAAATATTACTAAAGTGTCCTTTCAAAATAAAGTGCCCCCTTTTTTTTTATTGTTTTGGGGAAATTTAGGCTTACTAATTAAATACAGACTTAAGAAATATATGTATATAGCTTTGGAAGTTCCCCCTAAGAGGTTGTAGCCCCCCCCCCCTCCCTCTTCTAATACACACACACTTTTTGAAAGCTCCTACATTCCTGGTCCATAAGCAAACTTGGCCAAAATTTCACTGCTGACCAATCCTTGTAGTATGTTTCAAACAATTACCTAAAGGCTGAAAACTAAGCATAAGGTCCCACTTTATACAAACATAACACACTGTCAAAAGGGACCAACCAGTTTAAAAAGGGACCACCACTACCATGAACTTAAAACGACCATCTTTTCTAGGTGTCACATAATTCCGGGCCCCTGATTTGGGGTTTGGCTGAGATTGAAGATTCCTTCTATTTGAGAGTCAAATTTCAAAATAAGATGTAAAATTTATTAGAATGACATTAGAATGGAAAGTCACCCTCAAAACGTCAGCGATGGTACTTCTCTGATTTAACCAATATAGACCATTTGTTTCTGTTTTCATGATGTTTAGAATCATGAAAGTTCCATTCCATTAAGATTTCCCTTGATCTGTAAATCTACATATGGATCACCCAGGCCACATCATGGTCATGTGTAATATGGGAGTAATTACATGCCCTTAGGCAGCATTTGACAGACAGTTATTGTCTTTGAGAAATGTAGAGAAATTGTTCATAAAAATAAATTGCATTGTTTTTGCACAGGGCCCCCAAAATGTAGACTATGCCCTTGTCCATATTTTGTATCCATGCAAGCATCCCATTTGATGAGCCATGGTCCATGCTTGGGCCATTGGAACTTTGAGTTACATTATTACCAGGAATGTACTGTATGCATGGGGTGTGATGGTGCATTCAACTCTCCCTCCACCCACACAGACTGCCAAGGTACAAAAATCTAAACCATAATTTTATTTTTTGAATTTAAAAATATGAAAGATCTGTGATCTTTGAGCCTATTACATAATCTTATATACCTCCCTGGATCCAATCATCTCCCTGGATCCAATCACCTCCCTAGATCCAATCATTCATGTGAAATTGGAGAACTTTAAGATGGTCCCCCTGCCACTTCTACGTCACTTATTTCACAGAAAAAGGTATTCAAAAGCAAGAAAAGCAGTGAGCACCTCCCCCCCCCCCTTCCCCCTTCCCCGCCCTTCTTCTTCTTCTGTTATGGAAAAACATGGCAACAGGCATGGTAACGCATGTATGCTTTATAGTCAATTATAAGCTGAAATTGACAATGTGCAGTGTGCACTGAGACAATCAACTTGCGACATGTTATTCCAGGACAACTTGCATTTGCATGCAACTGCATTTGACAGTGGAATTAAAATGTGGCTCTGTGAAACATGGACATATTCCTTTTTAATAGGTTTCCTTCTTTCTCCTTCAAAATGAAATGATGATGATGAGGAGGAGGTTGAGGTCAGCAAATGAGAGACAAAGAACCGTATCCTTCAAGTAACAGGATTAGACACACTTTTAACTGATGATTTAAATAAATCTTTGAAAAATACAACTACACATTGTCCATTGCTATTATATCATTTTTCAGATCCAAAAAAGAAGAGAAAACAGCTAAACCAACAGCTTTTCACTTCGATAAAGGTAGCAAATTGAAAACAATATTTCCAAGAAAGATAATTTCATGGATATATCCTAAATTCCAGTGGCTCCCAGAATTCAAATCGTGCTTCCAACTGATAATAGTCCATTCCCACGAGATGTACCTGCCCTACATCTTCGCACAAAACTTTGCTTCGTACTCATTACTACAGTATACATACAACAAACTAGATACAGCTCTCAAAACATACTTGCACCCTATCAACTATGCTTTCAAAATTAAGAACACTTGGTCAGGTATTATTAGCGGATCCTTGCCTGAGCAGAATTTAATTGGCCCCGACGTCCTGACCTTTCTTCTTACCTACTAGGTAGGCATAGAACGCCAAAATGGCAGAAATTCTTACAGTGATTCTTTGGTGGTTGATTTCAATGCCACTCGATACTTAGGGTTGTCTCATTAAGGTTAGGCACATACTTGGGAAAGGGATTAAAGTCATGAAAGAAGTATGGAAAGTTGCAGTTAAATCCACCAGATGTTGATTACCTGACATCAGAGAGCTGAATATTTCACTGCAAATACAATATATTTACTAAAAATGCCACCAATAATTCAAGGGTAGCTTTGTCCTGGACACCAGATTGACGTAGAAAAAGAGGCAGGCCAAAAACAATTTGGAGGCGAATGGTACAGTAGAAAAGAAGAAAAGAGATGCTTGGATGGGGAGTTGGAATTAAGTGGCACAAGACAGCTAGGAGATGGAACTTGGTGCTGAAGGCCTCAATCTCCACTTGAGTTGAGGAGAAGGGAGCAGTGAGTGAGTGACACAATATATTAACCATTAATTGCAAAATATTGTCAACAAAATCCCAGTAAAGGTAATTTATGAAATTCTGATCTATTGTTTTTTCATATACTACATTTTGCATCAATAGTATTCCCTTATAAGTTTACAATACAGCATGTTACAATAAAACATTTTGGTTAAAAATTGGTCTCTAAGGATCTTTCCTTACCTGCAGGTTGCACATGCCACTTTCTTCATGGTTGATAGGTTAAATTATCAAAATAAAAGTGGAATATTTCCTAATAATTATAAAAAATGTTGTTATGAGTAACAATTTTATTGGAAATGTAATTAACCAGTGTATTTTTCAGCTTAACTAGTTACCCCCCTTCCCCCCTCAAAGCTGACCCTTCCTATGCCCCTGTATTCAAGTTGTCAGGGTAAAATATGGATGTAGCTTATTTTTCTAAAAACATATTTCATAAAATCTATTCATGGCTCAGACACATGCTGTCAGACACACTGTATGGTGCAAAGAAATTATTTTGCTTCTCTCAATCTCTCTTAAAATTCTGAAAAAGGTGATATGGCACCTTTTAAACGTTTTTGTGTAATTTACATGTTTTTTTTATATCTTAAACCAATTTAGCATTGATATTGTCTGTAAACCGTGAACAAAAATGGAATGCTTTGAATATTTGCCAGAATGGCAAGCAACCCTATATGCTTGCGGCTTGACAGTCTTAAGACGTACGCTTGTTAGCAACGTTGCTGTCGAATCGGAAGTGTTGGTAAGGGGAGTTTGTTTTGTTCTGTTTGTAATCAGTTGCCCAGCAGGGGGTGCATAGAACTCTTCATTTGTAGTCCAGTAAGCAAATGCTGCACTAGGATGAAAACAATCCTAACTGCTATGCAAGGTTTGATTGATCAGAGACTTGGCATTTGAGATGAGGAATCATATTATATCTTTGCTAATAGGGATGGCTCTAGATAGGATTAGTATAAGTATTCATCATATTATGTGAAATGACACTAAATATTTCATGATTTATATTTACCACTGGATACAAATCAATTCTTAATAGTGAAATACCTCAAAAACCAAAGCTTTGTTTTAAATTTCATTCAGCCTACTACCAATGTGCACCAAAAATTTCCCAAAATTTTCTGTTGATGTGACCAAATTTCAAAATTCAATACAAAGTCGGCTACACTTGCAAGTCAGTTTGTGTCAGAAGTAATAATAATAATAATAATAATAATAATGATAATGATAATAATAATAATAATAATAATAATAATAATAATAATAATAATAATAATAATAATAATAATAATAATAATAATAATAATAATAATAATAATAATAATAATAATAATAATCAATAATATATTAATAAAATGATAATAATAATAATAATAATAATAATAATAATAATAATAATAATAATAGCAATACTCTACATCCACATAAGAACAGTGAGAACAAATCAACAGATTATGACCCCAGGGTTGGGAGCACTTCCATATGTGAAGTATGATATATGTGCCGCCCAAGCAGGTGCTTTTTTGCATCGTTTCATAGTGCAGGTGCCTTTTTTTCATCATTTTCATAGCACTAGTGCAGGTCCCCAAAACTGCTGTTTTACTTGGTCAATTTCATACTGCTGGTCCATATTTACAATATTTTCATTGAATTATTGGTACTGCAGGTATCAAAATTGACTTCTTTCATACTGCAGGTATCAAAATTGACTTCTTACATACTGCGGGTATCAAAATTGTATAATTTCATACTGCAGGTACCAAAAAATCTGTCATACTGTGGATATGGTTTCTGATTGGTCGCCATTGGTGGGCTACACATCCCTACGACTTTTAGTATGAAGTTCCCCCTTCCCTCCCTCCTCCCCGCCTTCCCTGAAGTGGTACTGTTACAGACTTGGTCAACTCTCAACTGATTGCAATCAAGCTTATGTTGCCTCCAGGTGCAAATATGCCAGATTAGGGATGTGGATCCACTACATGCAGTACATGTCTTTATTACATTCTGCAATTCTTTCTTCTTGACTTCAGTCGGTGGACTGCTTCCTGTCGAGGGTAATTGTTGTCTTGTGCCAAGTTTCAAACATCTGTCAGGCTGCCATGGACATTTTTCCTTCAGTATTTTGGCAAGAGAATAACATCCAAAGTCAAGAGCTAAAAGCGCTGCTATTCCACTGAAATTTGCAAACAAAATAATTACTCATTAAGTAGCAGCCATTTTATAACCAACTTGGACAGATGATGTTTTCCGCTTTTGAATAATACAAATATCAAGCACTGTAGCAAAGCTTTGCTCTCTACTAGTGGTGTATTGTAGCTAAGGGAGACCCACACTTATTCAATATAACATTTTCAAGGTCCCAATTGGCCCTTACTTGTTAAAATTGAAATTAAAACACAGTCGGACCTCCACTTTATGGAAGATATACTACAAGTACACCACAGGCGCTCAAGATGGGCCCAAGATTTTGGAGGGTGAGAAAGCCATAGTCTATACCTGAATACATTTTCTTTTTGATAAAGTTTGGCATGATATTGGTAAAATATTTGAAAAACATGCTCACTGTTTTTTGCCTGTTTTATCATGAAGAGGGGATTACTCAAGGAGGTACGATTAATGGAAAATATATCTTCTGCATTAATTTAGAACAAAAGTATGATAGCAAATTCAAAGATTAACCAATGAAATTATCTTTGGATTAATTAATATTGGTATTGGCACTCACTTTTGCTTTGCAATGACGACCCGACATTCTGGCGTCTGAGGGCTGCAACCCCATCATTTAACAATTATATGCCAAGTTCCAAACAAATCATATGGTTAATCCTTGTAGCAATGTGAATTGGGTCCACAGTAATTAAAACAGATCTGTTTACATTTAGTTCCAACCAAGAAACAAAAATACCCTATAATGGTTAATCCTTCAAAGCTTCCTTGGTAGCAATCTAGGCCACTTGACAGTTGTTACGGGAATTTAACATTTTAGCTTGCTTCACTGCAATTGCTGATTGCATATAGAAGTATATCTCCACTTTTCCAACAAGCTGGCAATTGTGAGTATATATTAACAACACTCACACATTATGAGACAAAACTATCTACACGCTCATAGTCCAATTGAGTACAATCTCTTTTCTGTATCATAGAACTGAAACTGTGAACTTTAAATATTTGTACATCACTAATTACAGATAACTTGAAGCAGGGAGTCTGCTCGAAGCATGTTAGTTGTGTTTGCTGATAGCAGTATACACAATAGATACAAAGCCATCGGAAGTATTGAAATCTTCTGTAAACTAGTCTCCTTATTAGGAATTGTGAGTCATCAATACATGTCACCAATAACACAAATGAAAAATACAAAAAAATCATTTCCAGATTGGAAAAGTAGAAAAGGTACCTAATCTTTCTTACTGTGAGTCAAGCTGACCAATTACAATCAATCTGAAGGTGGATTAGTTTGGAGTGGTCATTGTGATGGAAATCGTACCCTTGACTGACCATATGAGGTTTTATACAAGTCAATCCAATGGTTCTTGTGAAATGTCACCTCCCTGGGTCCTATACTTAAGTGTTGTTGGAACCTTCTTAAACCTAATTCCTTCAAGAAACAAACATCTGAAGCAGGTCTAAATTACAAGAAAGAGTCTGATCCTTTTGGCTCCTACATTAAATGGGAGTCAGGACCTTCTTCAATGTGAGCTTTACTTGACCAGTACATAATGGACTTTACTAGAGTGTTGTTATGCAGTTTTTATAGCCACTCAAAAACACAAGGTAATTGATGTCTAAAAAGGTGAGTAAATTTACACTAAACAATTCAAACATGGAAGTAGGAAGAGAGAGATGTAAAGATGTCAGGACAGTAGATGACAAATTTACCAGCTTGCAATTGCAGTTGATGTTGTTTTAGAGGATATCCTTCCAGTGCTTGTCTCTTAGAGATGAGAAAAGAACAACTGGGATGCTGTGTAGAAAAACATCCCTTTCAACAAACAAAATATAGCTTTTGACAGAATTTTATCTTTTTATCAAATTCCTGTTCTCTGATTTATCAATATTCTTACATATATTCTTCAAGCTTGTTTTTAACTAATCTCTAATCTTGTGTTGTGGTCACATCAACTAAATTGATATGGGCAGGATTTGCCCACTGAAAGTGGTGGGATTTGCCCACTGAAAGTGGTGGGGCAAAGTTAAAAAATAAAATGTGCCCACTGAAAGCTGAAAATGGGTGAGGGGGGAGGGGGGGGGAGAAATTATAAAAAAACAGAGAAAAAAATAATAATTAAAAAACACATACAAAAGATACAAATATGGAGAAAAGTGCACCCCCAAACAGCTAGAAATATTATTGAAAATTATGAAAAATAGCAAATCAGCCACTTAATGGCTTTTTATCAATCTTGTGGTGTTTAATATGCAAATTTATGTATAAGTGGGCAGACCTCTCTGCTTCGTACAAGTTGATTATATCTTGAAACTATCTACCTCAAGTTTTTGATTGGTTGATGGTTGATGAAATTAGTGTAAGCATGGCAACAGTAAGGGTTAAAGTTTGTGAAGAACAGTAGGCCTATAATATAGGCCAAGCTGATACCTGATTCTGACAAAAATATTGTTGAATCTTAGCTGTATCCCCAGACCCAGCCAATATCTAGGTTCAAGATTCAAATAAAGGAAAGAACACTATAGAATTACATTTGGTTTTTCCTTTTGTTCGTATTTTCAGTGATCAGCCCTACTGAAAAACTCAATATGCTTTTGAAATGTTTAGTCTGTTTTACTCTGAATTTCACGGTCTTTTTAATGGAAAATACAAGAAATTTTGTCGCTTTGCCAAAAGACCCTTTAAAAAAAAAAAAGAGTATGATGTCACAACTCACAAACTTGTATAGTTTTTTAGGCACTCATATCAAATAATTACTATTGTTACATGTATTACTACAGTGTTTGTAACTGACTTTGATCTAGAAAATTTACATGTAAAGATTGGTTAATGATTAATTTTTCATGAAATTACATTTTTCGATTAGATATAAATATTTCAACATTATGTACACCTATTCATGCACAAATTTGTACACATTATCATGCACATATTTGTACACATATTCGTACACATATTCGTACACATATTCATACACAATAAACAAGTTCACCAAAATGGACCACTCAACATGTGCATTGAATGTGCAATATTGTGCATCAAATTGATTAGATTGTATAACCACTGTTTTAAGACTAATCCCAGATTAAATCCTCCAAACTGCAAAAATACTGCCAGAAATATTCAATCCTACAACCCTTCTTCGGCAACAATTTATAAAAGTTAATACAAAAGTACAAGAAGTTTAATGTAAGCATTCACTTATTTGTAACAAAACTAATTGTCTTTTGGATAATGAAACAAGAGAAAATGTTTTAAAGAACCTCTTTTATATGAGACAAATATTGTAGATAACCAAGGGGCAAATAATGGTAATGTTGGTACTCAATCTGATCAGAGAGTTTCAGGCATTTTTGATAAAGATTGTAAAACCACTTTTTTGAGGAAAAGTGTGGTTCCATGACCCCCCAATTTGCAAAGGAGATTTACAGCCCTGTGAAAAGCTACTCCTCTCTTCCTACCCCCTCCACCAAACAACAAGTTATCTGGAGCAGCCACTATCCAGAATAAGAAAAGTTACCAACCCTTCATGCATTTGGATTTGCTAATCAACAAAGATCTATTCTATAAGTTTATTGTGCAACTATACAGAAAACACATACCAAACATATCACAGTATTGAAGAGTTTTTGAGCAACTATAGTAAAGTAGATGGCAAAATATCATAGTAATCTTTGAATAACACAAAGGCAATTGTGCCATAGGAAGATACTGTAGAAAAAAAAAAGTATAACGCCAGTCTAGTAAAAATGTTCATCTTACCTTAAGACTTAGGACTAATTGCCTGATGTAGAAGAGATCCAGATCATGAAATATGCTATTAAAGTCATCAAAACCAGTCAGAATGCTTTCCATGCTAGTTGCCTAAAGTCCCCAGATAACAAGTGAGGCATGCAGGAATAAATCAAAGACAACAGAAAGTAATGAACACTTCCAACATGCACAGGATCTAACCTCCCATGAGAGCTTGATGGACCACTTAACAAAAAAGATGGACACACATGTCAGGAAATTAGGAACTAATCAAGTGGCCTTAATGGAGCATCATATGTTATTTCCTTTGTGAATATTTGACAAAAGCAATTAAAACAAGAAACAGATGAGCCATTTCCAGATATATTCTGAATACACAGAAACACGACATATTCTCATAAATGCTACACACCGTTGCATTGTTTTAGGCCCTTTAGGAGTCTATTCTCACTCCGATCAGTTATCCCCTATTTTGAACCCACCCCCCCCCCCTCCAGAATAACCACCCCCTCCATAACTATTTTTACATGATGGGGGAATAAATTGTCTACTTTATTGACATGTTTCCTCTACCCCTTATATAGCACAGCTACCTCACTCTTCCTCTGTGCAAACATCCATTAACTACACTAGCTCAGCTAAATCTGAAATGTAAATATGCAAACACAAACCTAGACAAATTTGTGAACAAACCGCAGAATAAAACAAAGATCTTTATAATTAATATCACAAATAATATATCATAATAGCAAGAATAACTTTTTTTTGGCAATTAAATTAGCCACATGCACAAGACATGCATGTGGTTCTGTTGATTTAAGCCCAGCCTATTAGCTGCAGAGCCATCCACAACAACCGTCACACACCTGACTTACTGTATGTGTGCACAAGTCCAAAAAGACTGTTTTGTCCAAAGAAAAGTTTCTTATTAGGCCTATCACAAAGTGTTTTTTTGTTTTAATCAATTTGTTTGTTTGTTTTTTTTTTTTATTTGGGGGGGGACCTTTTCAATGGCTTAAGCCCAAACGCATCTATTGATTATTGCCTGATTTTCCATTTTAAGTCAGGGGCATTTTCCCCGTCATATAAATTGCATGTCATCAAAGATTTAGCCGTCCATCCACTGAATACACATTGATTTTTTGTAGTAAAGCAAAAATTTAATTTGTCATAAATTGTTTGGTATCAGAAATTAAGTGCATTTCTTGCATTTCTCATTTTATAAATAAGTTAAAAAGTATTGATCACTTAATTCTTAGAAAATATGGCACTTGTATAAAAAAAAACAAAAAAAACAATGAATATGCCAAGAACATGAAAATAATGAGTACATATAATAATAATGAAAACCAAAAAGACTTGCTTCTTTTGCTTTACAGTTATTAAACCTGAGCACGGAATGCAAGGTTTAAGTATATCATATCATACAGATATGGCAGCAATCTTGCTCCAGTAACACACTAACTGCATACTCACTCTCAACTACACACTTCATTACACAAACTCAAAACATTCGCAATTACAAATTTCGAAAAGAAAATATGAATAAACTTGCAGCATGCAATGTAAATAAAACAAGGGAGAGAAATTCACACCTCTTGTGAGTCTTGTTTGTTTTTGCATCAAGTTAGAAACTAAGAGACCTACTTCACAGATAGGTTCATTTCACTAAAGACAACCAAACCCTTTCCAAAGCAAATAATGACCAAAGGTTAAAATGATAATACAATTATTTATGGCAATATGCCATCAAAACAATATGTAACAATTATAAAGAATTAGTATCAGGCAATGGTACATATCAGCATACGACAGTGCTCATTGCAAGCTTGAAACATTTTCTCACTACATTACTGAAAAACAAATAAATGTGGTAGGGTAGAGTGAGATTAGGCTACAATTAATTTAGAGGAGCACTAGACGGAAAAGTGAGGGCGTTTGTTTTTGCGAATTTCACAAATATATTATCCACAAAAGATCGATAAACTTCATGCTTCCATAGCCCACAGACAACGTGAGGGCAAAGGTCACTTGAATATTCATATTAACCAGAGAATTGTTGTACCGTTGCATGCTACATAAGCTATTGTTTTTTGGGGGACTCCCAAAATATATGCCGTCACTTTCCGGTCGAGTGCACCTTTAAACATTTATCTTCACCATGCCCCCAGCCAATATCTAGCCAGAAATAACATCCTCATCATTTTTAAAGACTAAAATATAGGTTTGATTTGGTTTGTTGATGTTTAACGGCACTGCGACAGTATGACAGATTTTTGGTTACTGCAGTATGAAATTATAGTTTTGATCTGCAGTATGAAAGAAGTCAATTTTGATACCTGCAGTATGAACAAAAATATTGTAAAAATGGACCAGCAGTACAAAATTAAGACAGCAGAACCTCATTTTTTGGGACCTGCACTACGAAAATGATGGAAGAAAGAATTGTTTTTACTAAAAAATGAAAAAATGTTTAGTACAATTAAAAAAAAAGAAGAAGACACCTGCACTGTAAAAATGGTGCAAAAAAAGCACCTGCTCAGACGGCACCTATACACACTGTATACCTCATATATGAAAGTGCCCCCCCCCCCTCCCCCACACCCGGATGTCAAGTACATACATGATATTCAGAAAGGAAATAAATTTATGAGCTAATCATATACTTGTAACATTATCCCAGGGGCCAGGCAAAATAAAACCTTGAAGATACAATTTCACTTTTTGCACAGGTAGGTAAATATGGTACTGTATGTCAAAAGAAAAACAAAATCTGAAACATAACCAGGGTGTGTATAGCATAACCAGGGATATATATGCTATTTTAAATAGCATATCATATCCCTGGTATAAAAACAACAGCTCAATGGCTGAAGCTATTCATATCATGAAAGTATTGAAATGTAAATTGACCACAGTCCAAGTTGCAAACAACTTTGGCTACCCTAATTATTAGAATCAAACTTCATATGAAATGTCACAAAATGTAACATTTGTCAAATCGGGATCTAAATGGCAACTCCCTGGTCAAATTAAGTATCAATGGCATGAAATACTGCAAACTAGTTTTTAAATGGTCACTGGTTTCGTAATCAGGGTAGAGGGAGAACTTAAGCTTTGTAGGAGAGAGGCTCCCTGCAAAGCTACAGGTATTACGATATTCAAATTGATTTTGGAAAAGTTTGTATCACAAAGTAAAGTAGGGGTAATTACAGGGACAGCAAAACAAGATTAAAACATGCTGTCTTCAAAAATCAGATGAACCGTAATTAGATGAACAAACTTCAAAAAACACTGTTTATTGTTTAGTGATGAGATGCGTCTATCTCAAGTGTTAGTTGGTCAAGCATATACATTTCATATTTTAGAGGACAATTAAAGGATTAGTTCAGTGGTCAAGCATGTTTACCTTATATGAAAGAGGACTACAAAAAAAACAAAATGGTGAAGAAAGCATTCAAAAATCTTATTCCGTTAAGGAGATATTCAAGTTTAATGTTTGGTATCATTTGTGTAGAAACGACTGAAATCAGACTAGTTGTGATGTCGTAGCCTTCGATTCCTCATTCTTTATGCATTTTAAAAACAGTTTATTTAATTTTTTCACTATTCAAATTATTTTTCCTCAAACTTCCTTCAGGTGGTATATTATAAATACCCTTCCTGGATTTAGTTTTACTACTTTTTGAGATATCCCATGGTTTTTAAGCCACAAAATCACAGGACAAAATATGATAGAATGAATGCATAAAGATTTTGAGGAATCCGAGGCTATGACATCACAACTAGTCTTATTTCAGTCGTTTTTACACAAATGATACCAAACTTTAAACTTGAATATCTCCCTAACGGAATAAGATTTTTGAATGCTTTCTGCACTATTTTGTTTCTTTTGAATTCCTCATTCATATAAGATGGACATGCTTGACCACTGAACTAATCCTTTAAATTTATAAACATAATAGTGTGACATATGTCCACGTGGTTAAATAAAAGCTTAAGTGTAACATAAAATACACAGACGATGGCTACTGCAGTATGGGATCTTGAGCTATATTTTGAATACGATTATTATAAAAGGGCTGTTCACTCTACAAGTTCATGCTTACAACTGTATGATCAATCAATGGGCAGCTTACATTGTACCAAGGAACCAAGGGGGGTACAGAATACCTGTAGCCCTTGGTGGTCCAGCATAATGGCACAATCCTATAATCACTTGTCTGCTTGTTGGCTCATGATCAAGTGTGAATACAACCACAGAGAGGCGAGGCAAGATGCCTGGCACCTCTTAATAGGTTATGTGGTATGGACCAGTGAATCACAATCATTTCAAGAAGGGCACAATATAATTAGGGATAATATAGAAGTAAAGAAAATAATAATACACCTATGCTACAATAGCAAAAGAAATATATATAATATCTTGTTCAACCAGTGCACCACCATAGGCATAAGGGACTATTTTAAATGAAGAAATTGAACACTTTTGCCCGAAAATTCCCATATGTTTTGAACATGCATGGAAAACTGAAGGTTAAGTCTTATGGTTCCGGTGCATTACTCAAGAGGCGGAATAATGACGTGCGCTCTGGGAGGAGGGAGGGGGAATTCAATGGTTGGTAAATCTCTTCAATCTGTGGAAAATATCCTTCATTCTTGTAAAATTTTGAGAAATTTTCCTACATTTTAGGGACAATTTCTCTTTGAAATTCAGTAGCTTTTGTTCAATTTTAGGAAAATTTCTTTTATTTTTGAGAATTTTTTTCAATCTTTGAGAAATTTCCCTCATTCTCATGCAATTTTCAGAAAAAATTTTCATTTGCATTTCTTCTTCAATTTTCTGTAACTTTTCTTGAACTTTTTGCAAAATTTTCTTCTTTTTGACCTTATATGGTTAATTTTTCTTCGATTTTTGGAACACTTCCTTTATTTTGGGGCACTTTTTGGGAAACCTCTTTAAATTTTTGAGAAATTTCCCAAAATTGCTCTCAAGGCTTACCTTTTCCCGTCCCTAAGACCAGACGACTGCACCCTTGTCCAATTTGCAGATATGCTCCAATAATAATGAGAAAACTGCTCATATAACATGTTATCACATCATCCCTAGTTTGGTTTGATTCCATGAGTGCACTTGAAAGTGACTGGTGTAGTAAGTTTAATTTCATGTGTGATGTCATAAGCACTTCTAGTACAATCTTTATGTATTTATCTTAAAATACAAAAAATACTTTGTATGATAATATCTTGCCCATCTGTTCATGTACCCAAGTTTTTAGCTCTACTATTCAAAGAATAGTAGAGCTATTCTACTACCCCAGCATCTGCGTCCGGTTAAAGTTTTCATAACTTAAGTTATGAATGGTGAACATTCAACATTCATGTGACTTTGCATAGGGGTAGAGGACATGGGCACTGATCAAATGAGCATAATTGGAGGGTTGTGTGTGCATACTAATTAGCTTATTTGCATAACAATGAAAATATTTGTCAGGTTAAAGTTTTTGGTTTAAAGTTTTCATAACTTATGAATGGTGTACATTCATGTGACTTGTCATAGGGTAGAGGACATGGGTACTATTCAAATGAGCATGATTGGGGGTTGTGTGTGCATATTAATTAGGTTATTTGCATAATAATAGACTCGTAAAAAAATATTGAACCTGAGATAATAACTTGGTACTTGATACAGTTGTAGATGGCATTGGTACTGTTCAGTTAAGCATGATTGGGAGGTGTGTGTACATACTAATTAGCTTATTTGCATAACAATGAAATTATTTGTATCTATGACATCTTTATATAAAGTGGGTGTGGGGATTTTGTTTACACAAATGATCATACACTCTTACAAAGTTGGTTAAAACATTTAACCAACTTTTTACCAACACTGGTCAAAAATAGGTCCGTCCAAGGGTTGGGAAACCCTTACCCAACCCTTATTGGTTAATACCATTACCCAGTGATTGGGTAAAAGAATTACCAACCAAATAATGTCAAAATTTACCCAATGAAATGATTTACCACAAATTGGGCAAAATTTAATCATTTATTGGTGAACAATTGCTTTTTGTTGAGGAAATTCTTACCCAGTATTAGTGATGAATGACAATAAGGTTTGGTCAATATTTAACCATACAAGGATGCTTAGTGGGTCAAATGTACCCATCTATTGTTATTGACTGATTCCGCTGCAGACATTTGATTCATTAGTATCTGTGTATTTCATGCATTTGGATAAGGTATGGAACAAATGGATGTCTGATAAGTCATGCTATTGTGGGACTCACAAATGGTAAATGATTTGGCAGCAATAGTACAGGAAATGCACTATTTACTAATTAAGACAAATTATGTACAAGAAATAACAATTCAACAGAAAAAAAGAAACATCGGAAATCATATATGCTGTTTTCATACTTTTTATTAAGAATGATAAATTTAACATAACAAGAAACCAACTGGAGAAGAATGATGCAAACACAACACTATCAAATAAAGCAACATCTGATTGATCATTTTCACGAACTAAAACTTGTTTTTACGAAATAGTTAATCTTGGGAATGTTACCATTATATGCAAGAAAGATTGTTGAAATTGTATAACTTCTAATTTAAGAAATTACAGGGATTAAATAATAGAATCTGAATAAAATTTAATATTAACAGATAGGACCTGCCCAAAATTCCAATTAACAGATTATTTTCACTATAGGTTAATTATGACCTTTTTTAATCTTGAAAAGTTTGCGTTTTTTTTTATATCTCAAAATGTTTTTGAAAATCACTGTCATTCACAGAAAGGTGGGTGAGATTGAGTGCAAGGTAGTATGCATCAGGCATTTATTTAAATAAATAAAACAAGAAAATTAAATAGGTCTCAAAATTTGAAGGACCAAGAAAACTTTGTAACAAATTGCACTGCTTCACGTTGCACAAGAACACTGATTTCAAATAATACTATCATATCCTTTGATAAGGACCAAGAAAAAGTTAATCCTTATTTTCCATTATGAAAGTTTACATTCTACCCTTTTTTATTCTGGAGTTTGTAGGTGTAAAAACTCCTTTACAGAAGAAGTTTACTACTAGCCATCATTCCTTGGACTTGTTTATGCCCTTAAATAAAATTATAAAATTAAAAAAAACTCCCATACTATCTTATTATTAAATGTATGAATGCCAAGCCAAGTGATGAAGGACTAAATAAACCTGGGACATTGATATATATATCTTTTTGGTTTAGATATATCCCTTCATCCCAATCACACATTTAAATGTCATCCTGTTTTGAAGTAGGTTGGCAATAGATCATAGATATAATTAACTAAATAATTTCAAATCAAATTGTAAATGTTCAAATATGTTACAGCTATTTTAAGAATCATTAAAACAACAAATGGCAACATAACAAAACATCTTCTGTTTTCTAACGGTCGGAAAAGAAAATAACTTAATTAGCAAAACTGCTTTTAGCACATATCAAACTTGCAAACTCTGCAATCCAGAACGCTAAACATTTGTTATATTAAATCTACAAACTGCTACATGTCACCAGACCTTTAAGTTAATGAAAGCCCTCATATATCTGATTGATCCTAAAATATGAGGATTTATAAAGTCATAAACAACAGTTTCTAAGAATTGCCATACTGCTTTGCATTTTGGCTGAAATTCAATATCCAACTCATAAACTGTTTTAAAGCATATGTCTGTGAAGAGAGGGTTGAGGCATCACCTGCCTTTCGACCAACACATATGCTTGTGAAGGCTGTAGTTTGGTGCCTCTGCTCACTATGGAGGGCCTAAGCATCAATGTTCTTTGCATACATCTCTATGTCAAAAACTTCCTGAAATAGAAGGAAATGTATATTTGTCAAAAATTGTTTGTGGTCATCTGACAAATAAAAGAGAAACTCCCACAAAGGTATAATAGCCAAATCAAGATCTGTCTGGTCAGGATTGAATGCATAGGATTATTTCACCCCTGAGCAGGACCACCCAGATTTTATATTTTTATTTGTCAAAAAAAAGTAAAATAATAGCAAATACAGGGCCCCTGGCAATAACAAGAGCATCCATTTGGATGAGTCATGGGGAGGGGCCCAGATTTGACATTTATTCCGGCCCCACAAATCCTCTCAGCAGCCGTGACCCTCAGATGAAAGTAATGTGAAAGATGTAAACGTGATAATGAAGATGGCAAGGTTCTTCTAATCCTGTTGGAAAGATAAGAAAAGAAGCATTATGAGGAAAAATCATGCTCATAGCATAATCCCAAAAGAAGTTATGCTCTTAAAATGTTAACTTCAGTTCAGTTGTGCCAGCCTCAGTCCAGTTGTAAGAATTTGTGACATCACATATCTCAGAATTGCATGTGACTTTCACTGAAATTATTTTTAATATTTTTGACCTTGATACTGCTTAGTTACGCTAAGTGGGCATGACATGTTTGTTGAAATTTATTTATACATATCCCCAAAGTTAATTGATTATATAACATGTTGCCAAAAATATTATGATTTTAAGAAAGAATTGAAACATATTTTTGAGGCTGTGACATTAGACTACACAGCAACCAGCTCTTTGTTCAATTCCAACAAATCTTTAAACTTGCATTACTTCTTGTGGGGATATGCTATGAATATGGTTCTTCTGCCAGAATATTTCTTTTATTGCCCTTCTAATATAATAAATTTTAATAAAAGTTTAAGGGGTGAACTATGCCTTTAATAAAACACATGTAATAACTTAATACATGCATGTACAGGTCAACATACTGGCTGCACATCTATAAAACGTTTGATTGCTTTGTCCTTAAAACTTTCTGTCCTTTCTACCACATTTACATATGAGTGCGATAATGAACAGGGCAAGGTTCTTCTCATCTGTTGGGAAGGTAATGATCATCAGGTATTATACAGAGAGCATTTTGACAAGTGAGAACTATAATATGCTGAGAGAAAAATATACCCTTTTTTTTTATATATCTGCATGTTTTTCCACTTCCAAATGCTTATAAGGAATAGTTATGATGGGGTGGTATGTGATTATGCCGTGTTACAATGTCTGCACATCAAGTTACCATTTTTGTTGTTATCAACTCAATAACAAGATTGATTTTGGATTACAGTCCCTTTTAACGACATATCTGATAAAGGACTGGAACCGGGGTGGCACGTGCCGCCCTCTCTTTTCTTTAAAGTTTAAAAAGTGCCTTTTTCAAAAAGGAAAGGTGCCCTTTCAAACAGGACAAGTGCCTTTTTAGAGAAGGAACAAGCCCTTTCAAACATTAAAAACCTTTTTTCTTCATATATATCTGATTTTTAATTAAAGAAAGTAACACAAATATTGCCCTAACAGAACTAAAAATTTGAAATTTCATGAGCTTCGCACGTATGCACTATTCTTAATTTCCCATAGAACAAAGTTGGGGTCCAATAGCCCTATACATATTGGACAATAATGGACTTTTTCATACTTAAAAAGCCTTCCCCTCTTTCTATCTTTGTTTTCCCAGCTTATAATTTGTCTTCAATGCACCAACACTTGAGGGTAATTTCAGGAAAGAAAATAGTCCTACACATGGTCAAAAAAAAAAAAAAGTAATAAAAAATAACTGCTTTGACCTTAAAAAAACCCCATCAAGCTAGGGGTCTCCCTGCTCCCTGACAAAGATGTAGACACAAAAGAATGTCATAAAATGCATTTTTTTAACTTCATAGGTCAATTTTAACTGCTAACAACTTTCAAAATGATTTTTCAACCTGAGAGATGATGGGGATACTGCTGTCAAATTACATACATCCTATCCAGCCACTCTCTTTTAAGCTGTTTGAAGATAAATAATAAAAACATGGATTTAACATCACACATTTGAATACATTTTTGAATAATTAAGAATGAAATTAAAACAAAAATTATTAATAAGTCTATAAATAGCTATAAATATAAAATCTTCAGCCGTTTTTGATGGGATTTGTGGCTATTTTAATTTGATTAGATATTTTTTTAGCAAATGTTGCCACTATGAGTTACAGTTCTTTTGTTTTTTTTGTCAACCACCACCAGTTTGTTTTTTATCAACCACCACCAGTTTGTTTTTTTGTCAACCACCACCAGTTTGTTTTTGCATGGCACTAAATATCAAGGATAACTTCTAGCTAGAACGCTTTATATTTGTGGTGTAGCGGTTATCATACACGTCTACAGACCACAAGGCCCTGGGTTCAAGCCTGGGTTGGGTAGACATGCCAGTGTACCACAACTGGTTATCAAAGGCCATGGACATTGACTTGGTTGTCGATGTTATGTCTGTCCGTATGTCGTCGTACCTGTGTTCTCGTCCTGGTCGTATTAAGCGTTAGGTAATAGCATTGTTACTATTATAACCGAATACGCAGGCGACAACTCCGTCATTGTAATTGTGTATTCACTCGTCATCGTTCATAACACAGTATATTGCACTGAGATAAGGAGCAGAAATCATTTAAAGGAACTGGGAGCCAAAAAGTGAGAGTCGAGTCTCATATTAAATCAAATACCTTTCAACAACAAAAATCCTAACCTTGGTACTCAAAATTTGTACATATTTCCTCATTCACCGTTTGGAATTTATTTGTGTGCATGAACATTTCTGTAAAAATCATCATTAGGGACTTAAAAACTTTTGAATACAATATAGAAATACATTAAAATTGTTGTTCTCGTTGAGCAAAAAGTTTCATCGTGCACAAGATTTTCAATATAGAATTGAGCAAAATGGCATCCTCCATGTGTCAACTTCAGCTGTTCAAAAATGAATAACTTGAGATACGAATAAGCTGCCGACAGATTTTCATCAATTTTGCATTGCCCACAAACATGAAAAATGACCAGAATTTCTAAAGGGTAATTTCCTTAGACTACAAAGAAATTAGACAAAAGGTTTAAAAAAAAAGTATTTTTAAATATTTTACCAACATTGGTCACACTGCACTGTGTGAATACACAAACCACGTGACTTGTTTGTTTTGGAGGGCAAATCAGGAAAATTCACACACAGTGATATAGTGAAAATACTTAAAATTAACAATAAAAACAACAACCGAAAAATATTTTCATTTCATCAAATTAAAATAAAGCAAAATAATTGTATGTTCTATTACCTGTAATAAAATGAATAACTACATGACTGGTAATTGTAAAGGCAAATTTTTCGACATACACGGTAAACATTCAGCAGATTTGCCCCCTTATCCTTCCTTTCTCCAATGCATGAAATTTATATTTCCATTGCAATTAACTTTCATTAGGTCACAACTTTCTTCTATGGCAAATGTGTAATGTAACACACAAAATCTTATCAAAAATCTTAGTTGCATTTGATTGGTCAAAAGTGATTCAGAAAATTGCATACGTATTAGTACATACTGATAGTGATACAACTCCTATTATTTCGATCGAAATGTTTACCATACGACAATACCAATTTTACTTCGTCCTGCAGCAATGTGTACACGAGAGCCACGTTTTACTCATGCTAATGGAGTTCTAGTATTTATTTGTAGAAGTTTAAAATATATTTTTGTGTAAAACTCAGTCATACTAGGCCTTATCTGTACGCCTAATGTACATGCTGACTAATTAACGGTAGAGTAGGTAGCCTAACAATGTGGAAGAAGCTAGGCTAACGTTAGTGAAATACAAGACGATAAAACAACAGAATTACACCCAAAAAAAATATTTACCTACCTTCAAATACATTTTGTGCTTCTAATACTCCTCATTTCTTGAGATACAAAGGTACATCGATAGTATCTGACATACTGTTTCTTACTTCAAGCAAGGAGATATAAACACACTCAGCTAAACGTCCGATACCAGTTGCGCACGAAGATTGCCCAATTGTTGGTTGTGGTTTTTCATGTCTAACGATGGTTGACTAGTGCTCAAGCGCTAATTGCCCGAGTTGAGAAAAATATTAACCAACATTTTCTTCAAAATGCTTTGCCTATTAAGATTTTTAAGAGTGTATATATGTGAAGAGCATTGTCTACACTCAAAGGTGAGGTGTAGTGTGCATATTATTAGGTTATTAAAAAACAATTTTCCCTCAACTTTTTCAGCTGGTAAATTATAATTACCCTTAACTAGATTCTTTTCAGGTACTTTTCAGGCATATCCAACAGTTTAATCCCCAAAACCACAGGGAAAAATATTAAAGAATACATCAAGACTGAGGATATCAGGATGTGATGTCACATCTGTCGTTTCTAAACAAATGAGACAAAACTTTTGACTTAAATATCTCCTTAATGGATTAATATTTTGGAATGCTTTCTTCACCATTGTTTTTTTTCTTTCTTAGTCCTCTTTCATATAAGGTAAATTAACTTGACCACTGAACTAAGTATAGAGAGGGTAGTTATGTAAGTTAATGACTGAAGAAACAACAAATAATTGCATTATGCCACAAGGATACACTGTTAATTTTTTAATATTTCATTGTCATGGGCAATAAATGGGTCTCTCCTTTCTTTGTGACTCAATGGATATATAATGAAAAGAGGTGTTTTATTTATGAAAATTTCTTTCATGTTTTCTGAGTTACTGGGTGAGGTGGTAACCTCACCCAAAATGTCTGATACAATGTGAAAATCTAAAGGGGAAAGGTAAGTGCATTCTTCAAAAGCTCATGTAATTTGAAATAACTAGCCCCATTACCAGCATATACGTCCATCAACAAGCCCATTAAAACGCTAGCTTTGAATAGTCGAGCATACTGTCCTTCTGACAGTTCTTGTTTTTTAATTTGATAAGAATGACAAAATGTGTGTTAATAGAATGATACACAAAAAGATTTGGGGAATGTGATGTGACACTTAGTCTGTTATCAGCCGTTTGTAATACTCTTCTACACATTCCCTCAGTCTAGAGCTGGAATAACCCCTCATATGTTTTCTTCACCAATTTGTTATTTCATTGTCCCATTGTTTTTATGTTTGACCACAGAAACATTCCATTAAGCTCCAGCTGTGTTGTCATTTCTCACAAGGAGTCTCAGTCAGTTTAACATTTCAGGGTCCCCGAAAATTTTTACTGCACATAAACTAATTGAAAGAATAATTCCTGTCATATATTTTGTACATGTCCCTCAAGCAAACCTGACCAAAACTAGGTCAAGACCCGCCCTCATTCAAGGTTATAATTGACTTTTGCTGTGGTTTCATGTATACTATCATGCATGTGTTGCACACAACTTTGAAATGGTGAATGGCCCAAAAAATATTGATCTGATTTTGCCTTAGCCATTTTGACCATGATTTGAGTAATTCGGGGGAAACGGAAACAGAAATTTTCCTATTCAAAGTGGGCAAAATCATGAAATCACACTAAAATCACCATACAAAATATGAATATAAAAAAAAGGTGAGGGGGGAGGGGGGGGATGGCATCCTTGCACACTCATAATCCCGCATATATGATTGTAGCTACTACATTATACTACACAAAAAAATTAAGTTCAATAATGAATAGCATACTGTATCATACATATATATTTAATTACAGTGAAGACCTACATAGTGAAACTCAAATTTAATACACCAATCTGCCATATTTTCCTTCACAAATTATGTAATATCTTACACAATGACCCTTATCATAGCTTGATGTTAAGAATTCAGCAGAAGTGGCAAACTTAACTACAAAATATCTTTGGGCGAAAAATCTTCAGTGGGACAAAAGTCAACTTTGCAACAGATCCGAGTACTCCCGTCCTCCACAAAGACAATCATGCATGGAACGAGATGAATAACTTGTATTCTGATTACCACACTCACAAGTTCTGCTTTAACATTTCAAATTTGATTTCATATTTACTCCCAATATATTTTTTAAATATTGTGGAAAACTATTCCTAAATATGTACTACACATTAAACACACACTATACTAATAGCCTGACATCTTTCTCTGATTAACTTGACCAGAAATATTTTGCAAGCACTGACAAAAGGCTAAGGTTTTCCATTAATTGACTGTACATAACACTTAGTGACCTCTCTAGAAAACAGTACCAGACCATACTAAAGTATGCCATATTGGGTCCAATTCAACTTATTTCAGGGTGTGTAACATTCATATCACAGATTACCACCCCCTCCCACACACACCTACTAGGTACAGCCTAGCCCCCTATAGCTGGGATTTTGTGCATGATTGACTACACTGGGGGTAGCAATACCCAGGGATGCCGAAACGATGGAAGGGCAAGAGGGCAGATTCCAAAGAAAAGGCACAATGTCCCTATTTTTTTGGAAAAAGCTAGTACAATTTCAGACTACCCCCTCCCTACGGCATATATATATATATATATATATATATATATATATATATATATATATATATATATATATATATATATATATATATATATATATATATATATATATATATATATATATATATATATATATATATATATATATATATATATATATATATATATATATATATATATATATATATATATATATATATATATATATATATATATATATATATATATATATATATATATATATATATATATATATATATATATATATATATATATATCTATATATCTATATATCTATATATATATATGTATATATGTATATATATATATTTATATATATATTTATATATATATATATATATATATATATATATATATATATATATATATATACATATATTTATATATATTCATATATATATATATATATATATTTATATATGTATATATGTATATATATATATTTATATATATATATATATATATATATTTATATATATTATATATATATATATATATATATATTATATATATATATATATATATATATATATATATTATATATTCATATATATATAATTCATATATATATATATATATATATATATGTATGTGAGAATCTAATAAAGCTCATGAAAGGCAATATATGCAAGGTTGATAGGCAATCTAGGCCATTCATAAAACAATTCTTGAATAAAAACATGACATTTTCAAAAAGGGCAGGAGGGCATCCCTGGCAATACCTGACTAGACTACAGTACATAACCCTTGGTAATTCTATGGTGTGAGTGGTGACGTCTTGACAGAGGGCTAATTTTGAGTTGAAGCAACAACTTTTCACTCTAGCATCTCGCCTCCGATCCTCGGTGGGTCTTCAACCAGTTGTGGGTGTTTTCAATGGACGGTTTGTCTGTCTGGACATTATGAACCTCAAAGCAGAAATATAATGCATACTATACCTTCTTGTGGGTGACTTGGAGTAAGGTCGGCAGACCTCCTTGGGTCATCTTTCAATCCAGTCTCCAGAATATTGCATATTTAAAAATTAAAGTTCTGTTACAGTTAATCCATTGGTTTTAATTCACGCACATCAATCCAAAATGAAACCAATCTAAGTTAAGTCAAGTTTCATTCAGTCACTTGCGTAAGAAAAAACTTCATTTACCGACTTTGCTTTAAAAAGCTATAATAACGATCATAAAAGATATTTCCCAGATTAGGTCAGCTCCTAACTAATAAAAAGTCCTGAAGTGCAAAGATTTGTGTACTTGAAAGAAAAATATTATTCAATATTTTACTGTGTGCACCTAATGAATACTTATGTACCAGCAAGGAAACCAGGTTGCATTTCCTTATCCCTGTATCCCTTACACAAAGAAAGAAACTTCAAGTGCCAATACCAGGAAGGAGTATCAGTAATCCACAACTTCACTTCACGTTACTTTGTACGTTCAGACCTTTTCAGTCCCAGTCATGCTGTATTCATATCCATTAATATAAATATTCAACACTGTGCTCCCATAGGATGACAGAGATCAGGTCAATGAAAATAAATTTACAATGAAGTTTTTTCTGCCCCATATTTGGAGATAAATCCCCACCAGGCCTCAGTTTGTAGCTCAAGGGCACTTTCTTAATGGCAGAAGATAGAGCTCTCTCTCTCTCTGTGGGGAACAATACTCATATTTCATGCCATATAGGCCCCTATGACCTTTTTTGATCTATTGTGTCCAAATTTGCTAAATTGGACATATATAATTCCCATGGATTTGTTATTTTTAACTCTATGAATACAAATATGGGGAAATGCATAAGGTCTTTAAGGTTAACGGCAGCTTAAGGGGTAAGTCTGATTGTGTAAACGCTTGCAATAAAAGCAAACATGTATTCTAAGCTGGGAGATGCCATTTTGGGAATAAAATGAGAAGAAAAAATTGTCTGAAAATTGACCATCTTAAAATATCAGATTTGAAAAAGAAATAGAATGGAAATAATATTAAAGGTCTGTGGACATATAGAGACCCTAGAGGGCATCATTAATTCAAATGCTTTAAACCATAAGTGCACCAAAAACTTAATTAGAATCATTTGATATGTTTGACAGCTTTTTGAATTGTCATTTTTCAGGTATTTATTGTATGTATTTGTTCCATCGGTCCCAAACTATGGAATGACCTGCCCGATTCAGTAAAGTCTAATTCATCATTTATCTCATTCAAACGTAACCTAAAAACTCACCTTTTCAAGCTGGCCTTTAATTGATTTTTTTTAATTTGATTCTTCTTTGGTTCTTTTGGCAGTTTCTCAGTGTGTTTTATTATTTTACATCTTGATTGGAAAGCGCGATAGAATATCTTTTTAGTAATGGTGCTGTATAAGTACTTTATTATTATTATTATTATTATTATTATTATTATATTAAAATGTAAAAGTTCATGCTAATTTTGGTGATTTAGGCACGCTACAAATTTTCTTATGTAGATATTTTTGTTTCTTCAAATGTCTATTATAAATCTTTGAAAGTCTGCAGAGAACTCAGACCAAAACAGAACACCCAATCGAAATCAAGGATTTTCTGCTGTCTATAAAAAAAATGTTCAGAGATGTGGGTGCACTCCTTGGGCATATAATTTCAAAACAATGGACCAATATTCAATTAACGACATATCAAAATGTTTGAAGTTTATTGTATTTATAATGCCAGTATCAGAGTGTCATTGGTTTCAGACTACTAAACTATATTTGACAATGGGTTTACACCAATGTCACTCCTGTGATGCATACAAATTTGAATGTATCCTCCAACAATGTACAGTACATTCAAATCTCACAAAGCAATCGAAAGTAATAAGCCAGGAAACCAAAATCAAATAACTGTCATTATAAGGTGTTTTTTTTTTTTTAGGAGGTGGGGGGAGGGGAGGGGGTGGGGGGGTATTACTACCTTTGTCTACAGCTTTAGAATTTAGAAAATATCCAAAACACCATTCTTAAAATTCCATAAATATCACTGACCAAAGTTTGAAGATTTTAATATGGGGTATAATTTCATTGATTTCATAAAATTAAAAAAAAGAAGCATAGAACAGCAATTTATAAAGGGATATGTTAAGAACTTATGAGGTCAAGCATGTCCATCCCTACTGTGCATGAACGGTTATGATTGAAGGAAGACAATACCAGGAAAAAAAGGATGTAAATACCAGGGAAAAAAGGATGTAAAATGAAATAAAATATTTTATTATTAGGGATGTACCGGATATCCGGTCCGGCGATTATCCGGCGGTTTGGAAAAAATCCGGTTCGGTTCCGGCGGATTTTTTTCCAAATCCGCCGAACCGGATTTTCGCAATTTTAACAATTGAAGATTTACATTATGAGACTGTGGTACATTACAACTATATGAAATATAAAACAAACATGAATATCTGGAATTTTCTCGGTATAGATAATGTATTTTCTTCTTGAAAACACTGAACAAATTGGCTTATGTTACGCGTATGATCATTTAAAACGGAATAAAGACATGTAGCTGTTTGAAATCAATAGAAATTTTGAAACAGATTGGGCTGTAACAGATAATAAATAAAACCACACCAGTTGTTAACAATTTTACAGTTAGAGACATTAATGAAATTTGTAGATAAAAGTACACGTACATGTAGGTTGACTGAATTTGTTTTCCACAATTTTTCATTGCTTAGATTCTCCTGCTATTGAAAAAGAGAAAAATGTTTTTCCCGCACTTATCTAAGCAAACTGTTTTACAAGTAATTCAGGGTACCAAGGTGTTTTAATGAAATAACACAAAAATAATTCAGAGAATAATTACTTTTCAAATGTAAAACATGAAAGAATTCGTATCCATTTCTATTACCTTGTTACTGTCCTTAATTATTTTAGTTTAGTTTTTACACAATTTGCACATACATGCACTTCAAATACATGTTAAGGTTAGATAAATGACCCTTTCCTCCCTCCATAGTGTCATTTGACTTTTTGACTTCCTCAGTAAGAACACATGTATGACAGTCTCAAGTTTTATAATATTAAAGATCTTAGGATTAATCCAGAACTTTCACTAATTTTGATTTGATTTCATTACAATATGCCCAATAATTATTATTTTCCAAAAATTTTGGGTTGCTAGCCAATAGTAGCCAACTTGACAATCCCCTGCCCCCACCTCTTTCCCTTTGTTTCTTAAGATTATGAGAATTGTTGTAAGCAATGAAAAATCCGTTCCGCCGGATTTTATCCGCCGGATTTCAACCTGGATCCGCAAAATCCGGTTCGGCCGGATCAAAAATTTGGATCCGGTACATCCCTATTTATTATGTTATAATGTTATGTTTATATTTTAAAAGTTCAGGTTGTGTTAAACATGGAGCTATTTCTTAACTGAAATCTCAGTTTAATAGCTCCATGTTTAAAATGACAGTACAGTATCTTCAGATTCCTAAAAATGAATACTGTGTATTTTAGTGAAATGTATTTATGTTGTTTAAGTTAAGTATGGTCTGATCCTCCTTCAACCAATTTCAATATTTTCCCAATTTTTCCATTTTCTAATTCTAATCTAATGAAGATAATATCAATGAGTATTCCGTTACAGTATACCAAGGAGTTGAAATAGAACTCCTGAGTATACCATATCCTCAAATCAGGATCTGTTATAGACATAGATCCCTAATGAAACCCAAAACACACACACTTCCAGGAATTTGTATTTCCCAGGAAACAAGGAAACTTAATCCAATCAGTAGTTCCAGCTCTAATGGCAGCTCTGTGGCTAAACTTGGCACCAATGGAGACTTCCCACCGTTTGACATGAACGGCCTGAGTAAGAGTGTGGACGGTTGGCAGCTGAAATAGAGGCTGACCTATTAACAATCCATCCACACTTGAGAAAAAGCCTGAAAAATCAGCTTCACACTCCTTGGTGGAAAACTTCATCATCAATTTGGGGAGGCTAATTGGAGTTCAAATGAGGGCATACTTCAAAAATACAATTAAAAAAAGTTCATGGCGTTCTACCACTTAAAGGTCCATAGACAGTGAACATCATCAGTATCTGTTCAATTTTTCATTACATAAAATTGATTAAAGGATTAGTTCAGTGGTCAAGCATATCCATCTTATATGAAACAGGACTTCAAAGATAACAAAATGGTGAAGAAAGCATTCAAAGATCTTTTTCTGTTTAAGGAGATATTCAAGTTTTAAACTGTCTTATATGTGTAGAAATGACTGATGTAGTAAGTCTACTACGGAAAGTTGGCATCTTCATCCTCACATTCTGAACAATTGTTAATGTATTTAAAAGAAGTTTATTTAAATCTTTCACTATGTACATTTTTCCCCTCGAATTTTCTTCAGGTAGTATATCATAAATACTCTTCCTAGATTCAGTTTTACTACTTTTTTGACATATCTCATGGTTTTTAAGCCACAAAATCGCAGGACAAGATATGATAGAATACATAAAGACTGAGGACTCTGAGGCCATGACATCACAACTAGTCTGATTCAGTTGTTTCTACACAAATGACACCAAATTTTGAACTTGGATATCTCTTTAACGGAATAAGATTTTTTAATGCTTTTGTCACTACTTTGTTTCCTTTGAAGTCCTCTTTCATAAAAGATAAGACCTGCTGGACCCCTAAACTAATCCTTTAAGGGTAAAGCAAGCCCATAGATTTTGAAATGAGCAAATTTAGGTTTCAAGCTATGGCTGACCAGTGACAAAGTTTAAGTATTTTAAATATGTATGCAATTTTCTTCAGATTTTCCCTTCTACAGTAGATGAAATGTCTTTTGTAGTTACAGTAGATATTGATTGGGTGCAAGATGGCTAAAGAGCCTCCATTAGAATCAACTACTCCCCTTATTACACAATTTAGACATTGGTACAAAGAAAAGTATTAATTCTAATCTAATTAGATACTTAGTTTTTATAAAGCCCTTACTCTAAACCCAACACAATGGAAACATTGAGGCTCAAAGCTTTAGCCAACACACAGCGCACAGCTGTAGTACATGGTCCCTGCTCCGATCCCATATGCTGAGATCCAAGAGAAAGGGCAGCAGGTCCCAGTTTTAGAGTCTTTGTTATGACTCAGCCAGGGATCGAACCCACAACCTGCCACTTAATAAAGTGATTGCTCTACCAATTGAGTTAACCAGAACAGATCAATTGTGGCACAGTACTTATCGCATTACAGCTATTAGGACAAAGAAATCTACCTACTGTACTGTTTTGTGCGAACAGTAAAGCAGCAGCTACTGTACACTTTATGCATTACTCACTCTCAACATGGAGGTAGAAAGAGTACACCCCATGCTCTCACACTTCTATGGAACATAGGTATGGTACCATGATTCACTGCACTCAGCTCACTATTTATAATATATCTACAGTAAGTGCATGCCACACATAATTAAATACAGTATGAATACTAGAAGTATGCATGTAAAGGAGTATCTACAGTACTTGCAAATATGATCAAACAGAGTTCAGGTGTACAGAAAGGACAAGCTTCCAAATGAAATGTTCGGAAGTTATAAACTTGGAGGTTGTAGCAAGCTAGCTTTTAGACTGCTTAAAGGTGTATAACATGTAGCAATTTATTGGTTGAAAGAGTATTAAAATCTAAACAGATCAGTTTTTAAATTATGGAAAAGGCACTCATATTTTGAGTTATCATAATGGCTGATCACAGCTTGATTAGTTTTAATTCTTGCAAATTTCATGATGTATGACTGGGTGAAGAGCTCAAAATTTGGATGTAAATCTTTATATTTCTTTCATTTATCTTAGTCACTGAAAATAATGGGGACTCAAAACCTTTTGGTCAGAATTTGCTGCACCACTTTAAACTATTATGACAGACAATTAGAAGACAAAGGATTTACAAAAAAAACTAATAAGGCCCTTCTGTTATACATCACAAAATTTGCATAAAATATGCAAATTGTGCCAAAGATTATAAAATAATGTAAAATAGTCACTGTTTAACCGATTTTAATGACATTTTTTGCAACTATTTATGATTTTTGATAGATTCTAAAGCAAATTAGCTACACGTCCATGGGCCTAATGTACCTTTTGCTTGCAGTTGAAACCATTTAAAGTCCTAGTGAGCTTCAACGCTCTCTTTGACATTTATTTCATTTTGTCGCTGCAGAAGCTTCATTTCTTACAACCCACATGTATGTGGCTGAAAAACCTTAACAATTTCCATCATGGACATCAGAGAATACAGCTGCTTCAAATAGAAATTAGAGTTTTCCAATTTCAGATGATGCAACCAAAAGGCAATTCACCTATCCTGTAATTGATGTAAAATTGCAAATCTAATAAGCTAAGAGTTAGTGCAGAGAGGAGATGGAGGATTGAGAGGGAGAAAAGGGGGAAAATAGTGGGGTGAAAAATTAAGGTGAAAAGAGAGGGGTATGTAAGGTTAGGTGTAGAAGGGAAGCCTACAGAAGAGTGGACCTAATGGTACTGAGTCTACTCAAGAATGGTACTAAGCATACCCAAGAATGGACTGAGCCTAATCAAGGATGGTACTGAGCCTAATCAAGAATGGTACTGAGCCTAATCAAGAATGGTACTGAGTCTACTCAAGAATGGTACTGAGTCTACTCAAGAATGGTACTAATCCTACTCGAGAATGGTACTGCATATCCAAGAATGGTACTAAGCCTACTCAATAATGGTACTGAGGCTACTCAAGAATGGTACTAACCCTACTCAAGAATGGTACTGCATACCCAAAAATGGTACTGAACCCATAGGATGGTACTGAGCTTACTAAGTGAGGATAAAAAACACAAAAATGCCTTCATGCAACTAGGCCAACATGACAACAACCATATAAGATAGGGGCACTTAATGTTAAGTTGTGGCAGTAAAATCCAATTAGGATGAACAGATCAATTCCTTAGGAATGCCACAGATTTGGAATTATTCTTAAGATTTTGGTAAATAAAATTGGAAACTTACAATTTTTCAATGTGTCAGTTTCTTATTTTTTTTTACCAAAATCTAAAATTAGATTTGCAGAATAATTCCATTTCTGTGGCATTCTTAAGGAATTTGTCATTAACATGAAATGTTATTTTGACGTAATAATCAATATGTTCTAGTTTGCTATTCCAAATGTTCTTTGATTACTGCAGCAATGCTTTCTACATAATACATTAAAAATGACAACATAGTCATTTTTGCAAAACATTAGTTAAAATCTTAAAAATACTGTACAACATGCTAAGAAGTAGTGTTCCTGCATAGGATTGAAAAACAATGAGCATACAACACACAAAGGGGATGCTTTTTACATATTTTTTAGTAGATTCTAATTTTTTTTAGCAAATGTAGACTGCAATAAAATGTCATTGACATAATATATTTAGAATGGATGTGATATAGATCAATTTTACAACAGAGCAGCTAAGAATACCTATTTCCATGACAATATGGAGATGTCAGGGACTGAGGGAACATCAAAATAGCATCTGATTTTATACTTGCTTTTGTTTAAATAAGCTGTCTTAAAGTATCTTACAATTGGGTTTAGAAAATTCAAGATTTTTTTTTTATACCACGACCAACTTAACTTTCTCAAAGTGCCCAAAATCTTTAATCCCTTTTACTGTACCAGCCTACTGTACCTGAACAAAATACCTCTTGATAACAATGCCAGTTTAATCAGTTACATGCTGCCTTCACAACTGTGGACATGAATGTAAAATAGCATCAAAACATTGAAAAATATGACACTAGACAAAATTTGCAAGCAATTCTAGTTTACTTGGAATAGAGATCCACTTGGTAACTGTTTTCATATCTCATACAATGCTGAGGGTGAAATTTCTCTCACTACTTTAGCATAATAAATCCAACCTACAGTAAGAGGCTAAAAGTGTTTGGTACTTACTGTACATATACCCTGTACCCACAATAAAAACATTTTTTGACATACTGGGCCTACTGGCGATGATTAAATTGTGAGGCCAAGTAAAGAGTCAAACAGACTCAAATGAGGGAATGCTGGCCGAATGCTAGGCCACACTCAAAATGGTAACATATTCCTATGCAGCCTATTAAACACTTAGCATCTCTAAGCTTAGTGTTAGAATGTGCACTATATGAAAAACCTCAGAATGTTATTGTTCTTTGCTTCATTCTTAAAAATCCCTGGTCATGAAACCCTTCAAAACTGGAATCTGCAAACTTTAAAATCATTCACATTTACTGTATACTATACGTACAGTACATGCACCTAATTATTACTAAAATAAGAATCAATGTATTATATGAATGTTATTTTCAGAACATTCAGATTTGCTAATAATCAGACTTTAAATAACTGAATTTAATTTGAATTTTTTGATAAAAATGTATGGGAATACATTTTTAGGCACTTGGGAGTCTTCAAAAATGTCTCAGATTTTCTCTAAAATTCACTACAGTGACAAAAATTGTATTTATTTCTGCAAGCTTATGTCTTAGCTTTGAAAGAACTTAATTTTTAATTTACCATACTTTAACTGTATCTAAGGTTCTCTGTCTCCACTGATATCTGCATTTGAGGTCTCCTGTAAACAAAAGTCCTGGAATGTACTGATAAAACACCCTTTAACTTCAAAAATATAAACACAATACCGCACATGATTTAGATCCCATATGACTTTTGACCTTTTGGGGCTTACCGTTACCTTAGCCAGTGACAAGTCTCAGATGCCTACTTTAAGTTCATGTGCAAAATTCTTACTGAGTTCTAACTTCTGAAACTTTCCTGTCAATCTTTAGGCTAACGGTTCTGGCCCTGTGCTCAGGGCCGTAGCACCCACCACGGCACCACGTCATTGAAATGCGCATATTTAACCAGGGGTTGAATTAGCCATTGTTCCAAGAACAGTGCTTTTTACAGGAACAGTGAATTTTCAATCATCAATGTTTCAGTGGAACAGGGTTCTTTTTACAAGCATGTGGCATCAATAATCAATAACTTGATTTCTGCTTAAAAATTGTGTATGTTGTTAAACAAGATTATCAACAACAAAAATTCCTTCAGAAAGAAAAAGCTTTTCCCACCTTGCCTACAAATCAATGTCAGCTCAGGTAACCATGAATATAAATGTAAGGCTGTTTGCAGGCATACGACTGTATGCAACTGAATACTACAGCATGTAATACTAATAATATGCAATTATTGATTATTGACCAATAAAGTAGTTGTAAATTAAGTCCATTTTGAAAAAAGGAATTTGGCCTGTTATTGGCAAAAATGTTGAAATAGTGAAATCTGATGTGGACCAGTATTACTTGAGAAAGTACTGTTCCGTGGAACAGTAGCATTTTTTTTTTTTTTGACCCCTGTTAACACTTGTTATTTTTATTTGTCTGCCTAGGCCTATCATGCCTTCAGCAATCAATCCTGCAGTGCACAGCTGTAAACGTTTAGGGATTTTAGTAAGCGTTTACATGCCCAAAAAGCAAGCATGTATTGTTTACACATGATTAGTACCATAATTTTGGAATTACTCCAATTTATGATGCTAAGTAAAATCTCGCACAACCAGTATGGCAAAAGTATTGACTCCATTGCCCAAATAGACACTAAAATTTTGCTTTTAAATTCATGAAAGATTACTTCTACAGTATAAATCATCATTTTTTTATGGAAAATGTGCATGGAAATTAAGTATAGAAAAAACAGGAAACTTAACTTCAATGTCATATAATCTCAACATCGCGTACCTTTTTTGCTGTACTCGCTAGGGGCTTTCACGTGAGAAACTTATATACTATGATACCTCGCCGTAACATTTAAAAACTACACCACCACCCCAGAAGTACTGCTCATATCAGTCCTCTGGAAAATGGCCTCCCATCTTTGCGAAGCATGCAGAATTTCAGCTCTATTAAAACCTTTTTGTTTGTTTATTTTGCAATATTTTATTCTTTCTTGCAAAATTTATTTCACTCCTCAGGTAATATTTACATGTAAATGTACTGATTGTTACAATTCAAGTATTTTGACGTGTATTTTTGGTCGATTTAACAGCTTGCCTTAGGTTTACGTTATGGCCTATTGTTAGTTTCACTCCTTAGTGCTGCACATTTGCAGTACATTTCACAAGTTACTCAGATTTGGGCAAAATCAAAATGCAAAATACCAGGGTGCATTTCATGTAAAACCTACGCCAAAGGTACAAGGCCTTTGCTTCCATACAGTCAAGCGACCAAGCAGCAATTTACTACTACATGAGAAGGCCTACTAAAAGTCTTCTTTAGTATTTTAATTCTACAATACTTTTCGCGGTGACAAAACTGATTACTTTTAAAAACATGATTGGCTGACAGTACAACTAATGAATATGCATAATAGCTCTATTTAAGAGTTATATAAAGTCACTGACACAGGAATACACTAAACTATATATAGCAAAGAAACCAAACAAACATTATTTCAGCATTGCGCCCTCCATATGTGCATTCTTCCCCTACCTCTTTCATAATGGCTGCCATTGCATCGTTAGTCTAATGTAATCTTGCAGGAGTTAAAGTGTCTGTAAATGTGATTGTTTCAAAGTTATTTAGTTTTAATACTACATTAAGCGAGATTTATTGGTATTTTAGGTTAAACAACTCAAGACCGTGTGTAGTGTTTAGGAAATAAATTAGGACAACTGTACTACAAGTTTATACTTTTTTTCACGCCAGTTTGCCAAGAAAAGCATGTGCTATGCTACTACTGTATGTGGATAAGAAGTCAACTCCACACCGAAGATCTTCAGAACTTACAGGGTGCACAAAATGCACCCTGGGCAAAATATCCCCATTCATAGGTGATTACTGCGCATTTGTGATTCTCGCATTTAAAAAGGAATTATGCTAATCGGATTTACAGTTTGTAAAAGTCATTGATTGGAATTTTGTCAGCTAAATGTGTGTGTGATTTGAATCATAAATGATATTGATTTTTAACCAGCAAGACTTGACTATAAAAAACATTTACTCGCAATTCAATAAATAGTAAACAGTTAGTGCGTTTGCAAACGATTAGCATGTACACACTAAATGGTCACAGCTCTACTGCAGTGGCACATTCCACTACAGTGAGCCATTATTTCAATACACTGAAATTCTTAATGAAAACCTACTTCCGGCAACAGCCAATTTCTTCCCCTACCTAAAATGATATAGAAAAAGTTTGTCCTCCTTACTGAGGAGACATTCCTGATATCAAAATTTAATTTGCACTGGACACGTGTTAAAATCCCATTAATTTTGATTTGGTTTGTGAAACCACAGGTGTTCCTAGCTTTAATTTTGGCAACCTATAACGCTAGTAACACCTGTGTGTGAAAGAGTGCTAGTATTGTGTGACCTCATACCCTAATCGCTATTAGTATTAGTCATATCCCACGATACACTTTTTGACAAACTGGTGGCGTTAGCTCCGTGAGGCCACAAATCAGTAAAAAAGAGCAATCACACAATGTCAGCATACAGAAATGGGTTAAAGTGAAAGAAATTATGTTCAAACGATGGTAAATGATTCCATAACTACCCTAAACGGTATACTAGAGATGTTGGATTAAGACTCAATGAAGGATATGATCACCAGTTTGTACCTTGTGTAACCAGCCGCTAAAAGTAAAACATGTTAAATACCACCAGAACCTAGGTGTTGAAATTGATAATAAACTCAGATGGGATAAACATATACACTACATCACCAACAAAGCAAACTCTGTACTTGGCCTATTAAGACGTAACCTCTCAAACTGTCCCACTGACGTTAAAACCACTGCATATAAAGCTCTAGTTAGGCCAGTACTTGAGTATGCATCAGCAGTTTGGGACCCCTATCACCAGTGCGATGTAGATAAGCTTGAATCAATTCAACTGAGAGCAGCCAGGTTCTGTATGGCAGACTACTCTTATAAATCCAGGGTCACTAGCATGCTTCATAAATCAAATTGGCCCCTGCTATTACAAGAAGAAGGAACACCCATCTGAAAATGCTATATACATGTAAAATCAATAACAGTCTTGTCGCCATTGATAATAATAAGCTGATCCCAAACGCAAGAATTAATACAAGAAATAACCATGATCTAAATTTCCACGTTCCTTATGCTAAAAAGAATGTTTATAAATACTCCTTCTTCCCTCAAACACTAAAAGATTGGAATGCTTTACCATCAGACATTGTACATGCACCAAGTCTAAACTGTTTCAAACCTAAACTTGCTAAGCTTGTTAATTGATTTTTTTTTCTCATACTTTTGCTACACTCGGCTGGGTTCATGTCCTCTTAAAAGGGTTTTTGCCAACTTAACCTATTCAGATTCAGACTTAGTTTGAATATGAGAACTCGTACTAATTCCAATTTCCAGGCCTGCTCCAAATAGCCAGTCATAGAAAATATCGGCATTCTGTAAAGTGTAATCACTAAATTATAAATATTATCAAATTTATTATAAAATGATGTTACACACGATTTAATTTGTCTCCAAGATAATGGCTTAATGGTTATGCTAACACCATGTCACTATGATAATTTAGGCTACAGTGTAGGTTCCAAAAATTGTTTGACAAAACAAGACAGCAGCCTTTAACAAATATTTCGTGGAACAGGTGTACAGGCGGATAATGTTAGTAAAAATCTGGACTACGCAACACTAAAAAAGATGGTGATCATTTTCTTACCCTTTCAGTGAGCGTTAAAGGTCCATCTGATGTCCGTCTTCGCTTTTTCACTTTGGACTGCTCGGTTGGCTGTTGAATCTCGTCTTTTACGACGAAAAGAGCGACGAAACGATTGAAACTGCCGCTGCATTTTGATTATTTTCAGTTAAACTGTTTGTGAGGGAGCTGTTTATTTATTTTGAAAGTTTTGTTTGAAAATAACGATATTTGAAATTCCTACCAAAAGTGCTTACTAATCGTTTTTTTCTTTTTGAATTTAAGATCCTGCGCAACTGTCAATTGAAAAGCATCGGGAGTAACTTTTTGATTTGTCTGCATGCAAAACTATACCAATTTATTTTTAGATTACAGAATTGAAAAATAAGTGATGCATAGGGGGAGGGAGGGGGGGTCAGTGAGTGCATGGGGTTCATGTTGTACTTCACTTGAGTCCAAAAATTTGTCACTTTTCTCCTCTCTCCCAAGCAATTTTGAAGACTCTCTGATTTTGTGGGTATCCCACCGCCCCCCCCCCCCTCCCTCCTTATTTTAAGGCAATGACCTTTTCTTGCCTTTTTTGCTCTTTAGTCAAATTTAACATCCGAACAGTTTAAAAAGTTAAAGACTGCTTTAGTTTCACCACGGAGTTCTAAAATGGCAACAATTAGACACAATTATGGAAAAAAATATCTCAATTTTTGTTTTCTACGACACCCCTCCTCTTTCCCCTTCTCCCGAATCCAAAAGGCTGGCTATATCCCCCCCCCCTTCTTCTTCCACCCAGTCCCTGAGCAGCTTGGGTGAACTTCCGAGTTGCAGGAAGATGCGACAAATCCTTGGGTGAGTACACCAAATATCAGATTTAAAATGGATTTGAAATGGAACGCGAACTGACGGAGAGGTCCGACCTCATTAGACATGTCCCGTTCATTGTCTTTCAGATCAATTTTTGCAATAAATTAAGAGCTTATTTTCATGTGGTTATAACTCATGTTTTTAACTCTCATTGGGACATAATATATTGTTGTAGAAAAATATATAGCAACTGCCCACGTGTCTGAAACAAAAGTGGGCCAATATGTTTTTTGTGCTGAACAACAAGTAAAAAGATTATATTATTATCCTTTTTAGACCCAAAGGGCACACCTAGGTCTACCTGCTGCAATTGTAGCTAAAATAATAGATTCTAAATACATATAACACTTATGAAATGGGCAAGGTAATACAAAAGCAAATATATTTTGACATCCTACTAACTTTATTATTGACTAAAAAAAAATTCGCAAATACAAATTTACGGTAACCACAATTAAACCAAACTTTCAACTCTTTTTAAGCGCAAAAGTTCAATCCCTCCTAAACGTCCCTAAACCTTTTATTACGGAGGAGAGGGAAATTCCCTGACCGGAAATTTTGAAAAAACGTAATTTAAAATCTGTGTAAATTCGGGCAATGTGTGTTCCTTATGAGACAAAGTCGACCGAAAAATTGCTCATTTATTTTAAATCCGGGAAATCAGAAGGTAGACCATGGTTCGGACAAAAAATTAGCAAACTTTCATATTTTGTACACGGAGGTTTGAAGGAATATTCCCATGTTTTTAAAAACTTTTATTTGAAAGAGCATATTTCTAGGGCCAATTTAATACAGAAATCAGGTTGATATCATATTTTGTTCAGGAGATATAGATTTTTTTAAGATTTCCCAATTGCATTTTAAAGTTTTTGTACAGTATGATGAATTAGTGTTTGATGATATCATAGAGACAATTCTAATGCAAATGTTTATGTATTTCTTTGAACGTTAATTGGTTGTTTCTGTATGATTAGAAACAATTTTTCAAAAGTTATTTGAAGTAAGGTAAATTTGGCAATGTATATAAATACCTTAACTTTCATCAATTAATTTTTCTAGCAGGTTTTACTAATAAAAAAGGACAACACATTTTAATGAAATACATCAACTTTGTGGGAGAATGTGTTGCTGTGATGTCATACTGAGCCTTATCCTATTCGTTTATTGTCATTTTTTGTGAACCTTAAAATTTGAATATCTCCTTGTAGAAATAACATATCAACATGATTTTTGTACTAAATTGTTTCTAAAAATTTCTCTCATTTATTAAAGGTTACAAAAACCATAGGAATATTTCTTTAAGCATAAAAATACGCAGGTGCTTGTAAATTCCATAATCAATGATACAAATCTAATAAATGTGATTATTTTATTATTTTGTTTTTAAACATATTTGTTTGAATTTTTTTCCTACATTACTGAGTCAACAAACAATGTGTTTTACTATAAAAGCACGCACGCACGTGAGTCGTTGACGTTGAGTCGTGCTCATTACGTATTCGGCTTTGTTTTATACTATTCGCTTTTGCTGAATCTAAAATATACTGATTTTTGGTTGAAATGAAATTGATTAACTTTATAGCTATTTGAATTATAAAATTTGATTTTAGATTTGACATGAACAAAAGAAATAAAGAGAAATAAACGAGGTATTGAGTATAACGTATACACATTACTGCTCATGCAGAATCCACACCACTCGAGTCGTGTAAACTGGTACTTTAAGGGTAAATTTCAAATGCATGCCGCCATCTATTTAAGACGGTTTGGCTTTATTGTCAGATTGTTGATCAACTGCTTGGGGTGAAAATTGACATCTTCATCCATTCGTTGTTTTTATGTTTTCTTAACCATGAGAGATTGTCATAATATTTTCTTTTTTCTTTTTTCAGAGATACTTGTAAAGTATATGTTTGAATCAAAATGTTGGTATAGGCAGAGGAAATATTTTTTCTAAAGAGTTAAAGCTGGGCGCCTATGGGTTGGGTGTGGGTGTTACTTAGCCATACTGCATACAACGATCAAAGACGGTATCTATGATTCATGATATCTTTTGAATTGTTTTATCGTCTATCATTTGATGTAAATTTAAAGATATAAAAAACTAAAGAGATTACATATGAAAAAGATCAAAAATCCCAAATTAGATGGCATTCCTTTTTTTTTCTTTTTCGGGTTGTCTCGGACACTGACCTCAGCGACAGCTTTGTGCACGTTCAGTCAGTTTGTCTCAAAAGCATTTCTCGTAGCACTTTTTGCTGCTTATATAATGTATTTCGACTATATACCTCTGAATCATAATAGTATCCCTGATATGCTTAAGTTAAGCGATCTTATAAGTTCCAATGTATCATCGTTTGTTTCTTGTGTAATGTATGATTTATCTCCTGTTAAACTCAAGAATTTTTATACTGTAAATAATGAAATTCATCCCTATTATACACGACAATCCTCTAGCGTTCACCTATTTCCTTGCATTTGTAACACTGCATAAAACAAGTTTTAAAATCGATATATAAATTTATGAAAATCTATCTGCCTATCCTTATTCAAACATTTCAACATCAGTTTTATTTAGGCTGTTAAGCATGCAGTGCGTTTAAATTCAAACTTAAATCCTATATTTCATTGTGAAACCTGCATCGGTGGGCTGGGGTGAGTGGGGTATAACTTTACCTAGGTTTGTATTATTGTAATTACTTTTCTTTATCACTTTTCCCCAAAGGAGTGTTTCTACCATGCAGTTTAACTGTAAGGAATTTTTTAGATCACTTTTTTCACGTCATACCAATAAATTAATGCAAACAAAAACAACTCTTAAAAACGTTTATTTACTCTTTTTATGATGTGAAGAAACAACTACAACGAAATTGAAAATTTCCACTCAAGACCTGTAAGGTCCGGGGATAATTATTGATCTATCGGATATGAACATTTGCACCTTCCTGACAATTTAACACCGGCATCCACCAGCTGGAGTATATGCCTAATGTTTGACCTTTGACCTGTCAGTTACACAGTATTCATCAGGACCAGATAATCAAATGACCATACACCATCCAACCTTCCAGGGACACCGCTTGGACACGAAAAGGGAACAGGGCAAAACTCATGAAGAAAGACACGTATATCTGACGTCATTTTAGTAATAATAAAAACAATCAAAATGCATAAACAATATGTCTGTAAGGGAGGGGTAGTGAAATAATTTGTATAGACTGAAAAATATGTTGAGACCCCCTTGTCGAAAATCTTAGATATGTCAGTGCTATTAAACAGCTGTGTAATCACATATGTATGACTCATCAAATGAGGTTCCACTTGTCCATGTGTACAATTTCTCGGACCCGCATTGGGTCCCAGTGGCCCTGCCCTGCCTTAGCCTTCTGTGAGTCCTATAATTTTATTTATTTTACTGATATGAAAAATAAGCCATTTTATTTTACATCCATTTGATTGAAACCGAACAACAAATCATTGACAGGTAGAGCCTACAAGGTCAAAAGTAACATATGTGACAAATTGTTAAATGTGACATAATTATTAAGTATATCTGTATATAGTAACCACAAGTACCGGATCACGCCTACTAAGTGTCCAACCTCAATGTTTCTTAACATAATTGATTGAAATAGAAAACCTAATACATAAATATAAATAATATTTTTAATATGTTTGAAAAATGATTTGTAAGCTATTTGCAGTTTTGATGTAGTACTAATAATATCAGATATTATTCTCAGTATATAATCTAATTAAGACTGCGGGCGAGAAGAGTTTACTTGTCTGCCCCCACAAATGCACCAAAGCTGCTTTATTTACGCTGAAGGCACATTGAAACGACAGCGAGATTCAAACACCGTGGGAAGGTTGTTATGTCTAATATTATGAGTCTGTTGCTTTGGTAACTGTTATTTTGTCTCTGTTTTTACTACCGTATTCCTATTCCATGAC